>JARWLC010000007.1:8940000-9410000 GCA_033318265.1 Phyllotis vaccarum | reverse complement strand
TGTGCGTGCGTGCGTGTGTGTGTATGTGTGTGTGTGCGCGCGTGTGTGTGCGTGTGTGTGCGTGTGTGTGTGTGTGTGTGCGCGCGTGCGTGTGTGTGTGTGCGTGTGTGTGTGCGTGCGTGTGTGTGTGTGTGTGCGTGCGTGCGTGCGTGTGTGTATGTGTGTGTGCGCGCGTGTGTGCGTGTGTGCGTGTGCGTGTGTGTGTGTGCGCGCGCGTGCGTGTGTGTGTGTGTGTGTGTGCGCGCGTGCGTGTGTGTGTGTGTGCGCGCGTGCGTGTGTGTGCGTGTGTGCGTGCGTGTGTGTGTGTGTGTGTGTGTGTGTGTGTGTGTGTGTTGTAGTAGGAGAAGAGGGAAGGGAAACTGCCTTCTGGGTATAATACGTGAGACAAGAATTAAAAAAAATAAGACCCTGGGTTTGGTCCATAGCACTGAAAAACTACGCAACAGATAATACAAAAATTCGTTCCTAAACCTGTAAGAGCCAGACCAAGAACCCTGATTTCTTCAATGAGGGAGCAGCAAACTATGTAGACAAAAATGGATTTCCTTTTCCAGATAGAAAGTGGTCTAGACAATTATTTAGATTCCCTCACTTTAAAAGCTTCCCTGGGCAGGAATAAGGAGGCGAAGACCTTGTTCAGAGCTGTTTAGCTTTAGGGATTCCTTGACGATTTGCCCTCGTCTGCTACAAAGCAGGAACCAGGAGGAGAGTCTGTTGAGGTCTGCAGTGATATGACCCAGTGAAGTTCAGAGAGCTTTCTTGTCAGACATTCTGGGTCTGCAAGTGACTAACAGCAACACGGTAGCTGCATGCTGCAGCTGCCTTCTACAAGGTGGTGCCATCCACTGCTTCACATGGACAGGTGGCTTTCTCCTTAACATGTTACTATGCTGTGGCATTTTGTCCATGTGATGCGTGTGAGCAGTCTTCCCTTCTAATGTCTGAGGAGGCTCAGACTCCAAGAAGTCTCTTCCAAATAAATCTGGAATCCTGTAAAAGTTAATGGTACTACTGTAGCACAAAGGCATTTGCTTAGGTGTCATTTGAAATTAGTTTGGAGCACGTGAGATGGCTCTCCGGGCTAAGAAACTTACCTTACATCACAGCTTGATTCCCAGGATGTGCACAATGGAGGGAGAGTGGATTGTTAGCAATTGTGCCCTGACCTCAGGCATGTACGTGTATGGACCCTCCCACACAAAATAAATAAATAAGTGGATATAATGAGAAATTAAGAGTGCAGCCTCCAGTAGTTATTTGGGATGTTTTTGTCGAGATCCTAAAGTGTTATTTAATGGTATTTATTGTACATTTTCTGTGGCCGACATCTTCTTAAGTACTTTCTCATTTAGTCCTTGTACAGTTCAGTAATGTCCATACTCCCACGCTCGAGATGAGAGACAGGAGGGCTCAGAGAGGTACAGAAGACTGCCCGATGTCCATTAGGTAGATAAGCACTTTATGGCTGGCAACCAGGTCCGTCAGAGGGCCATGGCCAGCTTCACTTGGACCTTTCTGCCTGACATCCTGGTGAAGTCGCTGGAAATGGAGCCAAGTTCCAAAGCCAAGAGCCAGTTCTTCGAGGAAATAAAGAGAATCTCTTCCTAGAACCATTTCTCCAGCCTCCTCTCCTGGCAGGCTTCATCCTTTGAAGACAGTTTTGTGCATTCAGAGAGTTTTCTCAGCCAAGCTAACCCCTTCCCCACAAGCGGCTGGAGCTCACACCTAGGAGCATCTTCCTACTCACTATTTATAATGTTATAAATCACTCTACAGCACAATTCTTTAAGGAAAATGTATAATGTGGGCTCAGAAAAGGATTTTTTCCCCACACAATTTTGTTTATGAAAAATGTTGGCAAGGGACCCTAAAAACATCATAAGCCTTGTTGAAAATGTAAGAAAAATAAAAACAACTGGATTTTAGGAGGGTATATTCATTTCAGAGAAAGATTCATAACAAGCCTTCCTTCAAGATCAAGATGGCCATGTTTCCCGAAGGATGGTGTCCTGTCTCAAAGGCTCCTCTTGAAAGGAAGAGCCTCCAGGCCTCTCTGTAATTTGAAAATGACCTTGTAAACAAAGAAAGACTAGCAGCCATTACTTTAAAGTCTTATGTGCCTGTGTATTTGGATGCTTTCTTAAAAAGGCAGAAATCGCAAGTAAATTTATAATTTCTGTTGCAAGTAGTTTTTATAATTTAAATATTTTAGAGAATGGCAGAGATGTGGCTCTGTTGGTAAAACTGTTTGCCGCGCATGCCTGACAGCCAGAGTTTATTCTTAGGACCCACAGTGAAGGAGAGAACTAACTCTCAGAAGGTTGTCTCCTATAGTATACCGCCAGCAGCAGCAATAATAATAAATAAGAAACTATCTTTTTGAGTCAGGATCACATAGTGTAGTCCTGGCTGGTCTGGAACTTGATATCTAGACCAGGCTGACCTGTTTCCTCCTCCTGAGTCCTGGGATTAACTGCATTAGAGATGACCTCCCAGTCACCAATAATGCATCAGTACCACATTAGGAAAAAAAAAATAGAGACAGTTGCTCTTGGAGTCACTTAACTAAGAATATGCTCAGATTATGCTGCTTCATATACCCGCTGTCCTTTGTTTATCCCCTGTGTGTTGTATGATGAGTCTGCATCTGTGCCTGCACGAAGACTGTCTTGTGAATCCGACCCTGTGTCTTTTTCTGTGTATCTGTATATGTCTGTCCGTTCCTAACAAAGGATCCCGGTCTGTCTTTACTGAACTCCATAGAAATCATCACACAGGGAAGAAATGAAGCACACTTTACAGAAATCTTCAACAGAATTCTACTGAGGACCGAGTCACTGGCTCCAGCTGACCCCAACTGACCTAGATACAAAGTGCATTACAAACATTGTTGTTTATCAGCCATACCCAAATGTTATTTTCCACATTCATGCTAGATATTCATTTTAGGAGATTGCTTTAAATCTCTGCAATTACTTTCAGCAATTGATAAACATAAATTGTTGGGGTCATGGGCATGGAAGAGTACATAACCCAAGATTACAGCTGAGCATTAGCTTAGGTTGTAAAAACTGATTACATGGAAAATCCAAGGCAACTAAAGTTGATTGTTACATCGTTCTCTTAAAAGCAGGTTAAACAATCAGGTTGAGCACACAGTCTTTAGCGACCTCAGGGTGTATTATTAACCTGGCTGTGAGGTTCAGCAAAAGTTCCAGTCTCTTGGAATAGAAGAGAAATTTTCATTGCAATACATTGCTATAACTCAGTGGCTGGGATTGAAGGTGTGTACCACCATATTTGGCAAAAAGAAATATTTTAAGACAAAGTTGAGTACACTCTTAATGACATACATAGGAGAAGCAAAATTTATTTCTTAGTTTTCAGTGGGCTCAGAAATCTTAGTGTTTTAATAAGTAATCTTCAAATTTAAAACATGCAGACTTAGAGAACAGGATATTATTCTACTATAATCTGCATATGTGATTAGTTATATCAAACATTTTTCCAGTAAAAAAAAAAATGCTCCTATTTAAAATTCAATCTGGAAAGCATAATTAAAAATAAAAATCCCTGAGTTAATGGCTAGTCACCTTAAGTGTGGACTCAAACTGTTATCAAATATATGTGATCTACAAACACTCCCGGCCTCATAGACATTATTTATAAAGTGGTGAACTAGATCCTAATGTGAGACACAACTTAATAGTCAGTTGAAACTACTGACCAAGGATAACAAGGGAGATGAAATACAACGGTAAAAAATTTGAATGTTATCACAAATTCCAGAAATATTGATTTTCTGTAACCTTCCTTGTATGGCATGCGTACACTTTGAAGAATACTGAGGAGGTGGATGATGTCAAAGGTACCATCCAGCATGGATGCTCATTATGCCCTTCTGATACTTAACAGTGGCTCTAAGCCAATCATCCACCAGCATTATCAGTCTTTGCCCATACCTTTATGGCTGATTCCCGACTCTTCTTGGGTAGATGGGACCTTGCCTTGGCACTGGAGTACAGGAAGAGATGGCACACATCCCTTCAGACAGAGTGGCTCAGAAATGGGTGTGGTCTCTCCCGTTTTCTCCCTCTGTTGGCTCTGAGAATCGAGTGTACAAACCTTAGGAACTCTGGGTTAAAGGTTGTGGAGCCTAAATATGGGACCAATCCAGTGCTTCAGATAATGCTTGGAGAGCAGGTTCTGCATGTTAGGAATAGCTATTTTAGCTATTTGAGACCAAGAAAGAAAACTTCATGTCTCTGAGCCAGTCTCATGGTGAAGGTCTGCTTGTCATATGACTGGCTGACTGAGACACCAGTATCTGGAAGCACAGAGAGGCAGGACAGTGTCTACCCAGGAAGTAGTGCATTGATTTAGGCTTCCTGTAGGCATGTGCTGTATGCTAAGAACTAGATGATGTGTCCATCACTTCTGCCTTTTGACGACTAGTTACTTGGCCCAGACTTTGAAAAACGATAGGTGGAAAATCCCTCTGCTGCTGTGGCAGCCTCTTAAAAGCAATTAGGAATATAATTTGGAAAGCAACCCAGAGGACCTCATAGCGGGCTTGGTTTTGAAATAGCTTTCTCTAGTCTTCGTTAAAGCAACATCTTGTGTCCCTCTGATCCTTATAGTTTACAAACTGTCTTTACATGCAACATACAGTACCTGATCCTATTGTTGACAGTAGTCATAGGAATGCAGAGGTCTGTGAGGTTATTTAGGGTTTGTGCAGGAATGGTAGAGACAGAAGGAGCTGGCTTCCTACAGCTTTTAAGTCCTAATCTGAACAGGGTGTTCAGCCAGCAATGCCAGCACTTGGTAGGTGAAGGCTGGAGGATTGATTGACAGTTCAAGACCACTTTCAGCCCAGGCTTGAGACCCCCTCATGTCAGAAAAAATAAAGAGGAGGGAAATGTATGTGAGAGGGTGCAGTACAGAAATGTCGACCTGTCCACTCTGCGGTATGGTTAAAGGTTTTTATTGTAGCTATAAGAGAGACCAACCCTGAGGCGTTTGGAAGAGTAAAGACAGAGAAGCAGAGCAGGGGAAGCTGCAGAGAAGAAAGGAAGAGAGAGTAAATGTAGTTACAGTAGAGAACAGCACGTTCTCAGGAGGATCTGCAGCTACAGAGGGATGGGCCAGGAGACTAGGTACGGCTTAGATGGCAATACAAGGACTGGGAGAGGTATTGGGGGAGCCTGGATGCTGGTGTGGGCTTTGATGTGGAGATTCAGGTACATACCGATGGAGAAGCTCTATGTCCCTCTGTCATGGGTAAAGGAAATGACTCCTTTTGGCAGATGGGAAACAGTTCCAGAGGGATGCTGGTTTTGATCCAACCTCCAGAAACCAGACTGAGATGAACCTAGACTCAACCAAGTCAGTGGACCTGCCATTTTCGGGGGTGATGGGTACCTTTTGGATCTGATAGGAAGGAAAATTTGTGGACTCTAAGCTTGGCTTTTCTGGGTTTAGTAACTAACCCCTAGGTTCTTGCTTGTTGCTTAAAAAAAAAAAAAAAAGTCAAGACAAGATAGCAACAGAACAGTAATTCTTGGGTTCACTGGGACTGGAGTATAAAAAGGTGGCATTCAAATATGAAGAATGGGGGTTTACATTTTACTGGTTAGGAAAAGTGGGGTTTTAGGGAGATTTGGGTATTCTGTATCATTTTCTAGGGAATTCAAAACTCTCTTAGAATTGTAAGAACTATGGCATTTGTTTTAAGCAGCATAATGACAATATACACAGCATTGCTAAGCATTAAATGAAATAAAAATATCCAGGACCATTTTCCCCTGCTAAATATAGGGTAATAGCTATAAAAAAAAGAAGGAAAAAATGTGCCCAGATCTTCCTGGAAAAAATAAAGTCCTTATCAATGAAACATCAACTCATAAATACCTGAAGAGGCTCTGTTTTCATCTTTTTCTTCTTGGAGTCTTGGTTACGTTTATAGGAATAGTTGGGGAAGAAAGGGGAAAAAAAGTTTTTATTTTTTTTCCAGTTGAATGAGCTTTTCCAGAAATCACACACAAAAAAAGATGAAATGCTGGGCCCTCCTTAAGCATTTCAGAAATGGTGTTTTTGTAGCTATGTATAAATAAAACTGTCTCCAAAGCAGAGACCTCTGTAGGAAATTTTGGACCAGTATTTCCATTATTAAATAAATCTCTGAGCTAAAAAGTTTCCTAGACTCCAACTTGCCTGTCTAGTTATTTTTGGACACAACATTGTCTGGCGCATGGAGGGACAGAGACACCATCACAGTGTTCTCTTGAGTGGGAGGCCTCATTACCGTACATAACTGGGAGAGCAGAGTCTTGAGTAAGCACAGAGTGCTCTGGGGGCCCATCCTCAAAGCAGAGGGACAAAGGTATCATTGGAGCCATCCCTAGGAGTGTGACTCCTAGTAGGGCTGGCCTGTAATAGCTGGTCTGTAGGTGACCCGGTCGATAGCTACAGGGAAGGTTTGGAAAGGGGAAGGCAGAGACCAGAGAGCTTTGAGTTCAAGTTCTCAAACCGAGGCATCTCAAACACTTCTCAGAGACAACTGCTTTTCACGGTGGAGCTTATCCAGGTTGGCGATCAGCCAATACGTGGGCAAAGTGAACATTTCTGCTCTGGTTTTCAATTGGCTCAACTGAAGAAGCCTTCTTTAAGACACTGTTGACGATGAATGCATATTAAACGGTTCTTCCAGATATCAAGACGGGAGAGAACTGTCCATTCTTTGATTTATTGGCTTCAATAACCACATGGTTCGCATGCTGTACACTGTGGGTCCACAAGGTCTGGGCATCCTCTAAGAGACTCTGGAATTAATTAAAAAGAAATTACTACTTCAAAGGACACATGTTAAAATGATCTCAAATAACAAAGAGGTGGGAAATACAACAATTGTGAGACCATCTCACCTGTGTTGATAAGAGAGGCAAACAATCATGAACAGACATAATGCAGCTTCTAAGACGGGCACTGTTTAATGAACATTCCTAGCTAGAGAGTTGAATATATTAAGAAAGGTTTGCATCAGACACAGTGTTTACCAGGGCACTGCACAAGTTCACTGCAATGATTAGAGGAAAATAATTTTATAGACAGAGTTGCTGGAGGAAGAAAGAGAAGGCCAGTATTAGCTTTTTCCTCTCTACAAGGGTTTATATTTATTTTCTTATAGATATAGGAAAAGAATGTCTATTAGAAAATTCTTTCGGGGAGAGGAAAGCATATTTGACCTTCACAGGGATTTTGAACACACAATACATTGAGCGGTTAGTTATTCATTTGCTAAAAAACAATTATGGAATGTTACCCAGAGCAAAGGCACTCTATTGAGGGATAAAGGGGATGTATAAATAAATTTCAAAAGTCTTATCCTTAATGAATTTGAAGGATAGAAAGTGCAGCAATAGCGACCCCCCCCCCAGTTGCTATAAAAACAGACGCTATGTGAGAACAGAGGATTGGTGCCACAGGAATGGTAGAGAAGAGAAACCCTAAGCTTAGGGAGACCTTAGGAACGAGGGAGCCACTGAGCTCAGCCCGGAGGGAGAGGGCTTTCTGGAGGGGAGTCTCCATGATCCAGAAAGGCTTCACTGCAGAGACCAAAGGCTGGTGGGGAGGTTAAGGAGGTGGAGGACATATTTCTGGTGTGATGGGTAGCATGGCACTTGAGAAATCCCCTGAGCTCAGGGAAATGCATTGGGGAACAGGTCTTCCAGAGCCAGGGTAGTCCTGCTTCCATCGGGGAAATTGCATTCTTCACCCTGCACACCAGCCGAATTGAGGGCGTAATTGGTTGTTTTAAGTCCAATTATATTTAACTCAGTTGAAGGTGAGGATTATGGATTTTGATATTACTTATGACAATGTATGCATAATAGGGCCTTTGATAGAGGTTAAAACAATGGCACACAGTACAGTGGTCTGCCCCTCGGCTAGGAAACAAGAAAGAGATGACAAAAAATGAGAAATGAGCCAATTAAATTACGCAAAAGCATCATGCTTATAAAGAAACCGGGGCGGGGGAGAAGTCGGGCTTTGGAGTTGTGCTTCAAAGTCTAATTCTCTTTCTCTTTTTACAAGTACTTTTGCTTCTTCCAAACCAAACTAATTAGTAAGAGGGAAGTTTGTGTGTGGGGGGCCAGGAAATGTATCCACTTTCTAGCTTCAGAAAGTAATGGCATCGTCTATCCCAAATTCTATGATCATTTCTGCAATCTCTATTCTTCATTAGGGAGAGTGGCTCTTCTCATCCACTTCCCTCCTACTGATGCTGTAGCCCTGAAGGCCACCCTGTAGATATGTCACAGAACACAGATGCTCCCAGATGTATCCCATGTGGAAGGAGACCCACCATCCCTGGCATTCAAGAGACGTAAATACTTGTCCTACGATTTTTATGAAAAGTAAGAGGCCTTTCAACATACTTCTTCCAACCATTATATTTAGACTCAATGTTGTAAAATTGAGCAGGATTTTATATAGGTGCTGCAAACCACTATTTTGTTCCTTCATACTCCACTGGTATAATATTCAGATATAAAGGAATGCGTATACTGTGCGGGCCATAGCTTTCTTATTCGTGAATATTTTTCTTTCAATTAGCATATTGCTTGGGGAATTAACAACATCGGGAAGACTATCATCACATAACTAAGACTCATTGAATAATTAACTTACTATGTCCTTTTGTATGTGTTACTTAATGAGTATTACATTTAAAGTGCTTCTTATTTTATTTTATTTTATTTTTTTATTTATTAATTATTTTTTGGATAGGATCTCATGTAGTCCCTGCGTGCCAGGATGACCATGAACTCCTGATCTTCCCGCCTCCACTTCCTGAATCCTGGGATTAGAGGTGTGCATCCCTGCACCCAGTATTAAATTTGTTGAATATATGCATTTCTTCTAAAGCGATGGCACTTAATTTTGACACATTTTTTTAAATAGCTCACTAAAGCTATTTGCTTGTTTCTTGTGACATGAAAATTGGAGATATTGGAGAAACAGTAAAAAAGAGGAAAGATTGAGGGCTGGAGATGACGCGCTGTACAAGTGCTTGCTGGACAAGAATGAGTTTGGATCCCACCACCCATATAAATGCCTTCAAAAGCCACATGCGCACTTGGAAGCCCAGAGCTGTGTGTGTGTGTGTGTGTGTGTGTGTGTGTGTGTGTGTGTGTGTGTGTGAGGAGATAGCAGGACAACTGGGACTTGTTGGCCCCTCGCCTAGCTCCAGAATCGCTGTCTCAAAGGAATAAGGTAAAAAGTAATAGAGTGGGACACACTTGACGTCCTCTGCTGGCCCCTGCATGCACAAATGTATCCTCCCCCCCCACCACTCACATACATATATTTACACCTGAAGCATTATCAGGAATGAAGCCAACTGTTTTGACTGTGTTCTCATCATCCACATCGTTAGCTGTGTTCCTCATTGGGTCACCTTTTTCTTCCCTTTCTCTGTTCTATGAATATGCATACACAGTACATGCCTGCAGGACAGTTTATCCCATTCTGGATGTATTTGATTCATCCCTCAGGCACGAGCATTGCTCCTCAGAAACATGAGTCTGTCCTGTGCAACAGAGATTTTAGACCCTCAGTGGTTGCACCGTGTGATTGCACTGATCATTTAGAGATCATTTAAAGCTGCTGCCTAGAGGGAACTGATTTTTCTTTGAACTGAATCTCAAATCAATATATTAAATTTCTTTCTTAAGAACCACATGGATTGAAAAATTAAAGGACAAATTAAAAGCTAGCCAATTCCTTGCTGGCATGCATTGATTCTCAAATATTGAAGATTATAGCAGAACCAATCGGGTTTATTGTGATGGAAAATTAATATGCCCAACTAGCCTTGAAAGCATGAGCATTTAAAAATTTCCGAGTTTTTTTTTTTTAAACACATTTTTAATGCCAGAAAACAGATGTTTAGAGACTGTTACCTGATCGTGCCTCAGTCATTCCTTATTGTCCAAAGAGGCTGTGGCCATGGTTTTATATTTCAGAATAGTAGAAAGTGTTTGTATGGCAGCGAGACAGTGCCAGAAGGCGGGGCACCTTGTCAATTTGATTGAGTCAGAACATAAATGCAGATACTAAATAGTAATATCTTTCCATCTGCAAAATTCACACAAGAATGGGACCTATATCAGAAGAGAATTTGTATCTTGTAGCTTGCACAGTGCCTGAAGAGAAGAGCAGCCTAGAAAAGAGAATCATGCAAGCGTTGGAAAGAAGGCAGACTGGCAATGCGGAGCTCTGTTTCAGAAATGAAGAACCAGGGTTTGGGTACGAGAAGCTTCGAAAGTGCTGGGTCTTGGGACTTCCTGGTGACAGCCTTTCCCCCTGCCCTTTATCTTTCCCTTACTTTTCCAGACAGAAGCCCATGGTGGAGCAGTTTCCATCAGCCACAGCGTTATTCATATTTTGGGTTCTAGGCATCAAGATTTAGTCCTTGCCTCTTTGTTTAGAATAAGAAAAGCCAACGGTGCACCGCGCCTGCTTACATAGCCCAGAAGGATGCTGAGGTGCGAACTTCTAATGCAGAGTTCTCTTTTCCTCCTCCTACATCTTATAAAATGGATAAGAAGAGACATCTTTCCTGGCCGTGGCTTTATCAATAACTGGACTGCGTGTTCACTGTTACACTATCAGGAACTGTATACCTTGGTCCCTCCACTGGTATCATTCTAGACACATCAATAAGCTTGTCACTGGCTACAAGTGAGTTTTTTGACTTTCTTCCCACACCTGCTGGAAAATAGGACGAAATATTGAGATTAGGTTCTGTTTTATTTAGGCTTCTGAAAAGATCCAGAGGTTTCCTTCAAGAGATCTGACTAAATGAGTTTAAACAACGGCTTTCTTTAAAAAAAAAAAAAAAAAAAAAGCAGGGTACCAGGTACCAGAGCCAGCAACAGGGGATGGTGAGGCTTCCGGCCAGGCCATGTACGAAGCGGTGGCTGCTCCAAACTTTAAAGAGGAAGGCAAAAGACTACCACAGTCTAGTGAAAACTTTAAAGAGGGAGCTTCTGGGGACAAAGGAAGGGGACTCCAGAGGAAGGTAGCTGTAGGCCAGAGATCCTTGCCCAGGTAGAGGACAGGCGAGACAGAAAGTACGTGTCCCGGCATGACCCCCAATGCTAATCTACTTCTACCCTCTCCAGTTGGCATTGGCTGAGCCTGAACCAAGGCAAAGAGCTGAGAGAGCTGGTGAGGGGAGGCAGACAGTTACAGTGATAGAGAGGACTGACAAACAGCAATTCCTGGAAGGTTTCCTTATTCTTCTTTCCCAGAAAACTTTTTGTTAAGACTTTTCCATTAACCCACCTTCTACTCTTTATGATAGACTTCCCTGCACCGTTTCTATTTAAGAAACAGTTCTCATGATGTGAGCTTGGGTGAGTGAGTGTGTGTGTGGACACATTTTCTCACTAGTTCAATAGAAGAAGTTTAATGAATGAGCACGGGTCGGTGCAGTGCTGTTGTGAATAACTTTGCTTTTTCACACCCCAGTTTTTCAGAACTACCTTGCTTGCCTTCCTCTCTCTCTGTGGCTGGAAAATACTTAACCGCCTTTTCTCCAGCCCCATTCTTTGTTTTAAAATAGTTTTGTGCGTTAGTTAGATACAAAGTTTTACTATGTAGCCCTACCTAGCCTGGCTTCATGTTCTCTTTAGACATCAACAATTGTCAAAGCTCCTGCAGGATGACTTTGATGCTGTGAGTGAGAATTCTGCCATTTTGCCAGCACCACTGTGGCCGTTGGATCTACCACTCCATTTGAGCTACTCACATAGCTTCTATTGACTCTTGCTACAAATCTTACAGATGTAGGTGCTTCTGGGTACTTAGGCCCACATTCTATTTTAAGGCCTTATATTCAGTTTTCCTAAATTGTTCTTGGAGGCCCAATTATCACCCCTGTCCATCATTATAAGTGTCATGTCTTTGTCACTTACTCCTTTCTGGCCTTCTTCCAGCTCTTCCAACAGTAAGAAATTTTGAGGCATCACTCCCGAGCCTGTGGTGGCTGCCATTGTGCATCATTGTCGCTCAAAGGCCAGCGGCCCCTTCTTCACTCATAGTGACTATTCTTGGGGATTAATAAAAAAAAAAAAAAGTCAAGCTCATGTGAGGTAAGGACATTTAATCTCGAGCCACGATGTCATATGCTTGAAATCTCAGCATTGTGAGACAGTGGCAGGGGAATTTGGAGTTAAGAGGTTAGCCTGGGCTACACAGTGAACTTGATGTAACCCTTAGGTAACCAGCAAGATTCTGTCTTGAAAATAAAGCAACATCAAACACTGAACTCCGATGCAGAACTTTTCAGGCATTCTGTAGTCTTACCCCTGGCCTCAACAGCTCCACCAGACTCCCACTAGAGTGCCACAGAACTGAAATGGGAACACAAAGGACCCACTTTGCCCTCCTACCCTGGGTGTTTGGCTCCTCAGTGAGGTGTTTAGTGAGCCCTGTCCCTTCCACTGCACCTGTCTGTGGTGATGCATAGCTCCCCTGCAGCACCATTGCATCTCCCACGGGGCTGTAGACACTCGCACGCCTACTGTGAGATCATCTTAGGACACTGTGTTTCCTGTTGTCGTCACAGCTCACTGCTTCCCCATGGAGGACAATGACATTCAGCATTCCCTTTGACCAGCTTTTGGACGGTTTAGAAAACTTGCCCCATTGAGCTTCTTGCCCACAGCCCTCCTGTAGGTGTGAGAGTTAGATCTCAGAAGAGGTGTTTCAGCATCATACCTTACTGTGAAGGTGACTGCGTAAAACGTAGCACACTAATGATCCTAAGAAATCTCCTGTCCGAACCTGTTCCCTTCCTGAATTCTCTTACAAGATGGCAGAGAAAGGGGACCTTGAACTCACTCGGGATGTTTAGAACCTTCATAACAACATTAGTTACTGTGGTGAAGGCACTGGTTAAAAATGGCCTGCTCAGATTCCATATAGAATTTGCCTCTTCCCTCCCTCCCTCCATCCTTCTCTCCTTTCTTCCTTCCTTCCCTCCCTTCCTTCCCTTCCTTCCTTCCCTCCCTTCCTTCCCTCCCTTCCTTCCCTCCCTCCCTCTATCCTTCCTTCCTTCCCTCCATCCTTCTTTCCTTTCTTCCTTCCTTCCCTCCCTCCATCCTTCCCTCCCTCCCTCCGCCCTCCCTCCCTTCCTTCCTTTTCCCTCTCTCCCTTCCTCTCTTCCTTCATCTCTTTTCCCCTCCTTTCCTATGTCGGGCATTGAACCCCGGGCCTCATGGACAATAGGCAAACAGCCAACCACCGAGGTACAACCTTAGCTCTATAGTTTTCATGTCGTAGAATAGTAAAACACAAAATCTTACAACCTTATCTCATAGTAATGTTGTCATTTTGAACATTGTACTCAGGCGTTTCCCATCCCATGTCAGAGACCTGCCACCTGACTAGTGTGCTCGTCCACTCTAACTCCGATGTTTGTCTTTTAGCAGGATTTCTATTTCTAGGCTTATTTAATAATTTGGTAATCATAAATTAAACACCAATTATGTACAGGCACTCTACAGTGCCTAGACTATACCAGTGAAGAAAATAGACACGGTAGATTATATAAATTCTAAAGAGACAGTCAGATGCTGAAAAAAATCACCAAAACCTCCAGATCTGAGATTACATGACACATACAACTAATATTTACAAAATGAGTATACTATATTTTATTAAACAATTACCATATAGGTTTATACTTGGCTTTATATAATAATCATACAAATAGCATTTTCTATATTTGGAATTATTACACTAGGCTATATTCCAAGGAAGAAAATCAGGCACAATTTTAATTAACTTGAATTGAAATATTTTTATTTTGAGCAGTTTTATATAATTCCACAACATCCATATAAAATATTTAGATGTTGGACAAATGGTGGTCAGTGACACACACTAAATACCAGTGCGGCCACAGGAACCTGCATAATCTTAAGAGTGATACTGAGATGCTGTAACATCAAACACAGAGGTTATCAGATGCCGGAGAACACACAGCTCTTTCATGAAGAAATACATGACACAATTTCCTTAAATAAATTTTCCCATAGAACAAGGGGGGGGGGAACCCTCCACAGTCTTCTTCAGACACACGCTATATAGTTGCCAACTGAATACTATGATTATCTACTTTAAATGTAATGTTGAAATAAAAGTTAATCTAAATTAAAAACAGAAACAGAATTAGATATTTTAAGTACCTTGCTTTCCTTAGATTTCTAGGCTAAGTAGTTTTTCTTGGGCTACTATAATTTCTGTTTGCTGCAGAGTTGACCGTGGCTGTCCAGATGGACCAGAGGCTCCCTGGCCCCTCTCTTGTGTCCAATTCTTCTGATACTCACCCTTCCACCTCAGTTTCCGCCGACGGATTCCAACTTTCCTTCTTCTTCTCTGAGCTTTGTAAGAAAATGCCTACAAAGCACATACTTTATAAGAAAACTCACTTATTGCTGGAAACAAGGTTTTATTTATTTTTTTATAATTTATAGATCAATCATGGTTTGGGTCTGAAGTATTCCGCAGACATACATTGCAGATTCAGAGAGAAGGTCATCAAAAGGTGATTGGATCAGGAATCTCTAATGTCACTGATGTTAGTGACCCATTGATGAATCCACAGCTTAATGGCTATCAGAGGTAGGGCTAGCTGGAGTAAAGAGGCCACTGGGGATGTGACCATGAAGGGTGTACCCTGTCCCTGGACTCCCTCTCTTATCTCCTCCTTTCCTCCCATCCTTTCCCCTCACTCATTCTCTCCCTCCCTCCCTCCCTCTCTTCCCACCCCCTCTATCTCCTGGCACTATGAAATCAGAAGGTTTCTTCCTCACTTTTTCCAATAGCGTTTTTCTCACAGCCCAGAAACTGCAAAGCCAGCTGACCATGAGCTGAAGCTTCTGAAGCCAAGAATCAAGACAAATCTTTTATCATTGAACTATATTTTTTTGGGTATTTGCCACAGCAAACAAATCTGGCACAAGAATATATTATATTATGCTGTAATATAAAACATGTCCATCCCTGGTGAAGATGTACAAATTCTCCAGCATAGCTCATTCTCATAAGCACACCCACTCATCTGTTATGGAGGATCTATTCAGCCTCTCGATGCCCTGTAAGTGAGAAATGTGAAACACAACCCTCCATCTGGCTTCCCCATCACAGTGTTGTCTTAACACACATTTAGCCATTTCAACATCACATTTTAACCCCCCCCCATTGATCCAGCTCAGATAAATGTACTGATTTAAAACCAAGGTTGGTGGATATAATGGGGCTAGCCCAAACATCCCAGAGCCAGAAAGATGGCTCCACAGATAAAGGTGCTTGCGGCCAAGTCTGATGCTCTGAGTTTGATTCCCAGGATCCACAGTGAAAGGAGAGACATGACTCATGTATGCTTCCTCAGATTTCCACACATGCACTGTGGCAAAGGCTCACATCACCCCTCACCATATAAAGAAATAAACACACAGAATAAAGGTTTAAAGAGCATTCTAGACGTCACACTCAGCTGAACTTGGAAACATGCGGAAGGAAGAAGGAGCCTACTAATGGAGAAAGCAAGTATCATGTTGGCCAAATATTCTGCTCATAATTAATAAATGCAACAAGACGAGTCCAGCTAAGCAGAGGAATGGAGGTAGCAGTCAATGGAGAAGAAATATTTGAACTCACATAGAGAACTTGGAATGAAAAACAGTTGGATCAAACTGAAAAACAAGATGAAAAGGAAGACAAAAATACAAAAAGACAGACAGACAGACAGACAGACAGACAGACAGACAGACAGACAAACCGCCAAGGAAAAAGTCACCTACATCAGTGATTGTAGCACATGGGGACAAACTGATTCCCCTCATTTACAGACAGAAACTATCAAAACGGGACCAAAACAAAACCTAGTTATGTACTAATTATCAGAGAGTCTGTTACAGTGAAATAGAAACCCAAAGAAATGAAGACACACGAGGCAACTGGTTCTAGGGGTGGAGATTAAGGAGGGAAGGAGAGAGGAAGGCAGGCAGGGAGGAAGAAAAGAAGGAAGGAAGGAGGGAGGGAGGGAAGGAGGGAGGGAGGGAGGGAGGGCAGCCAGGCAGAAGGCAGAAAAGGCAATGCTAACATTGCATAAGCTTTAAATGTAAGGTTAACTATATTCAACAGGGAAATGAAGCATGTCCCATAATGTGTAAAAGATTAAATTTATGGAGAAGCTATAAAATTTTATAACCCCATAAGCAGTAAATAACACAGAAAATTTGTAGATTCAAAATATTTTTGAAAGTCAAGAACTTAACAGAAATTATAATAGACACTTTTAGTGTGCCTCTTTCAAATTTGGACCTGCCTTGGAAAAACCTTCAGGTCTTACTATGTTCTTCTACCCACACTGGCTCCACCCTCCTCACCACGAGGGATCTTTCTCCAGCCCCTCTCTTCAGATCTTGGGTGAATTTTCCATTTAAGCTTATCCACATGCCTCTCACCTCTGTGAAAGGTCTGTTTCTTCTTAGACTGTAAGATTCTTCAGTGATCTCACAGTAATCAAGACGCCATTCTCACCCTGAGGGCCACTGGACATCTCCTTTTGAACCTTTCCCCCATCATCCAAATGTGGGGCCACCATGCTTCAGGGGTTGATGAAATTGTCAACATTTGGGATTTAAGTTTTTAAAAGACTAGGCTTAAAGTTGTGGTTGGGGGCGGGAGCTGAATAGGGAGTGTCTGTTGGTCCTCTTTACTTTCTGTGTGAGAAAGGTTCCTGCAAGCCGGGAACAGGGTATGGAGGGCTGTGCTGGGGGGCTTTTCCTGAGGGGGATATTCTGTACCAATCAGCTAAACTCTCAAAAAGATGGATAAAATTCTGGGGCAAGTTTGGGGTCCCAGAAGTACAGACAAAGGACAGAGACAAGCACTCCTAGACTTTTCAAGTGGAGACAATTAAGGGAGCACACCACAGAATAAACTCTGGGCTCTTTACTCATTAAAAGAATAGTGTGAAACCCAAGTTTATCTTCCTCTTACACTGTCTCAACAGCTTTACTTTATAACGCTGGGTTAGGTTCGAGACCTACAGACTAGAAATTGTAGACCAACTGAAATTAGTGAGGTCGGGGAGGGCAAAGTCAGATACTCTAGTTGAGTTAAGCCACGTCACATGATCTTACTTGGTATAAAAATCACTGAGTTGCAGGGCACAAAGCTAAGAAGTGTGATATTTGTTCCATACTAGTTGGACTGTGTAGTACATTGATGTGTAGGTGATGTTAACGGTTCCCAAGTTACTTTGCAGGAAACAGTGACCCTTCACTTAGACTGTAAGATGGAGAGCCAACGTGGGGTTCTGGGGCCATGAGCTTAGTATCCTGGAACCTATTTTACTCTTCCCTAAGGAATTATGAATGAGGTAGGGCAGAGATGGCTGATTTGGTTATCTTCATGTGCAAATACCAAAATAGCTACTCAGCTGTGAGGTTGACAAGCTTCATTTCGCTGATCACTGAAGATGTTCTCCATCGTTTCTTATGCTTATTGATGGTTTGGGTGTCTTTATGAAATGCTTGTAAAGTTATTGATCTGTTTGTCTGTAAAACTCTGCCTCTCTCTCTCTCTCTCTCTCTCTCTCTCTCTCTCTCTCTCTCTCTCTCTCTCTCTATGATATGATTAAAGTCTTTTGTGTGACTTGAATCTTCCATCAGGCAAGGTAGGTTCTTGATGAGCAGAATGCTGACCCTTTAATATAATCTAATTTATTCATCTTTTTTTTGGGGGGGGATCTCGACTATCTTTATATCCTATTGAAGAAAAGTTCTCTTTTAAATAACATGAAGATATTCTGTGATTTCTGTCCTCTCTTTGAAAAGTTAGTCTTCAAATGTTTACTCTGTCACGTTGGTCCAGTTGACACTCCGTGCTGCAAGCAAGATTGCTCTGCTACCCTCCAGCTTGATAAAGCAAAATCTGTGCACACTGTGAACCAGTGTCACCCTCAGGATCAGATCTGCATCCCAGGGATTGCACAGGAGCATCATTTGGATTTAACTTTTGTGAAAAAAAATCTTTGAGGAAACCCCCTGAATTCTTACCAACCTTCCTCAGCCTGCTGGGATTATGCGCTTCATAGTCTATTATTCACCAGAATAAAACCAGCCCCCAAACAATGCTCAACTGAAGACATGTTTCCCTAAAGGTAACAAGGAAAGACAGAATGATATCAATTCCAGTTGATGAGCCAGATTTCTGGTCAACATTCTCACCAAAGAAGCTTTACTGTATCATTTTGTTTGTTCGTATGTTTGTATGTTTCCTCTACTTGACACTAGCTTGGGTGAGCTGGGAAGAGGCACCTCAGGTGAGGAATTGCCTCTATCAGATTGGCTTGTGGGCATATCTGTGGGCATTTTCTTGATAGATGATTGATATGGAAGAGCCCAGTTCTCTGTGAGTAGTGCTAAGCCTGTGCGGTTGGGTAAGAAAGCAGGCTGAACGTGCCCTGATGAGCAAGCCAGTAAGCAGCACCCTCCACGGTCTCTGCTTTTTCAGTTCCTGCCATGACTTCCCTCAGGGATAGACAGTGGCCTGGCAAATGTAAGCCGAACAAACCCTTTCCTCCCCAAGTTGCCTTTGGACACGGTATTTTACCACAGCAATAGAAAACAAACTGGGAAAGGTACCTTTTCTTTCCTCATAATAATTCAAAAGAGGAAACAACTGGGCTTGAGAGATGGCTCAGTTGGCAGTGTTTGCCTAGCAAGTCTAAAGACCTGAGTTTGAATCCCGAGTCTGCATGTAAAAAGCAAGAGTGGTAAGTGCTCCTGGAATCCCAGCACTTAGGGAGACAGACTGAAGGATCCCTGAACCCGTTGGCCAGGCAGTCCAGCTGAATTCAGGAGCTCCAGAGTAAACTAGAGATCTCGTCTCAGGAAATAAGATGGAGCATGATAGAACGAGACAGTGGATCTGTCCTCTGCATGCATGTGCACATAAGAACATACATATGCATATTAATATTTCCACACAAATATGTGCACACACAGACACACACAATACCTCCAAAGGAAACAATAATTTTTAAATAATTACTATAATGCGAAGGCCACAGGGCTGGAGAGATGGCTGGTAGTTAAGAAGTTAAGAGCTGGAGAGATGGCTGTTAGTTAAGAGGTTAAGAGCACCGGCTTCTCTTTCAGAGGAGCCACGTTCACTCCCGGCACCCACATAGCAGGCCACAACCATCTGTAACTCCAGTTCCAGGGCATATGATGCCCTCTTCTGGCCTCCTTGGGTACCACACACATGTGGTGCACAGACATACATGGAGGCAGAACACCCATACAGATTAAAATAAATAAGAAAAAAATGAAGCAAAGCAAAACAAAAAAATAGCCACGCTGAATTTGGTATTCTATATGTTCCTATCTGATGTGGTTTGTTTCGGGGGCTTTAGGGGCCACCTCTGCTTCAAATTCTTGTTTTAGGCACAAGCTGCATTTGAGGTTTGAAAATTTTTGTTAGAGTCAAGAGATGGTATTATGAATGCTGGTCTCATAATAACACCTTATGGGAACAAAAATAAAGCATTTCTCATGTGAAACTCTTCATTTTCTTCCAACAATTTGATGAGAAAAAATGTTTGCAGGAGAGAAAGCCATTATTTAAGCATTATTTTGAAGCTGCTGTAAGGTTAATGAATATATTTTATGTCCCTACCACCAAACTTCATTTTCTGTACCTAATGGAACCAGTAGGAACCCAGAGTATAAAGAAATATCTAAGCTGCATTGGATGTGAGAAAGCCTACAAATCAGGAAAAGTCAGCATGGAAAGTTTCTGCTCTCATTCGGGTCTGCCATCATCGGAGCCAGACAGTAGTTTCTCAAAAGGGATTATAGTCCAAGCTCATTAATGGCAGTCACAATGAAACAGGCCTGAGTAAGCAAGCAAAATTAACAACACAAATGAAAGCCTCCCCTTCACCAGAGCATCTTGTTTTAGAATCAAACACCATTCCTCAAGATCTTGAAATAAGAGAACACATTCTCTTTTCGGTTTTGGTAATCCGTTCCTGTGGATGATGCCTCCAGTGTGCTTTAGGAGCCTAGTTTGTGCCAAAAACTGTAATAATGTATGTGCACGGTTGATAGGGCTGAGATGAATCAGCATGGTCTGTGCCTGGCCAGATTTGTGAGGAACGACCCAGTTACAACGTGCTGAGTGCTTGGGGCGCGGTCATGGGGTATGAACACCAGCGGAACAGGACCAGTCTTTCAGGGAAGACTCTTAAACGGGAGGGACATGTGAGATGTCACTGGTGGGGAAATCGAAGTGCATTAATCGAAGACGAGAGTCATTTAAGTAAAAGCGGACATGGAGAGAACCCTAAGTGAATAGCATCGCCCTTCCAGCGACAGTAAAGAAGAAACCTTGCAGAAATGTCAGGAGGGAGACTCTGCAGCTGTGTTTGGATTTGAGGAGTCAAACTCATGGGAAAGAGGGTTTCGGGTACATGGGGGCAGGGGAGGAAAGCTGGAGAGGACAGAGAAGTATTATTGGATGCGGCAGCACTGAGAACACGGCGATCCGATCACATCAGGACCATTTCAACTGGGCAGTGAGAAGGGAGGTGGGATGAGGGGAAATCGCTAGGCCTGGCCTTAGGAACGGGGCTTCTGGCTGCGAAAACAGGGGCAAGGCAACTTGGATTTGCTACTTGTAATATTTTAAATTTAAAATATTTATCTATTTTCTATGAGGGGGAGAAGGAGGAGGAGAGGGAGAGAGAGGGAGAGAGAGAGAGGGAGAGAGAGAGAGCGCGCTCCGGAGGAAACCCTTAACTCACTGAGCCACTGCAGGCCCCATTCTACTCTTTTAAGTTTTTTGGCAATCTCTCTCTCTCTCTCTCTCTCTCTCTCTCTCTCTCTCTCTCTCTCTCTCTCTCTCTCTCTCTCTCTCTCTCGTCTTCTGAGCTGAGGATAAGCTCCTAATGCTCTTTTACACCCTTATATTTGTGCATTTACGTATTCAAGTTCAGAGGGACAGGGTTTGAAACTGACTAAGAACAGTCCTGTATGAATGCTCTGGGCCGGCGTTCTCTTTTTAATGGCATCTTGGGTGCAGTCCCTGTGACATAAAATTCCGCTGCATGGCCATCAGGTCTCAGGAAATTCAGTGAAGAGATTTTTGTCTTCCCTGGCCTTGATGCAGCCTTCCAGTTTCTTCCCATGGAGAAGAGTTTTGTGATTATCTGGATGGCAAACTTACCTCTCAGGTTCTATAGTGCGTTTCTTAAAGTACAGAGCTGTTCTTATGTAACACAGTAGAATGGCCCAGGGTAGGAATTAACATTGGTACCCTCTGCAGACCTAATTCAGAATCTCCCAACTGTTCAGTAATGTTCTCACTAGCTGAAAACCTGCGCTCATGGTTGCATTTAGACATCCCGTTTTTTTAGCTGCCTTCAATACATAATCAATTGTCTTATATTTTATTCGCTGTCATTGTTCTGTGTGTGTGTGTGTGTATGTATGTGTGTATATGTATGTGTGTGTATATGTGTGTATGTATGTATGTGCTTGTATATGTGTGTGTATGTGTGTGTGAGTGTGTGTGTGTATGTATGTATGTGTGTATATGTATGTGTGTGTATATGTGTGTGTATGTATGTGTTTGTATATGTGTGTGTATGTGAGTGTGTGTATGTATGTGTATGTGTGTTTATGTGTGTGTGTATGTATGTATGCACACACATACCCATGCTTGTGCCCTCCCCTTTAGCCACCTGCCATCCACTTCACCTCCATTTCTATTCAGAAAGAGGCAGGCCTCCCATGGATATCAACCATACATGACATATTAAGTTGCAGTAAGACTAGGAACCTCCCTCGTATTAAGGCTGGGCAAGGCAACCCAGTAGGAGGAAAAGGGTTCCAAAAGCCAGAAAGAGTCAGAGACAGGCCCTGCTCCCACTGTAATGAATCTCACAAGAAGATCAAGCTATACAACTGGAACATATATTCAGAGGGCCTAGGCCAATCCCATGCAGGCTCCCTGGTTGTCAGTTCGGTCTCTGTGAGCCTCCATAAACCCTGGTTAGTATTTCTGTGGGTTTTCTTGTGGTGTCCTCACCCCCGTCTGGGTCCTACAATCCTCTTTCACCTTCTTTTGCAAGATTCCTGAACTCCACAGTTTTGCTGTGGGTCTCTGGATCTGTTTCCATCAGTTGCTGGATGAAGCTTCTCGATGACACTTGGGCTAGGCATCAATCTGTGAGGATAGCAGAACATCATTAGATATTATTACATTGACATTTTAATGTTTTGTATCAGCTGTGTTTGGCTTTATCCTGGGTCTCTAGACTATCCAACCTCTGAGTCCTGAAACTCCAGGGGACGTCAAGGGTGGGATCCCTCTCATGGCATGGGTCTCAGGATGGACCTACCTTCTCTGGAGTTGTGGAATGCAGCATGGTTATCATTTACTTTACACCTAACATCTACTTATGAGTGAGTACATACCATGTTTGTCTTTCTGGGTCTGGGTTACCTCACTCAGGATGATTTTTTTCTATTTCCATCCATTTTCCTGCAGATTTTCATACGTCATTGTTTTGAACAGATGAGTAATACTCCATTGTGTAAATGTATCACATTTTATCTGTTTTTTGGTCAAGGGTCATCTAGGTTGTTTCTGATTTCTGGTTATTACAAACAAAGCCGTTGTAAACATAGTTAAGCAGGTGTCCTTGTGGTATGATGGAGCCTCCTTTGGGTATATGCCCAAGAGTGATATAGATGAGTTTTGAGGTAGCTTGATTCTCAATTTTCTGAGAGAACAACATACCAATTTCCAAAGTGGCAGTATACATTTGCTTTCCCATCAGCAATAGCAGAGTGTTCCCCTTGCTCCACATCCTCTCCAGCATAGGCTGTCACTTGTGTTTCTGATTGGCCATTTTGAAAGGTACAAAATGGAATCTCAGAGTCATTTTGATTTGCATTTTCCTGATGACTAGAGATAGACAACATTTCCTTAAGTGTTTCTCTACCATTTGAAATTCTTTCTTGAGAATTCTCTGTTTAAGATCTGTATCTTATTTTTAAAATTTAATCATTTTGGCATTCTGGTATCTAGTTTCTCGAGTTCTTTATATATTTTGGAGATCAGCCTCTTGTCAGATGTAAGGTAGGTGAAAATATTTTCCCATTCTGTAGGCTGCTGTCTGATTGACAATGTCCTTTGCCTTACAGAAGCTTTTCAATTGCATGAGGTCCCATTTGCTAATTTTTGATCTTAGTCTCTGCATTGTTGGTGATCTGTTCAGGAAGTTGTTTCCTGTGCCAATGTGGTCAAAGCTATTTCCCACTTTCTCTTCTAGCAGGTTAAGTGTATCTGGATTTATATTGAGGTCTTTGATACACTTGGGTTTAAATTTTGTGCAGGGTGATGAATATAGATCTATTTTTATTCTCCTACAGCCTAACTCCCCGTTAGACCAGCATTATTTGTTGAATATGCTTTCTTTTTTACATTGTATAATTTTGGTGTGTTTATCAAAAATTAGGTGCACATGAGTATAAGTACATGCATTTATATCTAGGTCTTTGATCCAATTCCATTGATCCATGTGTCTATATTTGTGCCAATACCATGCGGTTTTTATTACTATAGTTGTGTAGCAGAGCTTGAAATCAGGAATGGTGATGTCTCCAGAAGTATTGTACAGGATTGTTTTTAGCTATCCTGGGTATTTTGTTTTCCCATATGAAGTTGAGTATTGTTATTTCAATATCTTTACAGAACTGGGGTGGGATTTTGATAGGGATGTATTGAATCTATAGATTGCTTTTGGTAGGGTGGGCATTTTAATGTGTTGATCCTACTAATTTATGACTATGGGAGATCTTTTGATATCTTCTCCAACTTCTTTTCAAAGACTTAAAGTTCTTACTATACGTGTCTTTCACTTGCTTGGTTAGAGTTACCCCAAGATATTTTATATTATTTGTAGCTGTTGTGAAAGGTATTTCTATGATTTCTCTCTCAGACTGCCATTTGAATAGAGGAGGGATACTGATATTTTTGAGCTGATTTTGTGTCCAATCACTTCACTAAAGGTGTTTAGCATCTCTAGGACTTTTTGGTGGTAGAATTTTTGGAGTCACTTATGTGAATGATCATGTCATTTGCAAGTAGTGATACTTTGACTTCTTTCGTTCCAGTTGTTATCTCTTGATTTTCTTGTTGACCTAGCTAGAACTTTGTGTACTGTATTGAGTAGATATGGAGTGAAAATTCTTGTTTTGTTCTCAATTTCAGCGGATTGCTCTGGATTTCTCTCTAATTTGATGTTGGAAATAGGTTTACTGTAAATTGTTTTAATTATGTTTAGGTATGACTCTTATATCCCTTCCCCGATCTTTCTAAGACTTTTATTATGGAGGGTTGTTGGATTTTGTCAAAGATTTCTCAACATAAAATGAGATGATAATGTGTATTTTTTTTTTCAGTTTGTTTATATGGTTGATTACATTGACAGATTTTTGTATGTTGAACCATGCCTGCATCTCAGGGAAGAAACCTACTTGACCACAGTGAATGATATTCTTGATGTGTTTTTGGATTCAATTTGAGAGTATTATATTAAGCATTTTTACATCAATGTTCATGAGGGAAATTGGTCTATAATTCTCTTTATTTGTTGAGTATTTGTGTGGTTTGTCTATCAGAGTGATGGTGGCCTCATAAGAATTTAACAATGTTCTTTCCGTTTGTATCTTGTGGAATTATTTGAGGCTGTCTTAGTTAAGGATTTTATTGCTTGGAAGAGACCCTATGATCATGGAAAGTCTTATAAATGAAAATATTTAATGAGGTGGCTTTGTTATAGTTTCAGAGGTTCGGTCCATTACCATCATGGAAGGGAGTATGGCAGTGTGCGGGCAGTCATGGTGTGGAAGAGGTAATTGAGAGTCCTACATCTTGGAGGCAACAGGAATGTCCTGAGACACCAGGCAGTATCCTTAGCATAGAAAACCTCAAAGCCCTTCCCCACAGTGACACACTTCCTTCAGTAACGTCACTCCAACAAAGCGCTCCAACAAAGCCATACCTCTTAACAGTTGTTGTATTTTAAAAAATGGCACTCAGCACTCACAGGGTGGGAGTCACGGAGATAGATACACCATGCAAACGGCACTCAGGTGGAGAATTTTATTGGGGGGGGAGGGGAAAGAGAGAAAACAGGCAGTGTGGGAGGGGGCTGAGGAGAGAAGAAAGGGGTGCAGACATGATGTCTGAGAGAGAGAGAGAGAGAGAGAGAGAGAGAGAGAGAGAGAGAGAGAGAGAGAGAGAGAGAGAGAGAGAAACACAGGCAGGACAATGCCTTTATAAGGGCATGCTCAGAAACTAAAAAGCAATGAGTGCATGATGCTGTCAGGATCCTGAGCAGGCCAAGGTACCATCTGGTGCCACTAGTGAGTGCATGGGCACAGGGATGATGCACTCTATCAGGATCCCAAGGGGCAGGTCTGAATGATAACAATAGTGCCACTCCTTATGAGATTATGGAGGCAAATTACATTCAGACTACCACAGAGGCGTATTGGTATTAGCTCTTCTTTGAAAATCTGGTACTATTCTGTGCTACAGCCATCTGGCCCTGGACATTTTTTGGTCAGGAGACTTTTGATGTTAGGTGTTATGGTCTATTTAAATTGTTTATCTGATTTTGATTTAACTTTAGTAAGTGGTATCTATCAAGAAATGTACCAATTCTTTCAGACTTTCTAATTTTATGGAGTATAGTTTTTTGAAGTATGATGTAATATTGCTTTGAATTTCCTCAGTATCTGTTGTTATGTCCCCTTTTCATTTGTGATTTTGTTAATTGGGTCGTCTCTCTGTGTTTTTCAGTTAGTTTATATAAAGCTTTGTTTTGTTGATTTTCTCAAAGAACCAACTCTTTGTTTCATGGATTCTTGTTGTCTTTGTTTCTATTTTATTGATTTCAGCCCTCGACATCATTATTTCCTGCCGTCCACTCCTCTTGGGTGTGTTTACTTCTTTGTTGTTCTAGAACTTTCAGGTGCGCTGTTGAGTTGCTAGTGTGAGATCTCTCCAGTTTCCTCACGAAGGCACTGAGGGCTGTAACGTTCCTCTTAGCACTGCTTTCATGGCATCCCATAGTTTGGGAATGTTGTGCATTCATTGTCATTGGATTCTAGGAAGTCTTTCATTTCTGCCTCAACACGGTGGTCTTTAGGAGAGAGTTGTTCCGTGTCGGTGAGTTTGTAGGATCTTTGTTGTTTCTGTTGTTGGAATCCAGCTTTAATCTGTGGGGGTCTGAGAGGATGCAGGTGGTTCCTTCAGCTTTCTTGTATCTTTTGAGACTTGATTTTTGACTGAGTATGTGGTCAGTTTTGAAGAATGCTCCGTGAGGTACTGAGAAGAGGTGTGTTCTTTCGTGTTTGGGTGAAGCGTTCTGTAGATACTTGTTAGTTCCATTTGCTTCAAAACATCTGTTAACTCCATTATTTCTATTTGTCTGGATGACATATCCGTGGGTGAGACTGGGGTGTCTACGTCTCTCTCCTACTATTAACGTGTGAGAGTCAATTTGTGATTTAAGCTTTAGTAAGGCTTCTTTTACAGATGTGGGTACCCCTGCACTCGGGGCATAGATGTTGAGAAATGAAACATCATCTCGACGTATTTTAATTTTATTTTAGTTAAATGCCCTTCTCTGTCTATTTTGATTAGTTTTAGTTTAAAATTTATTTTGTTAGATATTAGAATAGCTACATTAGCTTGCTTCTTTGGAGTCATTTGCTTGGAAAATATTTCTCTAACCTTTTGCTCTGAGGTAATGTCTATCTTTGATGTGATACTGTTAATTACTGTTATTTTGTTGTAGTTATTATTATTGGTGGGTTTGTGTGTGTATGTGCGTGTGCGTGCGTGCGTGTGTGTGTGTGTGTGTGTGTGTGTGTGTGTGTGTGTGGTGTTTTCTTTTTTGGGGGTTATGCTGATCTAAGATTATTTGCTGCATTGTTAGCTTCCTGGAATTGGAGGGGTTTTGTTTTTTTGTTTTTTGTGGGGTTTTTTTTGTTTGATTGTTTTTCCTAGTAACTTCTGTAGGACTGGATTTGTGGGTAGATATTGATTAAATTTGTCTTTATCATGAAAGACCTCGTTTTTCTCCATCTCTGGTGATTGAATGTTTGCTGGGTATATTAGTGTGGGGTGGCATCTGTGGTCTTTTAGAGTCTTCAGCAAATCTGTCCACGCCCTTTTGGCTTGTAGAGTCTCCATTGAGAAATTGGGTATAATTCGAATAGGTCCGCCTTTATAGGTTCTTGGCCCTTCCCCTTGAAACTTTTAGTATTTTTCATTTGCTCCACGTGCTGAGTATTTTTATTATTATGTGGTGTGGTGACTTTCTGTTCTGGTCCCATCTATTTGGTGTACTGTAAGTTTCTTGAACCTTTGTAGCATCTCCTTCTTCTTCTATGATTGTGTTAGAAATATTTTCTGGGCCTTTAGCTAAGAATTTCTCACTTATTACTGTTGGTTTTTATCCTTTCATTGTACCAGATTTTCTGAACGTTTTGTGTTAGGAATTTTTTATGATTTTGGTTTTGGTGTTGGCTGCTGTATCTACTTTTCCTATTGTGTCTTTGGTACCTGAAATTCTCTCTTTCATCTCTTGTATTCTGTTGGTGATGCTTGTTTCTGTAGTTTCTGTTTGCCTGCCCAGATTTTCCAGTCTCAGAATTCCTTCACTTTGTGTTTCTTTTATTGCTTCAGTTTCTGTTTTAAGGTCTTGGATAGTTTTTTTTTTTTTTCTTCTTCTTCTTCTTCTTAGCTTTCTTGACATTCTTTAGAGGATTTATTCATTTCTTCCCATTTTTTGATAATCTTTCTTTTCTTGATTTCTTTAAGGGATTTATTCATTTCCTCTTTAAGGACCTCTATCATTTTCTTAAAGTTGGTTTTCTTGTGCTTCAGCTGTGTTGGAATTTTCAGAGCTTGCTGCAGTAAGATTGCTGTGTGGGAACCTATGTGTTACACTGTAAATAATTGTTCCACCCACTGGTTTAATAAAAAGCGCTGATTGGCCAAAGGCAGGCAGGAAGTGTGGGCGGAGCTACCAGACTAAGAAAACTCTGAGAACAGGAAGCACAGAGCAGAACGCCAGAGAGAAGCAGGAAGAAGCAGAGGACAACTATGCTGCTCTAAGAAAAGATACCCAGCCGCATGGCTGAACAAGATAAGAGTCATGGGTTAGATTAAGGGTAAAGAGTTAGCAAGTTGTATGCCTGGGCCTTAGGCCGATTAGCCTAAAATTATTGAAAGCATCTGTGTGTCTCTGTGGGACTATGGGACTGCGGGACTTCAGGTCTGTGGGCCTAAACCTTGAGGCTAGGCCTGAAAGTCCAGGCCAGAGACCTCTTACTACATTGCGGTGCTCTGTGGTGACATTGTCCTGGCTGTTGATTGTGTTTCTACATTGATGTTTAGGCGATTTGGAGTGATTAGAAGGTCTAGGCACCAATTTCTGGATTGGACTTCTGGGGGTAGTGGTGGTGTATGCTTTCCTCTCTGGTCTTCCGGATCCTGTTACCTGTCGTTGAGTAGAGGTTCTCTGCTTCAGTTGAGGGCTGGACTTCTGATGGCCTGGATGTACTCTGGTCCAGCAAGGGTTGCCATCCTAGTTGGGGGCTGGAGTTCTGATAATGTGCATGGCCAGTCCTCTGGACCTTAGTATGCTGGCCTGGCCCTGGTGGGGTAGGAGGCTTCTGCCAGTGGTGTGGGCTGGGATATGGTCCACTTTGTTTTTTGAGACAATGTTTCTCACAAAACTTGGAGCTCACCCATTCAGCCAGACTACCTATCTGGCTCCGGGTTTTTATTATAAGAACAAGTAGAATTCATGCGGTACAGGCAGTCTCATGCTTTTAAGACAAGTGTTCTGTTGTTTTTCAGGCAGTCTGCTGACTTGTTAGTCAGATGCTTCCTTGTGCTTAGATTCTGGGCCTGATCTTGTGGCAGGATATGATGCTGTGTCTTCCTTAGCACATCCTATTGGGAGGTCCATGATAGTATGTTGTCCCAGTTCTGGCTAGTCTCCTTAAAATTTCATCCTCCAAAGAAACTATTGATGATTCTCACTTTAATCCATTAATTACATTTTTAAGCAATTGGTGATTTTCTATCCATCATCTCATCTACATTTACTAACTAAACTCTTCCTATAAGGAGGAGCCTCTTGTTCTCTATCTTTTTCTGTTCTTATCATTGGGTACATGGAGTCTTGACTATATTATTACTTAACCTGTTAGTAGTAGGTAGTTTTTGAGGATGCTGCAATGAATTCATAGGCATAGAAAGATAAACCAAGGAGACAGAGAAGAGGGTGTGAATGATGAGCACAGCAAATCTGTTGTTCTGCAGCTTTGAAAACCGGTCAGATCAGGTACTGAAGATGCATCTAATGGGCATGAAGGCTGCAGAGAGTCTGCCCAGCGCAAGAGGGAACAGACTATAATGGGTTGTGTAAATGTATGGATGGGAGAACACAGAGGCCTTCCAACCGCTGGGAAGAAAATGATTAATTTTAACAGTTTAGCAGGAATTTCCTTCACAAAATGAATAAATTAGATGGATATAGGAAAGGGGGAAAATATAAAGAAGAGTGGAGAAGGCATCTGGTACAAAAGTGACGCCTCAAAAACATGTGGTGATCACATTCCTTCTGGAAATTTGGGGAGGTGATTGGCTCTCAAATATCAACCGCAAAGGCTGCTGGGAGGTGATGACCACTTCCGGCATTGGCTACATTTATACAGTCTGGAGATGAGGGGTCAGACGTTCAAGAAGCAAGAATCCCTTTTAGACCAGGGATCTGCAAAAAGAAAAAAAAAAAAAAAAAAAAAGATTGCTCCCTCCCCCCCTTAGTATCCACAGTCAACAAAACAAAGTGTGTATCTACAGTAAAGTCTTAGTTATCAGGTCTGGGAAGGCTCCCCTGGGGAATCCTGAGGGTCTATGGAATTTCTGTCTAAACATTTGCTTCTGACTCCTGAAAAGATACCCATAGGCCATTTGCATGAGGAAAATCTGACTGCAAAATATTCATCATTTAGCTTTATTTATTTTATCCACATTAATCAGAAGCAGATGTAACCCAGAATACAAGTTATTTCAAAGTTTATGTTAATCCCAAAGATGCAGAAATACAGTATGCTAGCTGAACTCCCAAGGAACCAAAAAAGTTCTCAAGTTTTTCCGAGTAATACTTTAAACCTGAAAACATTCTAGCAGTCGGCTTCATATTTGCTTGCTCTGAGAGGCAGATTAATGTGGTTTAAGATGTCTGGAAGCAAAGATCTGAATGTGTCCGTTACCCTATTATCCAGAAAACATAATACTCCCCAAGAAAATTCAAGTTGAAGGTTCTGAATCCTGGATTTCACTTCAGGAAAGGCTGCTTAGCTGCGAATGTAGGTCACACGGTTTTGACATCCTGTGTGGGTCTCCAGCTGTCTGCTGAACTTGGAAACAGAGGGCTACGTGTTTCCAGGCATAACACGCTGGAGAGGAGGGCTGTTCTCAAGTCCGAAGTTATTCGATTTTTGAAGCTCGCTTTGATTTACCTCTCTCACTTCTGGTTTTTTACTCATTTTGTGGTCAGAATTTTTAGGTAAATAAAAGCATACAGCATCCCCCTCTCTTCCCATCAGTTTACAAACAGACCTCAGTCTTGGTAAGAAGTTAAATTTTGATTAAAACAACAACAGAACTGGCTGGCGATGGCCACGACTGCCTTCTAATGCAAATAAAGAGACGACAGGAAAGGACTCAGTACTGGGCACAGGAGGGCAGGCAGACAGAGACATCATGTTTTGTAATTTGCAAACTGGGTGTTCAAGGATTCAGATAAATTAGGACAGAAAGTGGGCTAGTGACATGTGCATGTCACAATTTGGAGAAAGAGACCAGAAGAAGAAATGTGAGTTCTTAACCTTAGAGTTTCCCTAAATTCATGGCTCCCTTGTTCTGTCTTTTGCGACCCTCCAGAAAGGGACTTGGACTTACTATGTTAAAGATGATTTCACAAATATGTGCTCTCTCACACACACTCATTTTGGGTTCAAGGAACAAAGCGTAGACAAGAATTAAACCGAAAGGGTACTTGTGGAATGGCATCAGATGGTACATGTCTGCAGTCCTAACACTCAGGAGACTGGAGAGAGGAGATTGAGAGCTCCAGGTTAGCCCAGCACTCAGGAGACTGGAGAGAGGAGATTGAGAGCTCCAGGTTAGCCCAGCACTCAGGAGACTGGGGGAAGGAGATTGAGAGCTCCAGGTTAGCCCAGCACTCAGGAGACTGAGGGAAGGAGATTGAAAGCTCCAGGTTAGCCCAGCACTCAGGAGACTGGAGAGAGGGATTGAGAGCTCCAGGTTAGCCCAGCACTCAGGAGACTGGAGAGAGGAGATTGAGAGCTCCAGGTTAGCCCAGCACTCAGGAGACTCTATTGAAAAAGAAAAGGTGAGCACTTGTTATGATGTGAAGCAGAAGGGTTTTTCATAACCTAAGGGTAGATACCACTGAGCTTCTAGAACAGCTGAGCCAAAATACTGTTTTGGACCAGATCTCTCAATTTTTATAGTCTCTGCTGACATTTCTCAGAAGGGGCGTGGCAGGTCAGCTAGGAGAAAGGTGTCCACGTTCTGTGCAGTCAGCAATGGCCAGAGCACTTCTATTATGAATCATGAAGGCAGAGACCGGTGCTACAGTAGTTACCAGTAGAGGGAGTATCCCCAGGAGTGGGAACCACACCTAACATGTGTCCCATCAAATGCCTATTGTGTGTAAATCACATGCTGCAGAGCCTTTCTGCCTTCACACAGAAGATGGCCCTGATGTGACACTAGTTTGGACCGTGAAGCAAGACATGAGGAAGGTTCATTAAAAGTTCTAGAGGAGCCAGGAATAGTGTGCACACCTGTAATTCCTGTCAGATGGAGATTGAAAGGTTGAGAGTTTAAGGTTAGCCTGAGTTACGTAGTGAAATACCGTCTCAAAACAAAACAAAGTAAGCAAGTGTTTAGAAGACTCTGAAGAGTGGGATAATGTAGGAATTGGAGATCTGGGGATGTCTAACATGGAAGGCATTGGAGTTGGGCCTTGGCAATGGGCAGGTAGATGAGGTAGAGATATGCATAGCAGAGAAGCTAGGGATAACAAGGGGGTGGATAAAACCAGAGTGGATTCTAAGAACAGGGAGGTCAGAGTGCAAGAAGACCATGTTTGAGAAACATGAGAAATAGTTCTGGTATCAATTAAGATTAGCTTCAGCTGCAAATGATTAATAGGGGAAAAGAAATAGACAGCAAAGTCAATATGGTCTGAGAAAGATGGCAGCCCATTTTTGTCTCACATTAAGGAGGCTGGAAGTTGTGGGGTCCAGGATGACAGAATGACTCCAAAAACCAGGAACCCAAGTTCCTTTTTTTGTGCTTGCTGACGTCCTTCCCAATTGGTTTCTATCTTACAGTCCAAGATCACAACCCAGGCCACTGCCTGAGAGCCACATTCTGCCCAGTTGTTCCAAACATATAAATGTGCTTTCTACGATCGTGCACAATATTTTATATCACTCCCTACTTGCTGGATGTCTCTACTACTCTTCTGATGTTGTGATGATGCCATAACCGAACTGACTTGGGCAGGAAGCAGTCCCGGTAAATAAGGGCAGGAACTCAAAGCAGGGACCTGAAGGCAGGAATGGAGGAAGGCCACAGAGGAAGGCTGCTTACCGCCTTATTCCTCATGACTGGCTCAGTCTGCTTTTTTATACAACTCAGATCCGTTTACCCAGAGGTGACCCTAACCCTCCCACGCCTATCATTAATCCCAAAATGCACTATAGACTTGCCAACAGGCAATTCTTAACTGAGGTTCCTCTTCCCAGATAACTCTAGCTTATTTGCACAAAATAACAAAAAACAAGCAAATTTACAAACAAATAAAGAACCCTAAAACTCGAAAATCAGTCAGACCGCTAAAACTGGATAAAATAGACATAACAGTGGCCCTGTCCCCATGTCAAAGCCAAGAAGGAAGGAATAAATATTGGAAGACAGAAGTCTTTTTCACTCCTACTGAGCCCTGTGTGAGAGATGAAGCTAAAGGATTCTGATGAATCCAATGCTGAGGATCATGTCGTTGCTGGAGGCTTTGGCCCATCCTGGGGACCACCAAATGTTCTGGAGTAGCCAAGTGACATGATCAGGGCTATACTTTAAGAAGTTAGTGATTCAAATGATTATCAAACAAAGCCCCATTGGGAAGCTGCTCCTGAGAATTATCGGTCATGTATGTTGGAAGTAGGAGAAGCTGTGTGGGAACAGGAGGGAACAAGATCAGGAGACGGTTGGTCTAGAAGAGCATTAACGGGAAACAAAGGGGTCCTAAAGCAATTGGAAGACAGGATGAAGACAGGATGCAGAGAGAAAAAGGGAATTCCAGTGTTGCGCCTCGGGAATTAGGAAGCACTGGTGTCATTTATAGACAGGAAGAGGAGGAAGAGATTGGAACACAAAAATGGAAGCACATTGGTTTGGCATTAGGTTCTGTGGTTTGGCATTCAAGTGGGGGTTTCCAGTAGGATGGCTGGAAAAAGAGGAGATTTGAACAAGGATCTCCAGGACAACCCTCGGCAGTTCAGTGCCTCTGTGGTGTCACATTACCAGGACTTTAACATTAGCCGGTGGCTCGGGAGTTATGATAGCACTGATTCATGGCCTCTACTTGCAAACTCTCCGAGAAGCTGAGAAGGCATTAAGGCTTCATCACTCATTTGTATTGAAGTTTCCAATTATTCAAGGTGCTCTGGGCACATTTAGCATGGGCAAGAGAGACTTACGTGTACCAATACTGCTATATTTCCAGAGGAATGTCAATAAGGCTGCAAATGTAATTTTGGACATAGATTTTAAGGGGGAGGGGAATGCATGTTAAGGGTACCACTAAAAGCTTTTCGGAGAAGCTCTTACTTCAGGGTTTTATAATCCGTTTGTAGATCAACTATTCATTCTTTAAATAAATATTTATTGAGAACTGCTGTGGTGTGCTAAATACAGGTTTCAGCAAGTAAGGCAAATATGGCCTCTGACTGTGAAAGTTAGTCTAGACCAGGAGTTGGCAAACTAAAGCCCGTAGGTCAGATTTGAACTACTTACTGCTTTGTTGTCATTGCGCATGTTATTTGCTTTGTTTTTCCAAAAATAAAATAAAATAATAATGGTTTTTAATTTGGAAATGGTTAGGAAAATACTATTTTAACAAAAGGTGGGATAGTGAGCTCAGTGGTTAGAGTGCTTGCTACTCTTGAAGCTGCCCAGAGGCCACTTCCTAGCACTTACATTGGGTGGCTCACAAATTCCTAGAACACCAGCTGCAACTGAGCTGACACCCTCTTCTGACCTCCATGGGCCCAACACATACTGCGCATATACTCACAGAGACATACATGCACGTAAATATTGACAAAATTAAAGTCTTAAAAGCAGGTCTGGAGAGATGGCTCAGTGGTTAAGCACACTGGCTGCTTTTCGAGAGGACTCGGATTCCATTCTCATGACCGTTTGTAACTTCAGTTCCAGAGGATCTGATGCCCAAGTCTGCCCCTCCTGAGTATCAGGAATGCATGTAATACACTGACATACATTCAGGCAAAACACACACTAAAAAAAATAATATTTAAAAAATTAGTTAAAATATGCCTGCATCATTTCTTCCTTCACCTTTACTTCCCTCAACCACTCCCTTGTCTCCCAACTCCCCTCATGCCTTCCTTTCTCCTCACAAATTCTTGGCCTCTTTTCCTTTGATTACTACACACACACACACACACACACACACACACACACACACACACACACACACACACACACACACATACACACACACCCTGTTTGCACATTAATGTGTCCATTGGTGATGTCATTGTTTAGGTCTTGTTTAAACAGACATATTGTGGTAGTTTTCTGGTCATTTCTACAAACAATCTCACGACACCCCAGGCTTCAAAAGATGATCCCACTGAACTGTGGCCTTCAGGATTCCGAAGTCTGTAACCATCTTCTCACCTCCAGTGCTGTTAATCTGCAACTTACTTGTAACAAAGTTACAGCAGAGGCTATGCCATGTGGCTTGTAGATGGGTCAGAAGAAAGCTTGCACTGGTCTCTTGGAAGGCTCCCTCTGAGATGATCAGTGAGTCCATCACCTGTATGTGCACTGCAAAGTAATAAAGGCCACAGTGGATTTGAGGAGAGACCACAGGACAAGACAATGCCAACTCTATTTCTTCACTGAATGCCCGTTCAGGGAATAAGCATGTGGGTGAAGAATCCATTTTGGGTTTTTTTTGATGATGCCAGTGACCTTCTACTGCAACCTTAGTAGGGACCCTGAGTGAGAACCACCTGGTTAATCCCAAGAAACTTCAGAAGTAATGATAATATTTGTGTTAACCTGCTAGCCTTGGGATGAGTCATTACATAGAAGTAGAAACGGTTTGGAGAATGTTTTAGGGTTTCTAAGGCTGTGAAGAGACATCCTGGCCACAGCACCTCTTAAAAGGGAAACATTTATATTTTTGGTTGTGAGCCTAGCCTTTAATGGCTGAGCCATCTCTCCAGCCCAAAAGAGAAACGTTTAATTGAGGTGGTAGCTTATAGTTCAAAGGTTCAGTCCACAGATTGGGACTTTAAAATGTTTTAAGAATGAACAGAGGACTTGGATTAACCATGGCTGTGCAGGTAGCTTTGGGGTGCAGGTCCACCCTGATATGGAGAAAAATCCACAGGTGCATTGATGTAGTTGTACTCATTATTGAAATATGGAAATGTTTTTGTACCAACTGGGAAATAACAGAAATGACTTCAATAAGCAATAATATTACAGTCTAGCAAAATTCCTGTGCATGTGATTTCAAAGCAATGATCTCATACTTTATGGCACAGACTTCTCCAGCTTGGGCCCTTGGAGTGCAGACCTGTGGGGCATTCCAGGGATGTTAGGTCATTTGTTGTAGGAATTAGGAAGTGGTGCCCAGTTCCTAAAGTCTTGGTGTGTGGGGTGTGCTCATGGTGGGATGTGAGGAGCTTCATAGAATGAGGTGAGAAAGATCAATTCTGTACACTTCGGAGAATTAAACTGAAGTATGCTCATGGGGAGAAATAGCAGAGCTTGCATACGTTCTTCAGGACCCTGATTAGTGACTAGGAAGCCCTGAGCCTAAGCGAGGGACCATGAGAATCCTGTTTCCTCCTCTGCTCTGAGCCCACACTCTGACCCGTTCGTTTGTCTTCCCTGCTTTGTGTGGCTCTTTCTCAATCAGCAGACTCTGCAGGGAAAGTTCCAGACATTCTGAGGTGAAAGCCCTGGCCTAGCTGCCAGTCATTGCCATCTGTATGCTCTTTTGCCCATCCCTTCTACTGTCTTTTCCCTTCTATGGTGACCCATCTTCCCCCTGGTCTCACCATCCATTGGGCTACTCTGACACCCCTCAGTCTGTTCTCCGCAAGCCTCTCTCCACCAAGGCCTAACTGTCCCAGAAAAGTGGAGGAGGTTGGCAGGATTATAGAGGCCTGCACAATCCTGGGCACACACAGCTAGCATGAAATGGGGGCAGCAGTATAGCTGTGACTCACTGGTCATTTCCAGGTGACCTCACTTGAAGGGGAAGCCCTTGACAAATTGTATACAGTTTCTAAGGTTAGTCCATGACTCATTGGATGTGGTTTAAAGAGTAAGCTAGTTTTGGCTTTTCTCAAAACCAGAGCCCTAAGCAAGGATTTGGGAGAAGTTAGCATATTTTGGAAGGTTTCCTAGGGAAGCAGGAGTGAGAACACAAGGAGATTAAGACAGAAGAGGAAGAGAAGCTGAAAAGGGGTGTGATGTCATTGTTCCCCGTTGTGGGCAACTGGAACCTGATACTGTGGGTGACCCTTTGAGAGATGACACAGAATTCTTCCCCTAAAGCAGGCCTGGTGACATAGACCCCATAATTCCAGGTACTCAGAAGGTAGACACAAGAGAATGGCAGATTCAAAGCTTCCAATTGATGAGAGTCTAGGGCTCTGGATATTGCTTTCTGTAGTTGCCAGTTTGCCGATAGTTGAGATTGTTCCCAAGATCTTCATAACACGTGTGGCCATTGCTTCAAGGTCAGCTTCCGAGGCTTTGAGAAAGCCCCAGGCAGGAATCGACCAGTTCAGCTGTACCCAAATCCAGAGGCCACAAGGAGAATCTTCCTCCTCTGGGAGCAGTCACAGACCATGCCCATCAACTTCCGTGACCCAATGGCGCTTTAGATTAGAAGGAGTTAATGAATGGTTTATGCTGCGGCCTTTCTGTTATAGTAGCAGTTTTATATTATACTTAATCTACGCAATTTAGATAACAAAAGAAAGTATTTCTGGAATTTTTATTTACATGCCAGCGCATGTTTATTTATATACGGATGAGCCCTAGACTTAAGCCATTGACTACTTTAAGTGGCACACTGCCTGTGGTAGTATGGCGTCTCCCAGGGCTCTCAGGTGCTGGCTGAGAACAGCTTGGCTGTGTCTGGATGCAGACTCCATTCTTTTACCTGATTCCCAGGACCTGCTCTCAGGACAGCATCAATTTTCCTCTCCACTCCCATCCCTGACCTGCCTTTTATATTCTCTCAAGCTTTTACAGGAAGTCAAAAGATTGGGTGGTAAACATTGTTCTTGTCATAGCCTCTAAAAATCCTGGCCTGCTCCTGGGTAAATGAATGTATCTGATTAGGGAAAGGTCATGTGTAAGCTGGGGAGGGAGAACGAAGGTCAAGATGAATATCTCATGCACTTCACTCACACTTGTGATGGAGGCTCCCAGCACGAGCGGAAGGCATTATGAAAGCAGTTGACATTGGGTGGGAATCAGCAGCACACAGTTCTGAAATGACTCAGGCCTAAAAGCCAAGGAGAAATCAGGAAGCTGAGAGAGAGAGAGCTCTGAGGCATAGGAATCAGTCTGCGTGCAGGCTTTGAGCATCAGGGAAGGACATTTGGTCAGGACGGCAATAGGACTTGTGTGCCCAGTTGGCTTCCTGCTGCAATCCCATTAAAACAACGATAAAGGCAGGGGTAGTATGACAGCCACCATTATTACATGATGAGGTCCAGCCAGGGATATTTCCTTATGAAGATAAATATTGACACATACCCAATTGTTTAAAAGATGGAACCAGGTGGTGGTATTACATGCCTATAATCCCAGCACTCAGGAGGCAGGGAGAAGCAGATCTCTGAGTTCGAGGTCAGTCTGGTTTAGGGAGACTTCCAAGATGCCTGGTTTACACACACACACACACACACACACACACACACACACACACACACACACACACACACACACCACAACCCTATCTCAAAAAAAATAGGAGGGAAAGGAAGGAGGAGATTGAGAGAGAAGGGAGGGAGGGAGGGGGAGAGGGAGGGAGGGAGGGGGAGAGGGAGGGAGGGAGGGGGAGAGGGAGGGAGGGAGGGGGAGAGGTAGGGAGGGAGGGGGAGAGGGAGGGAGGAAGGAAGATGGGAATAGTGTCATCCACACTCCTGAGGAAGAGTTTACTGGTATAACATGGTCGTGATCAACTCTATGAAAACATAAAATCTGTTCATGAAAGGAAGAGTGAGCTCTGCTGCCCCATGGCTCAGATGTGAAAATGTTGATGGAACCAAATGTGCACACAGACATTGATCTGATCATAATGATCACAGGGAAAGCCCTGGAGGTGGATGGAACAGAACAAGCCTAAGACAAAACTAAAAAGTAGGTTTGGAAGTACAGTCTTGAGAAATGTGTGCAAAATCCCAGAGGCACTTGTACATGTTTCCACAAGAGAAATAGAAGAAAGGAAGTTACTCTTCCTCGTGGGAGTGTACATTCCACAACCTTTTGATACATGTACGGGGTACGCATGTGTGCCCTGCTGTTTTTTAGTATGTGTATGCGCATGTATGTATGCCCTGGTGATCATGTGTGCTTCTGGAGGCTGGGGAGGTCTTGCTCAGTCACTCCACACTTGATGTATTGGAGCAGGGTCTTTTGAAGAACCTGGAGCTTGCCAATTCAGCTAGTCTGCTAGGCCACTTACTCAGGATCCCCTGTCTCTAGCTCTCCGTTTCTGGGACTACAGCCAGGCCGCCACACGCCATGCCATGTCTATGGCTTCCAGTGATCCTGATTCAGTCACTTACATTTGCATAGTAGTCACTTTACCCACTGAGCTGTCTTTCGGGTCCATGCAAAATTGTCCGATTTTCCTATATAAGCACACCGTAACTTGAATTGAAAATAAAAACCATGTCATGGCAGGTGTTTTGGGATGGAGGTGCATGGATTAAGTAGGGTTGTGGGTTCTCTGCAGGGAGATGGGGTCACAGCTTTTCAACAAAATAGAAAGAGAGCAAAGGGGGATTTTTTCCAAGAAAGTCATATGACCAAGTTTTTATTTCTGAGAGGCCACTCTTGTACTGTATTGAGAAAGAGCAGCCACAGGAGACCATATTAGAGTTGCTACTCCCCACTGTCATGTGAGAGGGACGTCATTTGGATGAGGGTGATGGGGAGAGTTGCAGAGATGTAGAGAGGAGGGAAAAATTTGGGATGTGCTTTGAAGAAAACTATTTAGTCAATAACCATACAAAGGAATGTAAGAGGAAGGAAGAGATTTTTTCTTTATTAATAACCACCATATGCAACTTCAAAATCATGTATAATAACTAAAATTTTTCCATAGAAAAACCATTCAGATTACTGCTGAATGCAGTGTTGCAAATTGGCAAAGATACCCATTTGAGCTGAGCACCTCCGCAAACCCCGAGCTGCTCCTTCATGACCTTGCATCCAGTGGTCCCATTTTCTTCAATTAAGCGGCTGTTTCAAAGCTGTGTCATCTGTTTACCATTAATACATATTAATACAGCCAGCCCTCCAAGCGTCAACAGCAAAGACAGTCTGAAAAACTGACACTGTATTTATATAATTTCTATGCTTTTCCAGATGCGTGCACAGTTTGATTCCATACCAGCATTTGTAGAGTGAAATACAGCAAACATAAAAGGCCAGGAAGCTCAACACCGTGTTTAAAGAGGAGTATCACATCTCATACTGTTAAAAATCACTCTCTTCTGGCTTTTGCTTCACTTGTTCCTAAGAGGGAGAGCTCTCGAGGCCTCATATCCCCACAAACCACTCCCTCCCGGTTACCTGCCCTCCCCACTGTTTACTTCCAGGCCATCTGGCAGTTTTCTTGCCCATGACTGAAAATTTTCTTAATATTTGCTAACAAAATTTGGGTTTTGTTTCCCTCACTCCCATAATAGTCCTTTTCATTTCCCAGAGGATGGAGAGGCTCTGAGATGCTCTGATAAAGGTTTAATTTAAAAAGACTTGGGGGAGACCGTGATATAATAACTGCTCTAAGCTCAGTCCTCCCTCCCTACAAAGGCACCTTGATCCTGTGCCTGTAACTTGATTTGCTGACTCAGGACAAAGCCAGACAGATATCCATGCCAAGCAAGAGTTTGTATGTCTGGGGTTTAGAAGCAAAGCCAGCAAGTGTTCAGGAGAGCTGGAGTGGGGTTTATGTTTCCCTGGGAACCTCTTTTTGTCCCATTTTCTTTGCATACACATCTGGAGCACCTTCAAAGCATCAACAGCATGGGATAGAAAGTGATTAAAGAGGTCTGAATCCCATGGTGTGGGTAGCTCTACTCTAGGGCCAAATACCATTTGCTTGACATTGTTACACGTTCCTCAGCAAACCACCAGCAATCACATTCTACATATGTTAGTACTTCTCATGTTTGCTGCCAAATCGTCTATATTAGGAAGATCAGGGTTACAGACATGGTGCAGCCCATCTTGTCTCTCTCTAGGACTCTGTTTCCCTTCCTTCAGAGGACAACATTGCTATGAAGCTTCGGTCTTTCTTATCCATGTTTAGTACATATCTCTATGTCCACCACACACATACACACACACACACGCACACACACACACGCGCGCGCACACACACACACACACACACACACACACACACACACACACACACACACTGTGGTATCTTGTGCATATCAAGGCTTCTCAGGAATAGTTTAATAGTTTGCATTTTACCTTGAAACTTCCAGCAGTATCCTGCTTTTGGAGCATGCACACATCACTGTGGCACTTGTGATTTCTTTATTTCCATTGTTACGTAGTGCTCAAGGGACTTCAGCCACACAGTCACTCACTCATCCTGCTTTCCATGAACGTGACTCCATTGCCTGGATCCGACGCATTCTGCAGTGGTTGTCACTAATGACTTTCACTCCCTACTACTCTCTGCATCCATGTCCTTTTGTGTCTCCCGCTAGAATATATCTTCCTGCCCCTTGAGTTCAGGTTTGATTATTTGCCTTCTGTTGGTCAATGGAGTGTTACTGGGCAAGATATAACTGAAATCGGAAGGAATATGTATGTGCTGCGGTGGTGCTCCCAAGTCTCTGCCTTTGGCACAAGGAGAATACGCTTGCATTACTCACAGGGCACCGGAGGAGTGTGAATAAAGCACATAGATCCGAGCTGAGCACAGAGCTCAATTCAGACTGAACGGTCCCTGCAAAGATCCATAGACACATAGCCCAGGCAATCTCTATCTAGCCTACAGCTAGCTGCACAGGCCCAACACGACTGTTGCCGAGATGCCAATGTTTGTCATAAAACAAAGAACATCCTTTTAGATGAGAGAAAACTTCTAAGATTTTTTACCCGTAGAACTGCTGAATTTCAAGGGAAATAAATCTTCAACTGGACTGGATTTCTCCAGACAGGGCCACCTCCATTGTCACCGATGGAATACCCTGTTCCCCCATTCTCAGCAGCACTGTGTGGTAGTGAGCTCCTCCTGTCCGACTTCAGTTACTGTGACCAACCACAATCCAAAAGTAGTAAATGGAGAGGTTCAGAAGTAACTCGTAGGTTTTTAATAACTCTTATCACAACGTATTGCAATTGTTTTAGTTTGTGATTAGCTATGGTTTATATATGCTTGATTTATACATTAAAGTTATCAAAGCCAGACTATGTAAAGGGTTTGGCTATTCACATTTGAGGACACTTTTGCGGGGGTAAGGAACACTTGGAGGATGTCTCCTGCAGACAAGGGTAGACCCTATGCTGTCTCATTTTCCATTTATTCCTTCATTTTCTTACTTTATTTAGGTTTACAGTCCTGGCTGAGACTACCTTCATCCATTTCATCCTGGGCTCCAGAAGAAGCCATTTTGAACACGGCTTCTCTTGTTCCAAATCTTCTACCCACCAGCAGCCAGGCAAGACCTTCCATCAAATCATCCCAGCTGATGTGTTAGACCCTGTAAAGAAGAGTCACCCTTCTGGCCTTTCAGAGTCCCTGGCTTATAGAATCTATGAGTATAGTGCAATCACTGTTGCCCTCACCACTGTGTTTGAGGGTTTACTTAGCAGTCTTGTGTAAAGGAAACTTTAAGCACTTCAGGCAGCATGGAACCATTTTTGCTCCATTACAGGGCAGGTGTTGGTCTCTACGTGTCTGCTGTATACCTGGAGCTTTGCAGGCCTGTGATGTCACTCCTCACTGGCTGATTTGAATGCCATCTTTTATTTTAGCCAAGAAAATTTCTGGTTTGGTTTTTGAATTATGCCTTTAAATATTCTTTGCATATGTCGTTTCTCTGCTGTGTGCCTGGGCGGGTGTCAAACCAATTTGATAATGCCATCCTGTCCGATTTGCATCTTTAGCACAAGAGCTCATCAGGCATGTGGCCAGGTCGGCCTCTTGCATCATAGTTATACTTAAACTATTCATTTATTAAAAATATTTAATTGGCATCTGCTGAACCCAGGCACTGCTCAGGACACAGGGGTAAGGTCTGATGCTCACTTTCGAACAAGTCACTGTCTGGTAGAAAGGATGAAGTCTACATAAATAGCCACGGTATCACATAAACTGTGTAAAGGAGCTACACGGTTCCTATGACTTCAATAGGCTAAAATGAGCTGTGTTGGTGGAAGCCCAGAGCCAGTGCAGGTGATCCATTATATGCTCTGTTGCAGATCTGTGCCAGACACACGGTTACCTGCCTAGAGTCCAGCACCACGGCCCCAGCGACTGATCTGGACTCCACAGTAGTCACTCTGAACTCCCTGCCTTTGCTCAAAGCTCTGTTTTTTCGGGCATGGCAATATGTGGCTGGAGAACCTAGGAGTCACCTTCCATGTTTTCTCTTGCCTTTGTCCTCATCTCTAGAAACGTCTCCCTGTGTCCTGGTGCATGCCCTATGATTCCTAACTGCCTCCGTCAGCTCATACTTCTTTCAGCATTTCTCCGAATGACCTCTTTTTAAAAACTATGCCCTCTTTCTGACTTTAAAACCTTCAGAACTTCACTCTTGTGTGCTGTGTTGCATCTAAATCCCTCATCCCGACCTCAAGCTTTTCTTAGCAGCCACACTCTATTGCCTCACAAATCCTGGGGTGCTTGTTCTTTGTCCTGTCTTGTATTCTTAGTCTACTCCCTGCTGCCCAGTGTCTGCAAAGCCTTTGCCTGCCAGCACAACTCTCCCGATTTCCCCCCCCCCCCCCCCCCCCCCCCCCCGGCAGTTCCTATTACAAATATTCTATTGTCTTTTAAAACCCCCAAGTATAAAGTACCAAAAGAGGATGCTTTCCTAGGGAGAGAATGCAAAATGGCTGACAGGGAGGAGTACAGAGTGGCCAGGGAGCATCTGTGGGTGTCCTCAAGAAGGCTGGTCATATGCTCTTATTTCTTAGCAGGACAGGTTGTTTATTTATGGGCACAAAGCTGACCAGTTTCTGGGGCCTCACATCTAACTCTAGGGACGTTTCCACAGTGTAGAAGTCGTCTGCACTATAGTCAATGGACAGAAAGATCCTGAAGGCAGGTCTCCATTCAGAACGACAAGTGATTTTTTAGGAGTTCAATTTCTGTAAGAGCAGGATAAAGAGCCTTATTTTTAAAACATGATGCACCCTGGAAGTTAAGACGAGACAGTAAAATGGGTATTCTGTTGGGAAAGGGAAAGTGGATGTAACCTTTGTGGTCCATCTGAAGGGTAAAATCCCTGCTTCACAGCCTGTTTGTAAGTGCAGCAGCTTTTACCTGAGCATAAGCTCAATGAAGTGGAGAAGAGTGGGGGATAGGGATGTGGAGATGCTAATGTTTATTTAATCAGTAGTGTAGGTGACACCCCGAGGGATTTACATTTTATTTAGTCACTATAGCAGCCTCGTGGAATAGGATTTTTATCATCACCCAAAATTTGAAGAAAAAAAAAAGGAAAAGAAAAGAATTGAAGGTTAAGAGAGGCTAATAAAATTGCCCAAGAGCTCACACCTGATAATTAGATAAAACAAAATTTAAGCCAAGTAAAGGTGGGGAGCATGGAGTTCATTTATTCCACCGATTTCCTCTGTGGGGGTCTCCAAGGATAGCTTCTTGTCTAGAACAAAGGATTTTTATCACATAGCCTGCCAAAGGCTTCTTCCTTCCTCGTTGCCTCCCCTCCTCTTTCTTCTCCCTTCTTTCCATCTCTTCTCTCCATTTCTCTCCTTCTCCCATCTCTATTTCCCCCTCCCTGCTTCAGTTCCTCTTCTATGAGCATGCGTGTACATGCCCATGCCCGTGTGTACAGATGCATCTTTCTATGCATATATGTGGAGACTAGTGAGCATGTGTGTATGTGCCCATGCCCATGTGTACAGATGCATCTTTCTATGCATGCATGTGGAGACTAGTGAGCATGCATGTATGTTCCCATGCCTGCGTGTGCAAATGCACCTTCCTACACATACATATCGAGACTAGTGAGCATGCATGTACGTTCCCATGCCTGTGTGTGCAAATGCACCTTCCTACGCATACATGTGGAGATCAGACAGCAACCTTGGTCCCATCTATCTTGGTTGCTTTTCCATTGCTGTGAAGAGACATCACAACTAAGGCAAGTTATAAAAGAAATCATTGAACTGGGGACTTGATGGTTTTAGAGGGTGAGTCCATGACCACAATGGCAAGGAGCATAGCAGCAGGCAGGCTGGCATGGAGCAGTAGCTGAGAGCTTATGTCTGGTCCACAGGCATTAGGGGAGGGTAGGCCTAGCATGGGCTCACACACCTCCTCTAACAAGGCCACACCTCCTAATCCTTCCCCAAACAGCCCACCAAATAGAGATCAAGCACTTAAATAAATCCGGGAAATTGTGGTGGGGGCATTCTCATTCAAAACAGCACCCTATCCCTATCCACAATTTTGGTTTGTTTGGGGTTTTTTGTTGTTGTTTTTTGTTTTTTATTGAGATAAGTCTCTTAATGGCCTGGGGTTCTCTGAGTAGGATAGGATGGCTGGTCAACCAGCTTCAGAGATCACCTGTCTCAGCTCCTGAAGTGCTGAGATCACAGGTGTGCACCATCTCAACCCCTTAGCTCATCTCTTTGCCTTTTGACTGTTTTCTAGAGAAACGTGATCTTGTTGGGTCTCCTAGACTGGCCTTGAATACGGGGTCATCCTTCGACATTCTCCTGCATATCCTGAATATTGGGATTGTGAGGTCTTACCAAATCATGTTGTCCTTGGTAGGTCTTTTAAAAAATGCTTCTTATTGGATTGTCTAATAAAAAGAGCATGTCAATAGACATGAGACCAAAAGAAGAGAAAGGCTTCAAAGCTGACAGGATTCTACTGTTTCTGACCTTGGTCAGCTCTGGACTTGAAGAATAGGAATATTTAACACAGCAACACTGGTCTGAAGAGCAAACTGTAGTCATCAGGACATCTAGAATCACCACCGTAAAGTTATTTCTGACCTACCATGGGGTTGTGTAAAACAGCCCTAAGTTTAATATAGTGTCATTGTGGACTAGATTGTTCTTAAATTACTTTTAAGAACTCTGGCTTGTGTATAGATATGTAGAGCAAATGAAGAGATACTGTCAAGACTCCATTCTTAGGTGTCTCTGGCTTCTCATCACCTGTCTGTCTCAGCACCAGCTGGCATCTGCCTTCACACATGGCAGCTGCTGTGGAGAGATGTGCGTGGTCAGCTAACTTGATCTCCCCTGATTACTTTTCCATTTAAGAAAGAAGGCATCCAAGACAGGCAGCCTGAGGGACATAGTGTTTTGATTGAAAATCCACTCCTATAAACTGATGCATGCTTGAAAAATAATCCATGTGAGGTTTAAAGTAATTTGGTATTGTAAAAATGAGCCCTATGACTCTTCGGCTGGGTACCTTTAGGTGAGGGTTCTATAGGAAACCCAAATAAGGAAGAATTTGATTATAGTAATACAAGGGTGAGATCTCATGTGGTAGAGGTGAGGGGTGGATTTTTTTGACTGTGTTATAATGTTGGAGCAAGGAAGAGAGGCAACCATCGCAGAAACAGCGGTAGTCAAGTATCCTCTATGAGTTTCTACCCTGAATCCCATGTGTTCTTCCAGATTCAAGCCCCACTGCAGAGTGAGGGTATGCCACAGAAGAGACAATGGGCTTAATTTTAACTGAGATAGCAGTTTGCTTCGGTTTTTGACTGGCAGATTTTAATTTTTACTCTTTTAGTATAAATTCCAAAAAGAAGAAAAAAAATGCTAGCATGTGTTAAAATAAACCTTCGATGTTTAAATTCCTAAGTCATTATCTCTGTGACAGAGATAGACCAGTTTTCTAAAGGAGTACTTTGGGTTGCAACTTTGAAATAGTTTTGAAGTTTAGGAACCAGACAGTCAAGGTCTCTGAAATTAAAATAGGCCCTGTTGTCAGCAGACAGATGAATTTAAAAGAAAAAAATTGAAATCCAATTGAAGGAGAGAAAAATAATGGTCTCAAGGACATTTTAATTATGTCATTAAGCCGAAATCAAATGCAGAGATTGAGGATCCAGTGACATGCCCGGGTGTCTTCTCTTTACCCACACCCATGCAGCCCTCCTCTGCATCCCTGGAGCCAGGCATGCTCTGGAATTGTTGACAGTTTCCATTGCTCTCTGACATTCAGCTGGACTTCTCAGCAGCACTGGAAGAAGGCTAAAGAAGGAATTTATTCCACCAACACCCTTCCCACGGGTGCCCAAGAGCTAAAGGCTGGTTCTGGCTAAAGGCTGGTCAGAGGCAATTTCTACATAGCTTACCCAGCCTTTCCATCTCACCTGCCCCTTTCCCAGGGATCTCACCTGTGAACTTTGTGTTCCTTCTAACATTGATAAGTTTCTTTGTTAAACTCTCCTCAAATTGCCATTTTTCTTATTTTGATTTGTCTCCTGATTTCTGATGAGTTTTAACCCTGAGCCATCAACATAAATAGAAAAAAGCAAAAAGGGAAGGGAGGGAAGAAGGGAGGGAGGGAGGTGGGGAGGGAGGGAGGGAGGGAGGTGGGGAGGGAGGTGGGGAGGGAGGAAGAAAGGGAGGAAGAGAGGGAGAGAGGGAGCAGGGAGGGAGGGAGGGGGGGAGGGGGAGATATATATGAATTGTCTCAATTGCGACATTGCTGAGGCGGAGTGATGACATCTGATAATGATTGTCCCCTGATAACTTCTACAGGTAACGCCCAAGGCTATGGCGACTTGTAAAGGAACAGGAAGCTGGAGGAGCCCCTTCCTTGATCATTCTGGCCAGCAGAGACCTAAGCACTGGCCGCTTGGTAATTGTCCTCCATGGACACTGACTTGTTCAGGACGAGGAGCATTTTGCTTGCCTGTTCAATGCACATTTCTCACACATTCTGGAGCTTTATTGGGTAATGGGTGCCAGGCTTTGTTTTTTGCCTTTTAAATTATTTAGGTGATAGTTTTTCTTATCTGGCTAAATTGAGTGCTCAGGATTTTGAATTTAGCAGTGCAGAGACCCATTTGATATTTCTGAAAGAGAATTGTCCTTCTGGGGGCCTCACCTGAGAAAAAGATCTTTTTGTTTCTTTGCTATTGGAATTTAAAATCCACAGGGTAAATTGGGTGTATCAATCAAACTATGGACAAAGTCAAGGGAAAAAACATTTAATAGGATCTCTGATTGTCGCTAAATTTTAGTAATATTGGGGGGGGGGTCATCTCATAGACCATTTATAGAATGGTTTAGGCTAGCTAATTAAAGCATTATGTAGGGTCTGATTGGTATAGCTGTACTCAAGCAAAAACTTTAATGTTGATCATGACAGTCAAGCATCCTGGTCTCAGAGGATGTGCATGCCAGCTAACCTGTGGTTGTTGGGCAAATTTCATTGTCCCTACATGAAATGAGAAGTCAATAGCAGGAGCTTTATTGTATTTTGGCTTCCCGTTCAATTGCTCATAAAGGACTTATCAGATACAGATTTTTGTCATCACTTCAGTGTGGGTGGCCTCAATTTCTCATCTTGCTTCCTAAGCTTTATATTTCTGCAACTAAGCACCTTTATCTTTTGTACAAGAAAAGACAAGTTCCTAGAAACAGAGCATATACGGTCTTTAGAAAACGCTAGTCACACTCTCCGGCCTGTAGTCACCGGAATCAGGATCCTTGCTCTTCCTTTGCTCTGGGTGACTCCTTCATAATTACAATTCCCTGAAAGAACTCTCACAGGATTTGTGGACAAGAAGAGCCCCGGGCAACTTCTACTTGGAATCTTCCTAGATAGCTTTCTTCATTATCTTCCTTTGACCAGAGAAGCATTCTGTTTGCCTTCAAAGGAACATTCAGGAGCCAGATGTTCTACTCAATGGCTATTTTGTGAAGAGAAGAAATCTGGGAGAAGGAAAGTGTTTAAAGAATGATAAGGAAATGTCTACCTTACACAGCCATTGTTCTCACATGCTGCACCAGTGTATAATGAGTTTTGCATTGTTAGATCAAACAAAGCATACGTGAGTGTGTGTGTGTGTGTGTGTGTGTTCTCTCTCTCTCTCTCTCTCTCTCTCTCTCTCTCTCTCTCTCTCTCTCTCTCTCTGTGTGTGTATTGCTTTGTTTTAGTCATTAACGAGATATTCCTCTGTAGCTGGAATCTTTTAAAAGATCTCCAAGAAGGCACACTGGGAAAACTGCGAGATTGTGTGAAGTATCTGTGATTTTTTTTTTAAAGCCTTCCAAGATTCCATTATCTTAAAATCACCCAAAACAGCCTTCACTCAGCCATTCTGGAACTTCTAATTTAGGAGTAAGCTGTGGAATTCCACTGAACAGTTTAATCTCATAGTTCTGGAAATATCAGAGCTAAATAACTAAATAAACCCTCACAATAACTAAGCCCTACGCTCACCACCAGCTGGAAGATTACATTCTAAAGAGACAAGGTGTTTTTGTCCTGTCTATTTCTTTATTTCCCTTATTATAACTTAATTCTCTCTAACTCTATTCACCAACAACTGAACTCAGAAAAAACCGTGGGACAGGTTGGGCAGCTAAGAGCATGCGCACTTTAAGGAGTTGCAAAGAGTCAGTCTTCATCTGGGACTGGGACATCAGAGGTACAGGAGGAAGACAGGTGGAACCAACAATCTTTCCTCAGGGTCTTGCAGCCTCTGTAGGGTGGCGGGAAGTTACCAGCGACACCCATTTGATGGGTCAGAGTGCTGATGGCAGGCAGCTCTTAGTGGCATACTTGCTAGTTTTCAAGGGAACATATCTCCTGTCCCTTCGGGATCAGGCTCCAAGTCTTATGTCTGTTTTAGAATGAAGTAAAATAATGTCAAAAACTTCCCAACTCTGCATTCTGTTAGTGGTCTGACCCACTTCTTGGAGTCTTAGCCAATAAATAATAACCTTGCCTGCCCAGGCCCTGATGTCTAGCAGTCTTTAAGAAGACCCCTACCCTTCACTTCCTTTTTTGTTTCTCCCGTCCTTGCCAGAGGGTGCACATCCCTGAACCCCCCTTCTATATTTAATAAAGTCTCCATTAGAGCAAAGCCTGAGTGACTCTGCGGCCCCCTTCCACACCCAATCCAACCACTGTGCTGCCTGCCTGCAGGTACTCTCAAAATCATAATGTAACACTATCCCTCATTTAAAACTGAGTAGACAAAAATGTCAAGCTACAAATGTCAAAAAAAAAAAATGCCCAAAAGACAAAAGTTGGTGATATGTCACCTAGTTACGAACATGAGCTCTACACCAGACTTCCCGGGTTCAAATTCTGAATCTTCACTTATTAACTATGTGAAAGTAACTCTTCTCTGTTTTAATTTTGGCACTTAAAAAATTAGAGAAAAATACTAGTGTCAGCACCATATGCTTATTGTAAGCTGATGATGGGAAGAGATCAGAATATTGCCTGGCAAAATGATGGTGTTGTAACTACCAGTAAGAACGTGAGTTTCCATTTATAATTATTAACGGAGACATCTTAGTTCCAGAATCCACAGTTTTGACCATTCTTGTTCTAAGATACTCAGATACCTAGATTTTATATAGCTATTTCCTATAAATTTGAAAGATTCTCACTTGAAGTAAAGGGATCAATGATCAGACTTAGGAAGTATAGAAAAGTTACAAGTCTCAGGAAACTCCAGGAACTTACAAGATTCACAAGTCCCCTTTCTAAGGTTATAGAAGCACTAACAATTTCTGGAAAGAAGAGGCTCTATGAGCATGCTAGCAAGCCATGTAGGGACTTCTAGGTATGTAGCTTACATGAGCTGTCCCTGCTGATAAGGAGCTGTTGATATCTTTCCAACCTTGTCCAATCTCCTCCAGTCACCAGCTCCTATCTTCTCTCTTTCTCTTGCTTTCAAGGGATAACCTTGCTTCCTATTTCTCAGAAAAAACAAAACCAACAGATATGAAACTGAAGTCTTTTCACACTTCCATAATGTCTCTTATATAGTGGAGCCCATACACTTGAGTGCTTTCGTGTGTGTGTGTGTGTGTGTGTGTGTGTGTGTGTGTGTGTGTGTGTGTGTGTGTGTGTGTGTGTGTGTGTGTGTGTAAGGGCATTTTTTAAATTGTTGGGTTTTTTTTTGCTCCTCATTCGGCACATTTCTTTTCTTGCCTTCCAACTTTGTTCTCTGATTCTTCTCCTTCTTCTCTTGCTGCTTCTCACAGAGTCCTAACATTCCTTTTTCTTAGTCACTAAGCAGAGATAATGCTATGGACTCTTCCTGGATTGTCTGCTACTCTTTTCTATACACAGTAGAGAAGGTACTCTGCTGTCAACAACTGGCTGATGGCATTGAAAACTACATCTTCAGCCCAGAACTTCCCTTTAGCCCATAGCCCACACACCAGTTACCTGCCAGGTGTCCATACTTGGGGGGGGGTCCTTCTCTTTTGTACAATGAATTTAGTTTTCTGAAGCAAAACAAATCCCCCAAACCAGCTTTGTGCTTTTGAGTTGAAATTTTCTTTCTCAGAGAATAGTAACTTCCTTTGCTCAGGGAGTTGAGAGAGACTCTGGAAAGGCTATTTTTAATCCTGTATGTCTTATCAGTTACCAAATGCCTCTTAAATCAATTTACTTCCTTCTTACCCGAATCAAGCCACTGTCTCATTCTTAGCCCCTTACACCATGCTCTATATGCCAACCTCAAGTGATTCTGAGTGCTCAGATATGACCGTGGGACTTCTGATTAAAATTCTGAATTGATTTTCCTCCGCTGTTAGAATTGGTACAAACTCTGTTCAAGGCTTTAGCTTGGGGCTCATGGGCTCTGGCCCCTGGCACTTATCCAGTCAGTTGGTCAACCCCCTATGACACTGTCTTTGAGTCATTCAGGCTTCCTGCCTCTGCAGGTGCACCCTACCAAAGTCAATTTGGGGCGTCTTTACCTGTTGATTTTCTGTGGTAGACAGTCGCCTTTATGATCTGATTTTTTTTCCTGATAATTTTTAAATCCTTCAGGTGTCTGACTACTAAGTGTTTTTGAGTGCAGGAACCATTTTGATACAGGAAATATCCAATAAATACCAGTTAAATAAATGGTAGTTCAACAAATTCACAAATTCTGGTGTTGTTTTATTTCCATGGTTGCCAAAGTTTCATATCTTACTGGGTATCTAATCCACCCCCACCCCCAGTTTCATGTCAAAATATAACTTTTTTACCCACTTCCCACAGCTTACCTAATTTTTAATTTTATTTTCTTAGCCTAGAATTCATGGATACCTGTTTGCAGATCAAAACAGGAGATGGATATTATTCGGCCCTCACAGTTTAAATTTTGAATCAGTTGCCAACATTAAAAATCTTACTGTAATCTTCCAGTGTTTCCATCTGGCTTTGACGGGGTGGATCTGAGCAGCAGTTCTCTTCATGAAGTGAGTGGATTCTGTTTAACACTCCTTAAACCAGGTCTGCCACCTCTAGGTTTCTTTATGCTTGCTGCAGTACTGATAGGCACCTCTGACACCTAGCAGGGTTTGCTCCCCATCAATCTCAGATGTGTGCATGGAGTTCCCAAACATACACGTGATGCACAGGATTTCTGTGCTAGAGCCAGTTCTTGGACAGATGGGCACAGCCTTGAATTCGGCACGAACGACTTTCATCTGTGTTGCTGCCTTTCCTGAAGTGTGAAGGGTAGATGTGTTTAACAGAGGCTTCCCTCTATGGATTGGTGATGGAGCCTCTATCCACACTACTTCAATTTCCAACTCCCCACAGCCACCCCATTGTATGGATGATCAGCCCCTCCCAGGTCTCGTGCACCATGGCTACTATAATCATTTTTGTTGAAGCTGTCTATCTTCTTGGCTTTGGCTCAGTCTAATCTCTAAACCCTTTGCTCCATTTCAGACAGAAAAGATGTTTCCATGCCTGGATGTTCAGGCGTACGCCAAGCCTTGCAAGAGACCTAATACCGGCATTGTGCTGGTACATATACTATTCTTCCCAAGCTAGCTCATTTTAGAAAAAGAGCAAAGAATCATCAAGATAGAAGCGAGCAATATTTTTTTTAGTGTCTCATCAGTAGCCCTGTCTTCTACTGTCTTTCCCACTAACCTTTTTCCAAGGATGGGGCTTCTTTTACACATTGTTTTTATCCTCACTACTTGGCTCAGGGTCTACTATATAATATTTGAACAATAAATATTATTTCCATAAGTGATACCTTTCAGGTTGGTGTCAAGGCCTCTTACTGCTTGGGAGAACATGAATTGTGATTCACATATTTTTCAAGGACCATTTTTCAAAAATAGCACACTGTAGAAATTTACGGTTCTTCAGATTATAAGAAGTTCAATTTGCCTCGTTCTACACAAGTCCCCCTGAAGCACTTATTAGTGATGTCTGCTGATGCTATTACCAAGTAATCATCTCTCTTTACTGGAGTCTAGTCTGGGCTGTGTTCAAAGCTCTGATCCTCACTCTGCCACGTTGATTTCTGCCATTTAAGGTTATTCTTGAAGTGAGAATGCATTTCTTTTCCTGGGGGTTCAAATTCATCTGATAATCTGTCCATTTTTTTTGTTTGTTTTTGCTTGCTAGCAATCCACATCTCTCTGTAACACAAGTGACGTGACCAGGTAAATTAAAAACAAGGTTTGCATGTGATTTCCCATTAATCACAATTATCAATTCATGAATTCTGGATAAGCCCCTTTGGTTAAATCTGATCTTTCACCTCTATGCTTGGAAGTTGAATTAAAGATAATTGCCTGCATTCTGCCACTTGTGACAGTATTTGAGATGATTAGCTTGTGGAGGACTGATTAGGTGATGACTACCATCGTGGGAAAGTGTGCATTCTAGCGGGCTATGTAGATGAGCTTGTAGTGATATTATATATGACATGAAACCAAGAGAAAGCATTTTTATTCAAATTAGAGACTCTCAGTTGCAATCCATAGGCATCATGGTACATGACAGTCACTGAATGATTATGCAAATTTAGCTCCACATTTTACTTTTTATTGACTGTCCATAATGACTTTCCTCTCTTTGCTAAAGAAAAGGGTAGGAGCATAAATAGAAAATTCTGACAGTTGAGTTGAAAATGTACAACAAAGGCACAGAGGGTTTTCATGTGTGATTCTGCAGGAGGTGCAGGCTGAGGCATTTGGCCCCATCTACTGACAAGCTTTATGAGCCACTGTTAACTTGGTAAAGGTCCTACAGCAATCTTGGGTTGCCACAGTCCATGCAGAAGGTCTTGTCTCACCTGCAGGCTAACCCCTCTCTTTCCATGTGCCTTCCTTCTGATTAGCTCTGGATTGTGCACTGACCTGGTTTGCTGAAAGGTTTTCCTCTTGTTTATCATCAGTGATTTAAGCCTTGCAGTTTCTAGAAGCCTCCATGTGCGTGTTCTGCTTGTGTCTGCCTGTTGCAATTACCTGATGTGATCTAGGCTTCTAGTTTTCCCAGAGAGTATCATGTGTCTGCAGTAGCTACTCTGAAAAGTAATATAATAAACAGGAACATTCCCTCCCCTACCTCCTCCTGAAAAACCTTTCATTTGACTTCGAATTTTAAAATATTACATCTTCTATTTAATGTTTTTAAAAATTAACATTTACTGGTATATTTGTGTGTGTGTGTGTGTGTGTGTGTGTGTGTGTGTGTGAGAGAGAGAGAGAGAGAGAGAGAGAGAGAGAGAGAGAGAGAGAGAGAGAGATCAGAGAACACACTTCTCTCTTTCCACCATGAGAGGCCTGGTGCTTGGACTCAGGTCACCAGGCTGAACCATAGGTACCTCTACCCACTGACTCATTTTGCTGGTCTGTAATTAATGACACATCTTTAGCACAAGAAATAAAATAAAATGTAATGCTCTAGTGTAGTGATGACTAGGGACTTTTGAGTTATCTCAATCTATCCAATTTGGAATATTTTGGGAAACATATCAAGAAGAAAAATTTCCACAGCAGCCACAAATCACCAAGTGTGGGGTGCTGGGTGGGCAGAAGACAGTCACAGACCCACGCAGAGCCCCAAATCCCAGGGAGACAGAAGATGGGCACCACTACATAGACAGGTATGTGGTGGAGAAATGGAAGACGGAAGAAGCAGAGTGGTTCATGCTCTGTGGAGAAAATCAGAACTGAAGATACAAAGATGGTGAGGAAGAGGCTAGTATGGGAAAGGAAGGAAGGAAGGAAGGAAGGGAGGGAGGGAGGGAGGGAGGGAGGGGGAGGGAGGGAGGGAGGAGGAGGGAAGGAAGGAAGGAAGGAAGGAAGGAAAGAAGGAAGGAAGGAAGGAAGGAAGGAAAGAAGGAAGGAAGGAAGGAAGGAAGGAAGGAAGGAAGGAAGGAAGGAAGGAAGGAAGGAAGGAAGGGGGAAAGGCTGATATGGGTGGTCTGTGTATGGTCTAAGCTGCCTATGCTACCTCCTGGAGCTATGGTGTCCTAGCCCAGGCTGCAGCAAAGGGCCACGTCTGCAGCTGGGGTTTGTGTTGTTTTCTATGACCCATGTTACCACGGAAGGCCAAGCGGATGCCCAGATTCTGGGCTGCCACTTGAAGCTACGTTGGTATCTGAAGTCCACCCTATTGCAGGGACCAAATCTGAGTGGTTTGTGCTGTCACTCAGGGCAATGGTGACATCAGCCTGAGATGTGGCCTAGGGCCACACCTTGGTCCATGGTCCTACTCAGCTGGGATCTGTGTTCATGTCCATGGCTCATGTTACCATGGAGGGGCAGTGGGAGAGCTGGCTCTGGTGGCCTGTACGACGGAGAGCTGGCCCTGCCCCCTGCCTGAGGGTGGTTCTGGTGGAGGACCAGGCTGACCAATTCAGCTACTACACAGGCCCAAATCCAGGACTTTGAGTTGGGCCACCCTAACACTGATCCCATCCATGACCTGCTGGAGCTCAAAAGGAGACCAGAACCATAGTCACAAGATCACTATGACTCAGGGCAACAGCAGGATATCTGAGAGGCCATTAGGTGATGGTCATGTATTGATGTACCAGAAGCCTTGAACCTTCCCAACAACTCATTACTAAGCATTTGCAAGTAAAGCTATTCAGACAAAAGTGTGATACACTGTGGGGATTCAATAAAAACTTCAGAAGTTTTGGAGATATCAGAGGGAATCTACCCACAGTCTATGTGGGGAGTTAATAAAAGCTCCAGAAGTTCCAGAGATCTAACCACAGTCAGTCTAGGAGAATCAGAGAGTGGTGATTCAAACCTTTAATCCCAGCACAGGGAGTATCCTGGGAGTGGTGACCTACGCCCTTAATCCCAACTGAGCTTGAGGTCACTTCAGATTATAGAAGGAATTCCAGGCTCCCAAGCAGGCAGTGGTGGGGCCACGCCTTAATTTCCAAAAGGGTACTTAAGACAGGATAGAAACACAGAGAGAGAAGCCATTCCAAGGGAAGTGAGGCTGAAGAAGCTGGAAGACAGCTGGGTAAGATCTGACTGTGGTGTTTATTCTCTCTAATACCTCCAACTTCTTCAGAGATCTATCCCTGAGTCTCATTTATTCGTGCGACACTACACTGCAGCTCAGAGACACTGAGACAAATGAATATATGATGGAGAGACAGAAAAGATAAAGAGAGAACATGAAAAATTGAGAAATGAGTGGGATTGGGTGCAAGATGTGAAATTCCCAAAGAATTGATAAAAATTATGTCAATAAAAAATAGCAGGAAAAAAAAACCCATCAAGAAGTTTTCAGAAAGATAACCTCATGGAATCACAACCCCACCTGGTTTTCCTTTTGTTTGGCGTCACAGATGCTATTTATTTATTACCATTTACTTGTATTCATGTATGAGTAATGGTACTCATGTGCCGTTGGATGGGTGTGGAGGTCACCGGAAAACCTGGGGTGTTGGTTCCCACCTTCCACTTTATTTGATATGAGGCCACTTGTTTGTCACTGGGTATATCAAGATACCTGGCCAGAAAGACTCAATCTCCTATCTCATTGAAGGACCATGGGGTTGCAGACATGTATCATAACTTCTCTTAGGTGAGTTCTAGGGATCTGTACTTAGGTCCTCACACTTGTGTGAAAGATACTTAACCCACTGAACAATGTCCCCAGTTACAGACACTTACTTTTTAGCATATTTTTGTAAGGATATACATTTTATGACTTATACCTTTTCTTATTATTTTCTTAGCTAATTGAAAACATTCTAAATATATCCAACTCAATAAAAAAACGACATTTAGAAGACAGATTGAAAGAGTTATCACAAAACACCTATGCTCTGGTTTTTCTACAGAGGTTTATGACTAGGCTTTGAGGTATATGGTTATCCCTCTCGAGGCTTAGGTTTAATCTGCTTGTTTAACTCAGTGCTACGATGCTCTTAAGGCCTTAGCTTTTCTGTCTGTGAAATGACAATGAAGTTTACTATAAGTCAGAATGAGTAATGTGTTTCCGTGGTAGTGGTGGGATCAGGGTGAAGCATCCATGTGGGGAAACACCAGTGTGGTCTTCTCTCTCATGCGGTGTGGCAGCGTATGGTGTGGTGTACCTCCTTCGTGAATGGAGTTTGCCACGTGAGTTCAGGGGCACCCCGAAATGGACCAAGGACAAGAGAACACACAGCTACCCTTTTGGAAGCAAAGGCATGGCCTTTGCTGTTTGTGATAAGACATGCGCAGGAGGCCTAGCTGCTCACCCCGTGGGAACTCGCTCCTGTAGGGAGGAAGTGCAGTGAGGACCGGAGGTGGTCTCCTCTGTGTTTGCCTCTGACTTGGCAGGGAGATTGGATAAAAGGAAAAATGAGATAGAGGTGCTGGCTTGTCATTTCTTACAGCTGTCCTGAGTGGAGGAGAATATGATGAGACAAATTCGAAGTCCTGAAGTATAAAATCTGTGGTTCGAACTGGATAGTGAAGGGAAGACAGTGAGGCAAAGGAGGTTTTACAGGTCCGAATGAGTGTAAATTGGGTTAAGTGCTGAAGCAGTCAAGAGGAGGCAAGAAAGAGGGAAGGCACACAGCGAGCCTGTCTGGGTCATCGGAAAGCAAATGTGGCAAGATCCCTGTGGAGCTGGAGTCCCAGGGAAAAGAATGCATGACCTGAGAAACCATGCGCTAGAGGGATGACTGGAGGTGCAGGCAAGCTCTGCCCTGATGCCTGCAGTTAAATGTTTCCTGGGGCGGAAACCATTCCTGCTGCTCTCCTAAAGGAACAACCAAAGGTCCTGTCTCAAGTATTTGTCTCCTCTTAGTGTGTGGGTAGTGGGGCTTTGGGGATGCTGGAGCCAAGTACACACTAATTTATAGTACACCCCTCCGCCCCACCCCCACCCCCAAAGTGCCAGGGACATTGTCAGCAATAGGTGGCTATGGAGACAGAGCAGAGCAGACAGATTTAGCTTGTTCTAGGGGTGGGCAATTATCTCCCTGGAGAGCATGTTGTATGCACCTCTATCTTACAAGAAAATATAAAAATATAATGAAGTGTGTGTATGGTTTAGGACACATTTGGATGATTTTACCCAAAGGTGTAACTATAGTAGCAGCCATGGGTGGCTGAGCAATCAGAAGCCTTTAAAACCTATAAAGCTGGGAGATTCTGCACCCAGACCAAAGCCATTCCAGTGGCTAGGTGTGGTTGGGAGGGGATACAATGGCTCATGGAGAAGAACTGTGGACTAGAGAGCACTAGGTATTCCCTCTGTGTACCACCCTATGTTCTTCTGGCAAGTGAAGAGCTCTGATAGCTGGGAATAATATTGTATTTCTGTAATCCTAGGTCTTTGGAGATAGAGGCAGGAGGCTCAGGAGCTCGAAGACAGCTTCAGCTGCATATCTATTTAAAGAAATAAAATCACACACACACACACACACACACACACACACACACACACACTCAGGTAGTGTGATCTGTCCATTGCTGTACTGAATCTTGCTAATATTTTTGTTTATTTTATTTATTTAGTTATTTTGGATCCCCCTTTTTTTCTGAGTCCCCAAATCAAATCATCCTTGCTTGGAGTAAACAACAGTGGGTCTTGAGAGCACTTTACCAAATTACCTTCCCAGTGTTATTATTTGTCAGGATATGGTGCCCTAGCACTGCTTTGTTATTCTGTCTACCTTCTGTTAAAAAAAAAAAAAAAAAGTTTTTCATTACAAGGAGAACATAATGCCAGCATAATGCTAATCTCTGAGTGTTTTAGAGATTTGATTTGCAGAAAAGCATCTGGAAGGATTAAAAAAGTAGCAATTTGAAATTAATATAGATCCCCTATGTGAGTGAAAAGAGGCATTTCCTGAGTCATAAGATGGTTGGATAAAAATCTCAGTGCTGGGCTGGATTATCAAGCTAGAAGTTATTTCCAGAAGGGTCCTGAGTATCCACTCCCAACACGCAGGCTGTTGCCTCTGCTGTTGGTTTCAAGTCAGAACACGATGTTAAGCTCCTCTTGATGAAGAGGACACAGACGACTCATGTTCTTGTTGCCAAGCACAGAGAAATCCTGCTGGTGCTGAGCTGGAGGTTTCCTTTCCAGTGTCCTGCATCTGTACGCGGGCTGGTGCCGTGCACCTTGCTTGGGGAAGAACCATTGCCAGTGTTCCTGATCTGCTACAGATTCTGCAGGTGACACCATCAGCATGACAGGCAACATGCACGCACTGGTGAGACAGTGGCAACCATCTCTCTTCCACATGGTTTTACAGCTTGTTCCACGGGAGGGAACTGTAAACTACTACAAAAACCTGTTATCCAAGGAGATCATAGGAACTAGCAGGGAAGCTACTGCTGATGTTTTATTACAGAGATACTATATGCTTGTCCAACTGCTTTCTCAACGGCTTTGTTTTTCTTCACTGATTGCTCTTGTTGACGGCTGTGATAAAAGGAAACTTTCAGCGGGGCAGAGGTTCCCGCAGTGACTCATAACTGGTTGAACTGTTGGGAATAAGTGTCTTGCTGTACCACAGCATCCTAACACTCAGTTCTAAATGGAAGAAAATTACTACACATCGACTTACTTTCTTCTAAGGCTCATGGACCATGGTGGAAGGTGGGGTTGGGATGGACAGAAGGATGTAAGAGGAAGAGACGGAGCTTAGTGCAGCCATTACCTCTGTGTGGGCAGGGTTCTTGCCATCTTGAAGTAGAGTAGCTGTGATAGTTCATTCATAAGACTCACAAGACCCTTGTAGGCTTCCCTTTGTCACACGAATGAATGAGACTCAGGGATAGATCTCTGAAGAAGTTAGAGATATTAGAGAGAATTAACACCACAGTCAGATCTTACCCAGCTGTCTTCCAGCTTCCTCAGCCTCACTTCCCTTGGAATGGCTTCTCTCTCTGTGTTTCTATCCTGTCTTAAATACCCTTTCGGAAATTAAGGCGTGGCCCCACCACACCTGCTTGGGAGCCTGGAATTCCTTCTATAATCTGAAGTGAACTTGACTCAATTGGGATTAAGGGTGTAGGTCACCACTCCCAGGATACTCCCTGTGCTGGGATTAAAGGTTTGAATCACCACTCTCTGATTCTCCTAGACTGACTGTGGTTAGAGCTCTGGAACTTCTAGAGCTTTTACTAACCCCCCACATAGACTGTGTGTAGATTCCCTCTGATATCTCCAAAACTTCTGAAACTTTTATTGAATCCCCACATCCCTTCTCTATAGAATTATGTAAGTGGCAAACTCTTGACTTGGGAGATGGGGCTCTTGAATGGTAACAGCTTTTCATGAGCTGGCCATTCTGGGGACAGGACCTTCCAATAGTGTAGTTTCCTGAGAGTCACCCACACTCCAGTATGAAACTTAGAAGGATGGCAAGCTGGATGTGGACAGAAGCCTGTTTTGGTTTGCTTGTTTCTGTTTGTATCAGTACCCTCTTCTGCAGTGAGCAAATGTTTCATTATGTGTTCCCAGAAAAAGCTACACCACAGCCTTGTGCTATGTAACTGGTGAAGTTACTTAATCTTTATGGGTCAGTTTCTTCTCCATTTGGAGCAAGAGGTTAAAATACCTTTCACTGTTACTATGGGATAGACTGAAAAGGGCTTTGTAACGTTCAAGTAGAAAGGGACAGGAGAAAAAGGAGGTGGGGGAGGGGGAGAAGGCCCACCAGTGAGGGGAATGAGGGGTGAGTGTGATCAAAGGATGGACTGTGCTTGTATGAAAATGCCAATGTGAAACACATAATGTTCTACAATTAATATATACTAACAAAAAAGACCAATCCCTGGAGCTGGAGAGACGGCTCAGTGGTTAGGAGTACTTGTTCTTCCAGAGGACCTAGATTTGGTTCCCAGTATCCACATGGCAGCTTACAATCATCTGTTACCATCTTCTAACCTCCACAGACACCACACACACACACACACACACACACACACACACACACACACACACACACACACACACACACATACACACAGTATACATACATGCAGGAAAAATACTCATATACATAGAGCATAGGTGAATAAATCTTTTTGAAAAATCAAAAAATAAGTCCAATATAATTTATTACTGAATCTAAATATTAATCCTTACACCCACAAAGAAATCTAGCTCCCACTCTTCATCAAAGAATCTTCTTTTTTACAGCAGATGGTGACTACTACAGAATCTACAACTAGTCAAAATGTGGAGAACAGCTGACTGTAGGTGCCAGCGCCAGCGGATACACAACATAGCGCCTACACTTAAGGCTCAGGAGATATCGCGAGCGGGGACTAAGCCATTGTGGGAGCCAGAAGACCAGGATGCCCTTAGCAATATGATGCCTTCTATACATGGTAGAGAGCTACATTCATGAACTCTCAACAATAGGCTTACCCAAACAAGACTTACTCAACATACCAGTTGGCATGCCAATACGGATGGAGAAAATCTCCCAAGGTCCTTGCCCCTAGGTAAGAACTACAGACAGTCAACAGTTGCTGAAAAAGGGGTGGGTATCTGTCTTCTCCCGAGAGGAGCCCCTTGACAGGTTATCCAACCCTAGGCAGTCAGCCACACACACATATGAACAATATGAAATGGACCCAGCCAGTTATTTGCACATAAAAAGAGTTATTGAAGAAGAGATCATGAATTTGGGAAGGAGTTTCATGGGGTGTGAGAGGACTTGGTGGGGGAAGTAGGCGATGGAAATAATACATTCACAACATTCGTGCTTGAAATTCACAAGAAATCGTTTTAAAAATGAAGTTGCAAAGCAGATAAATCTGTTTTTCAAAAGCGCCTTGAGGAGTCCTTGATGCAGGGTGGGTGATTCAAAACCACAGCTACTTTTGTGATTAGGAAAAGTGGAGGATATTATTGTCATAGTTTAATCCAGAATATGAAAGGAGACAAGTAGATGACAGTTGGTAAGATGTAATGGCAATTTTCTTTGAAATTGTCGACATAAATGAATGTTCAAGCCTTTGATTCTGTGTTTTCCAGCAACTTCAATTAATTGTGGTTTCACTTCTCAAAGTCCTTCCTCAACTTTAGGATTTTGCATAACTGAAAAATACTTAGCATAAAATTCAAAGTAAATGAAAGCAATATAGAATCTAAGTGTTTGCTTCTCAGCACATTCCAGCCATAACTAACATACATTGTTGCTTGTAATCAAGCTTTTCCCCTTGATGTTTTATGAGAATTCTGATTAAAATCCTGGCTGCAACATAGGTCTTGGTCAGAAGTCAGTTTTCCCAAGGCCTGTCTTCAAGGTGCTGTCTCCTGTGTGGGGTGTCCATCGTCAGTACCTCCTCCTTCCAGGGTCCAGGAAATTCATCTATTACAGTTTGTTTCACTGTACCCATTTCCTTTGAGTAATGCGGGGCAGCCTCTGGCTTTATCTTTCTCAATGTAGATAATGCATTAGTCAGCTCTGACCATGGGAATGCTTCCTAACAAGCCATTTTAAAACGTCAAGGGCTTACAGTGAAAATTGTTACCATTATTCTCACCAGTCTGTGAGGAGGATCCAGTCATAGGCATCAGCGTTCCGGTGTGGGCTGCCTCTCACAGTTGGATCAGCTTTGGTCAGTGTGTCAACTCTACCTCTGCTTCATCTCTAACTCATCTTCCTTGGATTGCTGATTACCCAAGTCGTGTCTTCACATTGAATAGTTAGTACACAAACCAAACCACACAAGCATGTTCTAAGTCTCTACATACCAAGGCAAGGCTACACAGTCATGGCCAATAGCAATGGGTAGTCCACCTACTCTGGGAGCACATTGAAAGGTCACATTGCAAAAGAGATTATATGTTAAGTTAAACAACATACAGTTGCTGACATTTGACCATTTTTTTAAACTAAACTCCAAGTGTCAGTTTTACGTATTCTGACCTTATATTTATTACCCAAGAAAATGAAGAATTATAACGAATAATATGATCTACTGTAAATATCTTATGCCATGACTTCTGATCAGCACATTGTCTTTCATGATTGACACATTAACTCAGTAAATAAGTTAAAACTCCATACCTATAAGTGGTTATAATATAGGTGTTATACTATATATTATTATATATGTAATGCACAGTTACTCATAATATCTATATAATTATTATAGTCTACAGGCATAAATAAATATATAATATAGTATAGTTATTGTACATGAGAACTTTTTTGACTCTTTAATTTTTTTAAATATAGAATTCAGTATAGTCATAGAGTTATGTAGTCATAGCAACCAATTTCAGAACAATTTTATCACCTTCAAAACAAACCCTGTATCTGTCTGCATTCACTTAGTGTTTCTCCTTCCCATGAATAATTTCTCTTTCTGTTCCTATGGACTCACCTATTCTGGCATTCATAGAAAGAAAATCATATAATAAGGGATCTTTTGTGATATATTTCTTTTGCTTAACATGTTTTTAAGGCCCATTGATTTTGTTACATGGTATCTTTTAACTTACTTTTCTGGTCTAAAAGTAACCTGTGGCATGGATGGATATAGAGTTCATTAATTAATCTTTTATTATCTCATGGGCTTTTGTGTGGATTCTAATATTTGGCTATTAAAAAATGTGCTGTAAATTAACATTTATGTACATGTTTTTGTGTATTTGCATAGTGGAATTTCTGTGTTATATTATAACTACACAGGTCAGAACATCTTCATTTTATGCTTCCAACAGTCTACAACTGGTCCAGTTGCCCTATTGTTTTTTTTAATCAATATCTGTTATAGTTTTTGCCATTTATTTTCTTTTCTCCAGTGATGTTGAGATATGTGTGTTGTGTACTCTTGTTTGCATGTGTAAACTCACATTCGCGGATATGCATGTGGAGGCTCAAAGTCAATAACACGTGTCTTTCTTGGTTACTCTCTACCAAAGTGCTTTGAGACAGTCTCTTGCTAAGCTTGAGCTTCATCCAGTTGGCTGGGCTGGCTGGCTAGTGAGCTTCAGGGATCCACTCCCACACCATCTCCAGTGCTGTGGATGTTAAACATGGGTTCTGGGGATCTAAAGATGGGTCCTCCTGCTCGCTCTGCAATAAACCGTCTTCCAGGCTCTCCTGTGTTTTTCTTTGTTATGTACACTTTTGTTTCCTTCCTTCTTTCTGTCCCTCCTTCCTTCTTTTCCTTTTCTTGCTAAATTTGTTTATTTTTATTGTATGTGTATGAGTGTTTTGCCTGCATGTATGTATGAAAAACACATGTGATCCTGGTGCCCATGGATGCCAGAAGAAGGCATCAGGTACCCTGGAACCAGAGTTACAGATGCTCGTGAGCTGTCATGCCAGTCCTGGGAATCAAACGGGCATCATCTGGAAGAGCAGCCCGTGCTCTTAATAGCTGAGCCATCTCCCTCCCTCCCTCCTCCCCTCCTCTTTCCTGCCCTGCCCCTCCCTTCCTTCCCTCCCCTCCCCTCTCCTCCTCTCCCCCTCCCTCCCTCCCTCCTTCCCTCCTCTTTCCTGCCCTGCCCCTCCCCTCCTTCCCTCCCCTCCTCTCTCCTTCTCTCTCCCTCCCTCCCTTCCCTTCCCTCCCTCTCTCCCTCCCTCCCTCCCTCCCTCTCTCCCTCCCTCCCTCCATCTCTTTTATAACCAGGTCTGTAATTCTTGAATTCACTATGCAGCCAAGGATGACCTTGAGTTACTGATTAATCTGCCTCTACTTTCTAAGTGCTGGGGTTGCTAGGAATTGAAGGGGAGAGCTGTGCACACTAGGCAAGCGTTCTACCAGCTGAGCTACACGCCAGTCCTCCTGTTGTCAATTCTCAGAAGCATTGCCCATTTAAGGTCATGAACATTTTCATCTATTTTTCTTCTAAGAGGTTTGTAGCTCTAAGTATTTTAGCGCTTACATTTGGGTCTATGATATATTATAAGTTAGTTTTTATGTAAGGTGTGAACCTTATTTCTTTGTGTGTGAACAAATAGCTTTCATTGAAAAGACAATTCACATAAAATTGTCTTGGCACACTTAGCAAAAAATGGATTGGCTAAAAATGTAACAGTTTATTTTTGAATTTTCAATTGTATTGCACTGACCAATTTGCTTATCTTTATGTCACATTATTTTGAAGAAGGTGGCCTTATATCAAGTTAGAGAGAAAAAAATGTATCTCTTCCCACTTTTTTTTTCTTTTCTGCCAAGGTTGTTTGCTTATTCCGGGCCTCTTTCATTTCCATATATATATAGTGTCTGCCTGCCAATTTTAACTAAAAAGAACAGAAAGAAAAACCCAAAATATCAGCTGGGATTTTTAATGGGGACAGTGTAAAATCTAAAGATTACTTTGGGGAACACTGACAGTCTATGAACACTGTCTTCTAATCCACCAATATGGCTTCATTGCTGTATATTTGCATCTTATTGTGATTTCAGGGAACAGACTTACACTGTCCTTGTTAGCTCTAATCCTGCATGTTTTATTCTTTATTATAAATGGACTGTTCTCTGAAATCAGTTTGGACTCATTCATTACTACTGTAACACATGTATCATTTTTCTCTACATTGGTCCCACACCTTGCTGACCTCATTTCTGTTTTTTGACACCACAGTTTTGCATGTCCAAGACTGTATTTGAGCTGGCTAGTCTGAGGGTTTTTGTTTTTTTTGACTAATTGTCCCCACTAAGATTTCTAAAACAATGATGACAAGAAGGAGTTTATCTTGCTTTGTGTTTTAAATCAATACAAGGCTAGATTTGAGATAGATTTTTTAAAATCAGGTTATAGAAGTGTCCATCTATTTCTCCTCAAAGAGAGTTGTAATCATGGAGGGGTTAGATTGACCTCTTAAAGGTTACAATACACATCTCTACTGTGATGCACAGAAATCTGTGAGGAAGAGAATGACTCTCTATCTCTGCTTGGAGTAGCTCCATGACTCTGTGTTGCTTTCCTGCTGCAGCTCATATTTACCACTCTGAAGTGTGCTTGCAACTTTGCTTTATAAATCTTGAGAAAATATTCAGGTTAGGAAGAATGCACAAAGATTGAACATTTTAATGACTGTGAAGCTAGCCTGTTTCTGGCAAGCTCTGTCAATAGTTCATTCTACCAAAAGTCCTTGACCTGAAACATTGGCTATTCTGTAATTTTCCAGGCTAATTAATTTTCTTCAAATCTAATAGCAACTGAAAACACTTATAATGAGCTGATTTCTCCAAATACTTACATTTTGTCTTTCATATAAATGAAACAAGAAAAATGTTAAGAAAAAAATCTTAAAAAGATAATCAAAGAAAACAACAGAAATCCATATCTTGAATGTTTTATTTTTTGTCTGGATCTGAACTGCAATTACGAGATAACACAAAATTCCACCTGAGTCTTCTGACCTTCCTTCTTTGCTTTTTGTCTTCTACCTCAGAATTTGTTGTCTACTGCCCTGGTATTTTGGTGTTGTCCTGGCATGTTCTGCACACACGCACGTACACACACACACACATGCACACACGTGTGTATGTGTGTACGTGCGTGTGTATGTTCTGGGTTCAAATAAGTATTTTATTGACAAAATTTATTGTCTACTAAGCCCTGTAACAACAACAACAAAAAAAAACAAAAAACAAAAAAACCCCAAAACACCAAACTGTATCCTGTATAATCGTTAAGCACACACACAGAAGTTAGAAATAAATGCCATAGTGATAATTTTTAGCTTTATGGATCATAACACCCCCTTTAAGCTGCAATGATTGCTATGGATTTCCTCTCTAGATACATACACATATGCATGGGTAAATAAAATGCAAATACAGAAAATATTTAAAAATCTAATGTTCTTAAGTCCCTACAGATATCTAATTAAGCAGATGTATTAGAAAAATTACAAAGATGTGGGAGCTAACATAGCCTGTTCACATTTCCCGTCATCTTTTTGTCGGGTTTAGCTTCCTGTGACCCAGATTATTACACTGGACAACCCCATGCTTGAGAGACTTCAGCCTTGGTGGGCAAATCCTAGAAAGAGTTCTGTCTTCTGGCACAGCAGACGAGCAGTTAAGGCTCTGGTGGATTAGAGAGAAAGAAGAAGACAGAAAGAGAAACAACATTTCATTTTCTCAGGCTCTCTCTTCTACTGAATTCCGTGCCTCCCTTTGCTCCTCTCCCAGTTTGTTAACTATTGTCTCAAGGATGGGAAAACACAAGCTGGGGGGGGGGGGGGGCTAATGGTTCAGAGATGCTCTCCAGTGCCAATGACATGACAGATGGATTTGGAGGTTCATACAATCGCTGTTTCCTTAATCATGCTGGCTATCACACGGTGCATGGACACAGTTAGAAATGAAGCTTCATACAGTTTGCCGAGTGCGTTGTCTATTCACCAGCTAGGGAAACTGCAGGCGCTTTGCTGAACTGTAGAGTCAGGCTTTGAAATGCTGTTCTCTCTCCCTCTCCCCCTCCCTCTTCTTCTATCTTCTCTCTCTTGCACACACACACACACACACACACACACACACACACACACTTCTAGTCAAGCAATTGTCTTATAAAGATTCTCTTTAAAGGAAAGCACACCTTTATCTGAAATAAGAAAAGAAGCCTGGTGCCATCCATCAATCTCCAGAGCTGGCATTCAGCTCACAGATAGACTCTTCTAATTTTTAAATCACCTTATCAATCAAAGTGCTACGTTGTGCTCAGTTTCTTTTTAGCTATTCTGAGTTGATCCTATTTCCTTGCTTCCTGGGCTGTCTTCTGTTGTCTGTGTCTCTTAGAAATCCTCCAGAGGCTTCTGAAACATCTGCTTAAAATAAGGTATTCATTTTTGTTTAATAAATAAACCCACCAATTTCCTTGGGAAACCGTTAGTGTTGGCTCAGTGAAGTTCAGGCCATCAGTTTCCAACTTTGGGTCATGGTGGCACCAGGGCAAGGTGCTGGCAGTTAGCTACAGCAGAGGAAGAGAGTTCAAGTTGAAGCCATAACAAACAGATCTTAGAGTCAATTCCCTTGGCCCTGCTAGCTATTGCACTTCAGTGAACACCTAGGGAAATAAACTTTATGGTGGCCCCGCCTTCATCTTTCCTGGAGGGGAGTAAATGGATGAACAGTGTTTAGCTTTTAGTTAAACATCTCAGGCCTGCTTTGAGTCCCTGGAGATTCACTTCCCATGCTGCTCATTTCTGTTATCCAGGGTAGAGCTGTGTAGCTCAGTTCCTCATTTATCCCAAGGAAAGCAAGGCTAGGGTAAAGTACAATTGCTCTCTTTTGTGATATTAGAGATTCAAGTGTGCACTCCCAGCAGGTCAGAACATCCCGAGCAGGAACATGTTAGAGTAATTGCCATTCTTTCCAACATTTTGAAGCCAGCCAAAGCGAAGTTAGGTGGTGGCCCCATTTGAAACTGGTGAATGTGGGGTAATTTTTGGAACATATTTTACGAACTTAATTGTCCTTCTTAGGGTAGAAAGCAGATGTCTCCACAATAGTAAGATCCTTGCCGTATTCAGAACACCAAAAGGAAGATAAGAAAGGGTGTGGGGGGAGACAGGCTGTCATGTGAGAGATCCTGCAGTCCCCTGCCACACGGAGAGCAGCACTATAGGGATTCTAATGTGTCACCTGCCTATGCAATCATATCGTATCACATTTATTCTCAAGAAGCAGCCATGTAGGAAGGATAGCACTTTTTTATTTAAATATGGCACTCAAAAAGGTATTAAAGTGTTCCAAGTGGCATCTGTATTGCTGCACCTCATTTTCTCATAGGATACAGAAAAATATGAATGTTTATTTGGCATCTATTGCACTTCCAATCCCTTCTAAATTAATTGGCAGTGATTAACCATGTATTGAGATTCTACTAGATAGTTATAGGCTGATACTAAGAATTCAATAATAAAAATATAAAATTTCTGCTCTCAAAGATCTTAAATTATTGGATGCATGTGCATATGTATAGAGGTCAGAGGTTGGCGAAGGGTATCTTTCTTAGTTTCTCTTTACCTTATTTTTTGTGACAGGGTTTCTCACTAAATCCAAAGCTTGCTGCTGATTAGGGTTAGACTGGCTCATGAGCAAGCCCTGTCCTCACCGTCCTAGTACTGGGATTATATGTTTGTACACTGCCATGCCTGGCTTCTTTATTTGGATACTGAAGATCTAACTCAGCAAGCGCTACTGATTGAGCTAACTCCTTAGGTTTCTTGTGTGTAATTTTACGATTTGTGATGAAGTAATTTTATGTGTCCCATATTTGGATATTCATATTAGAAGCTGGAGTGTTCAAATGTGGATTTGAAGATGGGGATTAATGTATACACATCTTTCTGGAAATACATTCTTGCATCCATCGTGTTCAAGTGTACCTCAGAACAAGAGCCATGCTGGATTGTTGAAGAATTGAGCTTCGGTCAAGCTATCGAGCTCTTTTCTCTGCCCACTGACCCACATTCCAACTGTGAAAAAGATAAATTGTGAACAAGTGCATACAGGAAATGTTTGGGCAGCCGGTGACTGTGCCTTTAGATCACCCTCTTACCTGCTCTTCTCATGTCGGCTCTGCAGCGTGGATTTGGAGACCTAAGCTGTACAGGTTAATCTTGGCATACTTGAATGTGAGTGAGAAATTACTAGATGAAAGTGCGTGGGTGTCACATGAAGATGCTTAGAATGGAACAGATGATTTCCTGGGCTGTGTAATTGTTTGCTAACTGCTTATGCACCAGGGTAAAACCCCCAGTCACCCCTCTCCACCCATCCTGAATCCATTTCACTAACAGTTCCAGCCTCATGCCTTCAGCACAGGGCTTAAAAAAAGCCTTCAAAAGTCTCATTTTTTTTTCTCCCACTTTTCCAAACTTTGCTTTTGATGTTTCTATTTTTTAAAAAAAACATTGATTTATGCATTTATGTACGGACTTGGCTATTTATTTCAGTGCACATGTGTAGGGCTATGTGTGGGTGCATGCCACACACAGGAATTGGTTTGATCTTTGTACTCTCTTTGTTGGTTCTAGTGATGAAAGTCAGGTCATCAGGTTTGGTGGCAACTGCCTTTACCCACCGAGCCATCTTGGAAGCCAAGTAATTAACTATTTGTAGCCACATATTGTTCGCAGAAACATTAAACTCATCCAGTACAACACATGCATTATGAAATTAGACTTTCCTAGCATCCTCAGGATCTGGGGTTGATGTCATTATAATCATCATGGAGGGACCTGCTGGCTACCTGAAGACATCACTCATCAAGCTCCTTATTAAAATCTTCTTGAACCACTCAATCCCAGGATGTGGCTATCAGTGTTAGTGTCATGGCTGTGGCAAACCTTATAGCGGAAAAGCACTTGGAAGGATTGAAGAGATGTCATAGCAGAAGAGCATAGTGGAGAAATCTGCTTACCTCATAGCTGGCTGGGATGAGAAGGCTTGGGGGGCAAAGGAAGAGAGAGAGAGCAGAGGAGGGAGGTGGATGAAGAGAATGAAGGGGCTGTGACGCTGTGGACTTGGCAGCAGCAATAGTCAAGGATAAGATTTATCCTTCCAGGGGCTGGAAAGATGGCTCAGCAGTTAAAACTGCATATTGCTCTTGCAGAGAGTCAGAATTTGATTTCTGACACCTGGGACCATCGGCTTTTAGCCTCTCCATATCTCCAGGGGCTTCAATAACTCTCTTCTGGTCCCTGTAGGCACCTGATCTCATGGGCACATATCAATACACAAATGCACACATATAAACATAATTTTAAAATAATAAAAATAAACCCTTTTTAAAGGTGTGTTCTTCCATTGCAAGCCAGTGACACTTACCTCTACGAATATATCTCCTCCCATCAGCCTCTACCACTGTCCAGTCATGCTCTCAAATTCTGAAACTATCAATGGATGATTCTGTTGACTAGGTTAATGTCTTCATGATCTAGTCACTCTCCAAAAGCGGCACATTCAAACATGCTCAGGGCCAAGTCCTAAGCATGTGAAGTTTTCTGGGAGACACCTGTCAAAACTGAAACAAGACTGTAGTAGTCCATTTTATAGACGGCAAAAGGGCACAGGAAGCCAGGGAATTAGCTGTCATGACTACTCTGGTCCTTGAATCCCAGACTTCAGAACTGTTATCTTTTAAATGCAATCTCATTTTTTCTGTATTCATAGTCTAAGAGGGAAGTTGAATCTGAAGTGGTAAACAAGTCAATGCTGTATTTTAAGCAAAAGTAGGAAGTGAAACAGGGATGCAATTTTCCCTAAGTTTTCCAAACAATGCTTTTTAAAACCTCATTTATTCCTATCTGAGCCTTATAATATAACATTTCAGCATTTTTCATTAAAATAAGAAATTGCCATGCTAGCCAAGTAAACTAAAGAACCCTGTAATTGCTCATGTTTCAGAAATGTCATTGGATCTGTTCGCAAAGAGGCTTTGTTTTTTTACATGCCATAACTATTACTGTGTGCATGCATACACACACTCTTAAAAGCCCTAATTAATGTTTTCAAGTACGTGGACCCTTCTCTAAAAATTTTGATTGTGCCCTCAAAGGATTAAAGCAACACACACGCTTCATTCTGGACATCCCACACGTTATCTAGGTTCCAGAGTTTATTGGTGTTCTTTAACATAATGTACATTATTATCCCTGGTTTTCTGTTTTCAGGAAGTGGCTTCCTACAGATAAGAGGCCAAGCCTCCTCCCTGGGCTCCTTTTTACTTTCCCACATAACAGGAGTGACGGTGAGGTGATCCATTTTGTTTGCAGTGACTTTCTCCTCAAATATGTGGATCCAAACTCTTAGAATGTAATCACTGCTGCTCCACTGGTGTGCAGCTGGGAGAGGCCAACACCCTGTGTTCTTAAACTATTCCTGTAGGAGAGTCCAACGTGGCCACCAAATCAGTCATGGTCTCTAGTTGATTTCAACTGTAACAAAACTAACATTTTAGCCGCCCTGTTCCTGCTCTTGTGCCTCAGCTTGCAGTTGGGGGGGGGGGGGAATGTAATTTACTGTCTTCTAAGCCCACTAGTAAGCAATATTTCAACTTCCTGCACACCAAGGGCAACCGTCAATAACTTGGGGGACCGAGAAAAGCAAAGTAGAACTTCAGAATTCTGTCCATTGTTTGCTGTTCTCCGACCTCGCGGGAAACTAAGCTGAGAAAGCTGCGCTAGCCCTGGCATCCTTCACACTCTCATCCATCATTTGGATGATGTAATTATCTATGAAATTACTAAATATACAAGGTTACAAGGGTAGAAGCATGCTTAGCATACGCTGTCTGTCAGTGGTAGGAAGACAGGGAAATAAATTAACTAGGAAACATATTGTGGGAGTGAGTGATGTAACAGAGTATATAGTGACCGCAGGGCATAAAGCAGAAACCCCTAGCTTGGGTCCTTGCAGGAGGGTCTAGAGTGAGCTAGTTCGCACGGTGTTGTAGAACATTATTTTCAGATGTCTTACTTTTGTATTTATATTGCATTTGTTTAACTCTGTGAAGCTGTTTTACGTTGCCTGTCTAAACACCTGACGGTCTAATAGAGAGCTGAACAGTCAATTCATAGCAAGGCAAGAGAAAGGACAGGAGGGGGTGGCAGGCAGAGAGGATAAACAGAAGGATAAAAAAGAAGAAGAAGAAGAAAGAGCAAGGAGCAGGCATTTTTAATTAAGAATAAGGCTCTGTGTGTGATTTGGGGGGAAAAGGAGCGGAAGAGCAAACCCATCAACAACATTGGATCTGGAAGAAACATGAGCCTTGAGGTTGAGAAAGAGTTGGACAAGAAGCAATCTTGGGGGATGAGTGTTCCAGTCAAGAACAAAGGAGCGTCTAGTGGAAATGCTAAGAATATGGTACCTTTCCCAAGGAAGCCCTGTAGAGAACTGGAAGAGGTGGCAAGCATGTTTCTGTGTCCAGTCTAAAGCAGAATACTATATTTTTCCTAGGGGAAAGATGTGCAATCCCCTCTTCCCAACCCTGTATCTTGAAGAATGATATGTGCCAGTGGGCTGAGATCAAGGGTAGCAAAGCATATGCATTGCGAGTCGGGTGGATAGTTTCTAAAAGGAAGTTGGGATGCAGTTTCTGGGAGATGGGCTGTAGAATTGTGATAATACATTTTCCACTGAGGCTCAGTGAGCTGGCAGGTGGACAGCATCAGTCCTGGAGGAAATTACTAGGTGTGAAATCTCAGTCTATCACAGACTGGCTGAAAAATTCCAGACAAATTTCAGATCCCTTTTAGCATGGATAATGGAGTTAGTAAAAGCCTTCTTCCCAGGGCTTCGCTGACATTATACACGTAAGCTCAGTAGCAGGCAGGAGCTGTCTGATTTCATATCTGCTATGATACAGTTTGGTCCTTCCTGCCTTTCTCAGACTATGACCTCTCATCCATCTGTGCTTAAAGCCAACAGTATGATATTGTAGTTACACTCTTCAAGTTCTACCATGTAATAAACACCTCAAAATTTGGTGATTGAAAGCAAGAGTGATGTATGATTTTGTCCAGATTGTGGCTGGAGTGGGCTCAGCTACATGGTCCCGAGACTCGTCTCCCTTGGGGCTCACTCAACACCCACTGTTTCTTAGGGAACATGCCTGGATCCTGGGCAGGGGTGACCAGAAGAAATGACTGAGATGAGCCTCTGGATGTGAAGGCCTCTCTTTCTCAAACCATTTTTGGACTTTGTTATAAGAAATTCCTGGCCCATCTCAGCCCCACAGTCCAAAAGAATCTCTCCTGCCCACAGCCTGGCCTAGCACAAGGTTCAGCCCTGCAGCCCTGTTTGATCCTAAATAATCACACAAAGGCTTATATTAATTATATATTGTTTGGCCTATGGTTCAAGTTTATTGCTAGCTAGCTCTCACATCTTGACTTAACTCATTTGTATTAATCTGTCTTGCCTCGTGGCTTGTGGCTTAACTGTACTCCCTTACGTCTTGCTTTTTTGGGCAGCTGGATGGTGTATTTCATGACTCTGCCCCCACCCCCCCAACACACACACACACACACACACACACACACACACACACACACACACACACACATTCCCCTGTATCTATGCTTGGATTTCTCACCTGTTTCTAAGATGCTCTGCTATAGGCTAACACAATTCTTTTATTATCCAATGTTATTCACAGTATACACAAAGACATCCTACATCAGAACATCTATACTATACGTGGTTTATCTACTAGGGTAACCGGATTTCTATATGGGTCAAATTGTCTAAAATGACAACACTGGAAGATTCCAGAGACTCCCATTCAGAACTGACACAACACCTTTGCCTTATTCTACTGAGGGAGCACCCAGATTCAGTGTGAGAGAACATACAAAGTGCATAAGACTCAATGACGCTTCCCCACAGGGACTAGCTGCTCCATGCTTTAACTTTTAGGTAGTTCAGGTATATAACTTCTCATTCCAAACTTTCAGAGTTAAATATTTTATGTAATTCAGGATATCATCAGACACTAAAGAGTTATTTTAATAAATATTCTATTGTTGTATGGAGTTTCTGGCCCGGACTTTCCAGCTGAGCTTCTGACCCACTGTCCCACAGAAACACACAGTGGAATATCCACTTGGTAAGGTAAGATCAAATCTTGGTGTTTCCAGGGAATTTTAGATTTAAATTGTAAACGAAACATTATGAACCTATCCTTTAAACCAACGTAATCTCTTAGAAACAAGAATTCTGTCATTTTGTGTGTATAGCTAGTGTTGGTTTGGGTTCTCTGGGAAGTACACACTAAAGCAGAGTTAGAAGTGTGAATAATTTGGGGGATGGGAGCCTGGTGCAGCACCAAAAGCCCCAGGCTAAGAGCTAGGCTAGACACTCATGAAAGGGTGTGTGGTTGGGACAGTCTGGACTCTCAGTCCAGTAGTGTCACCCTCTGTGGGCAGGTCTTCCCACAAATAATCACAACAATGCACCCATAGGCATGATCAGAGACCAGTCTCCCAGGAGATTTTAGATTCCATCAAGTTGACAGTTGAGATTAACCACCCTGACTCCCAAAAATTTGTTGATCACTACATATGCTACACGTGCTCAACACTAAGTATATAATATTAAGTAAATGGCCTTTGTTTTTAGGAAGTTTTCCAAAGCAACTATGTAGCAGGGGCTAAGTATGGTGAAGGGTATGGAATAGATGTCCACAGTAACTCTCACCAAAAGCCCTACCAGCTTTTCCAGTGTGAGAACAGAAATCTGTTTTCTGGGGATAGTCAGCCATACAGACTGGACAAGTTCATTGAAGTCTGGGTGTGCTTTGTCAAGGTTAGTTAATATACCACATGGTAATTAAGCATCAATGAATACAGTTCTCACCAATGCTTATAATTACATATGAAGTTCCTCTAGGAGTGTCCAGAAATGGATAGGGAATCTAGAAAATGCTTAATATATTAGCGTTCTCTCTTTCTCTCTCTCAAAGAAAAAAGTTTTCTCAGGTAACTGCTCGTTTCAAAATTCGGTGCAAATCGGTGTGCAATAACTATTTTTTTTCTAGCCGCGTCTGTAAGATTATCATGATAGGAAGGAAGGGGAGAAATACTTTGCAAGGCTTCTTGGCAGCTGAGGAAGAAATTTTGCCACCACAATAGAAGGGGGAGATAATTGAATACGGAAAAAAAAATGACTCAAATGAGCATTTTCTCTCAATGGCTGAGTCTCATTTCTAGATGTTATCTTTCCCAGTCCTCCAGCTGAGCCTGAGCTACATCAGTGCTGATGTGTCCTTGATGGTATGAGCCCTGGAGAGTTTACTTAGGTTCACAGCACAGTTCATCATGGTGAGGAAGGCATGGTGGTCGGGATGTGAGAACAGTGGTCACGTCTACAACCAGGAAACAGAGAGATGGAAACCCTTTTCCATTCATTCCAGGAACTCTTCCCATAGGATGATGCTGTCTGTCCACATTTGGGATATATCTTCCTTGTTTTGTTAAGCTTTCCTGTAAACACCCTCAGAGACTACCAAGTGGACAATGAAGTTTCTGTCTAGTTTGCAATGAGGATGACTCATCAATTCTTGCTGCCGGAGATCAAAATCCACTTAAGAGGATCCAGCGACCACTTTGCTGCTCCGAGGTGGTGAGGCTGGGGCTGAAGAAATCCAGGAGGTTTCTCATTCTCAAGCAGTTCCCAGAGTAAGAAAAACATTGTAGACAGATAATTATGACTTAGCCAGAGAGACAGCCTCACTGAGGGATGATGCTATAAGACGCATGGCGGAGACCCATGACATGTATGTGGAAGATGAGCCTGAGCCTGAGATGGCTCCACTAGTGAGTGGCTGTGCCAGTATCTTCAGGATGGAAAGGGGATGATGAGGTTTTTATCCTGATAGAAGCATGAGGGTGTAGAGAAGGCTGCTCAAGAGAAAATGCCAAGCTTGTGTGGGGAGAGGTTGTGGAAGAAGCCAGGCAGGCAGCCATTCTGGGAAAGTTTTAGACAAGCTTGTGTGCCTTCAGTGGTCCACAGGCAGCATGGGACCATGTCCCAGACTGGTCACTTTGGGCTGACTTCTCTGGATTGGAGGCTCAGGCATCCAAATCTCAAAGCAGCCTTTTCTCATCCAGAGCCAGCTATTTGTGGCTTTTCGTCTTCTTTGTACTTACTGTGTGCCCAAACTGCTACAGCAGCTGGAGGGGGAACCAGCACAAACAACCTTCAATGCCAGCGGTCTATCCCCACAACCCACCAGTTCCCAGGCAAGAGCTTCCAGCAGCTGCTACCACTTCCCAGGGGAGCCCAGGCAGTTGTCTGTTTTGGCATGTGGTGAGGAGCCTGTGGAGACTTACCGTGCCAACCCATCAGCCTTAACCAATGCAATGACTTCCTAGGCCAATCAAATAGGACAGGAGACCTGATTTAGAGGACTCTGAGCTGATAATCAAGAAAGATGCCCCAGCTTAGTAAGAGAACCCTGCTCCCCACCTACATCCAGGATCTTACATACTCAGCATCCTTTTGGGTCAGTTAAAGCCTTCCAACCGTCAGAGATAAAAAGCTGAATTCCCAGGAACCTGGGGGAACCAACCTAGAAAAGAATGAGTGTCTGTATAATTGAATAATGACCTTTTCTTTAACGTGAAGTCAACAGGAAAGGAAAATTGCCAATATATGGCAGACATTGTGCCTGAGTGAGTTCAAAATTATATAAACTAATTCTCATCACAAAGCCAATGAGATAGGTGTTGATGTCCCTGTGTTTCCAAAGGAAAAAAATCTAAGACTCAAGAGAAGTTGGATACACTGTTTAGAAGGAGGCTTAAGATCCCAGAGCTGTCTACCTGGTTGGTCCCAGGGGATAATGAAGGAAACGTGGCTCCTCATCTGATGGCTAATACTGTCAACTGGACAAGGTCTAGGATCACGTAGGGGATATACATCTGGACATGATTGTTAGGGGTTATCTAGTTAACATCTGGGAATGCCTGGCGTCTTGAACTGGGAAGACCTAATTTAAACATGGGTCACCTTTTGCAGGCTGGAGTTCTGAACTGAATAGAAGGGAGAAAGATGGGCAAGCAGGAGTGTTCATCTCCCTGTGCTTCCTAACTCTGGATAGGAGGGGATCAAGTGCTTCAAGATCCTGTTCTTCTGGCTTCCCTTCTGTGATGGACTGTGAGCCAAAATAAGCCCTTGTTTCCTGAAGCAGGTTTCTTGTCCAGCATTTTATCACAGTAAGGAGACAAAGTAACTGATAGAGCATCTGGCCTGACGCACAGTAAGGGGAACACAAAGAAGCTGATATTCCAGCTGGACGTGAAGTCCTTGGGACTAGTGACAGGTGTGTGTGTGTGGGGGGGGGGGATTCTCAAGTGCACACAGCAAGATGAGGAGCGTCTACAAAGCCAGGACCAAAGGGAGGTTGGAACCTTAGTCACACACACTAAATATACAAGTTAATGCTGTCGCCGAACAGCAATAACTATCGATTGAAAATTATTTAAACTACCCTCTTCACTGAAACTCTAATCTCCAATCAAAGTCAGCTAAGAATTTTTACCTCCATGTGTACTATCTCAGAGGGAGAGGAGGGAAGAGCTTCAGAATATAAACAGAGGCAAATGCTTCTGCTTGCTCTGATCTATTGATCACACGAGCTACCCACGGCGCTGCCAGCGAGGTTATCTTTCTCATTGCCAATGGAGTATCATGTTGCTTCCCCCACCTCTGGGGAAATTTCTCAGAACAAGACATAAAACTCACTCATTCCAAACTGTAAATAGCTAACGATGCTTAAAGTGATATTTCTCTTAGGAGTATTTTCACATTAACATTTTAAGCAAGATAAATTAAGCATTATTAGAGAAACAGCAGGCTTTATTTCAAGGTAGAACACCTTTAAGGGTACACAGAACATTATTAGTGTTTCTTAAATCACGCTACACAAATAGTTCTTTAGTTTGTCATCTAGATAAGTCCTTTCTGTTTGTTTTTTTTTTTTTTAATAATCAATGCATCATTCAGGAGGCAGAGGCAGGTGGATCTCTTTTGAGTTCAAGCTCAGCTTGCTCTACAAAGGGAGTTCCAGGACCACCAGGGCTATACAGAGAAAACCTGTCTCAAAAAACCAGCCAAACAAAACCCTACCCCATTCTAATAGTTTATGAGTTCATTAAGTTGTATAAACTTTGGGTCTGGATAGTTTGGGTGTTGGTGCTTTATTTGCAAAGTTTCTATTTTATACAATAAAAGGAGAAACCAAACAAGGCGAGTCCTTCAATAGGTCCAGACAATGGAATAGTATTCAGCATTGAAAAGAGATGAGATGTCAAATCAGGAGAAGAATGAATAAATATCATGACATTGGAAGAAGAGGCTATATGTTACTTGAAGAAATGGTAAGAATATGGAGAAAGTTTTCTTAAAATTAGTGGTTTCCAGGAATGGGGTAGGTGGCAGGTCCGAGTAGGTGAAGCACTGTAGAGGTGGATACATCTTTGCAAGTTTACTTAAAGTAAAAAAAGTAAAATTAAATTAAAAAAAATACAAGGTACCATTCTGATACGGGATATTGAGAATGTAAAGGCTGGCATGTGCAGGGGAAAGGGTGTATGCGAAATATCTTAACATTCAATTCAGTCATGCTATGAGTCTATAACTTCTCTAAAATAGTGGCCTTAAAAAAAACAACTACAATTAGTTAAAGTAAATCGAATTTTCCGTGTGAATGACAATAATGAGTTAAAACGTATCGAATGTGCACTAAACACTAGACGCTCACATCTGAAAGTAATTTCATACTCCATCTCCTTTATGAGTTGGGTATTATTATCATGTCAAGTTCATGTACAAGAATTCAGGTTTTATGGATTCTCAGCTAGCTGCCAAGGAAGCTTTTTCCATGCTCACTTCACAGCTGAGGAAACCGAGGCTTAGAGAAGACACAGCAGGTCTTAAGTACTTCCCTGGCCCTCCCTTTGTAGCTCACAGAGAAAGCAACGTCTGCTTATTTAAAATTCATTTTGTTACGAGATTCTGCTTTCTATATGATGTTTAACAACAAGCTAAGTCGGAACATCTGAAACCAGTATAAGCAAGTCCAGTTTGGCTCACATTATGGAACAAGACTGATAAGGGCAGTCTTCTGTGGAGCTCATTTGTGGGCATGCATGACTATATTGTTTCTTAAGTAGACATGGAAACCACAGTGATTATAATCTTTTGAAAATTCATTGTGGAAACAGATCCAACTCAATTATGAGATTGCTGTAGGAGGCTCTCTGTGATCAGGGGAAAGGAACAGAGGTCATGGAATTCACACGCATGCCCAATATGAATCAGTGTCTCTCTCACGCACATGGCCTCATATCTACCTTGATTCGGAGTCAGGAAATTCAACGTTAGAAAGCAAACCCGTTTTATTTGTGTGGATCGCCATGAAAGGCTCACTTAAGGACTAAATGATGACAGGGCCTGAGCCTCGTGTGTAGAATTGAGACCCCACATTTTCCTTTCATATATGGGACAAGTACCTCAGGTGGAGAGATCACAGAGATTTGGGCTACATGCTGGCCCTGGAGGTGGCAATAACTTCTTAGAATAATGTCTAAAGGGAAACAAAAAACTATTGTTTTATCATAATTATGAAACAGACCTTTGTTGTTTTTTTTTTTTTAGATGACTCACACATATGGCTTGTGTATGTGTTATATTAGTGTGTGTACATGTAGAGAGGGCAGTACACACACCTGTGTATGCACATAGAGACCAAGCGAGGACACTGGATGCCCTCTGCAGTCTCTCTTTCTTAGAAAATCTCTTAATAAAACCTGCCACATGCCTGGTGTGGTGGTGTAAATGAGAACGTCCTTCATAGGCTCATGTTTGAATGCCTGGTTCCTGGTTAGTGGAATTATTTAGGAAGGATTAGGAGCCTTGCAAGAGAAGATATGTCACCTGGAGTGGGTTGTGAGGTTTTAAAAACCCACTCATGCCCATTGTCATTCAATCTCTCTCTGCCTGCATTTTGAAGATCAGATGTGGGCTCTCAGCTACCACTCTAGTGCCGTATCTGCTAGGGCCTGCCACCGTGCTCTCCACCATGATGGTCATGGACCAACCCTTTGAAACTGTAAGTAGGCCCTCAATCAAATCCTTTCCACAACTGCTTTGCTAACCCGGTAGTCCATGTTTCTCTTAGTACTGCTTTCTTCTCCGATCCTGTTAGGATGATCCAAGTTCCTCTTACAGTGTTCAGCTACTTTTCCTAGTTCAAATACCAATGTCTTCCACATTCCCATATAAACAAGCATGGTCTGGTCTTGTCTGTCATGGCAACAGTCCGCTCCCTAGAACCTAGCACTTCTCTCTTACTGTTAAGAGACACAGTGACTTATAAGAGTTTATTAGGGCTCAATTGCAGAAAAAGAGAGTCCGTCAATCAGGATGGCTGGGAGCATGTCAGAAGACAAGTTGGCATGGTGCTGGAGCAGTAGCTGAGGATTTGTGTCCTTATCCATGAGTAGGAGGCAGAGAGAGATGAGAAGGAATGGCATGGACTTTGGAACCTCCCTGGAGAGTATGGAATATGGGCTCTCGGGCACTCAGCAATAGGATGTCTACACAAGATTTGTTTCTCAAATATGCTTGGTTTATTCACATAAATATTTCTTATATTATGCTAATATAGAAGTTAAACAGACATTTCACCAAGTAGGGGCTGTAGTTTAGGAAGAAGTGCTGCTGGATTCCACTGCAGATTTTTTTTTTCTGGTGAGGACACTTCAGAAGGCTCAACCCTTATCTGCTGTGGAGTTCTTCAAGGCGGTTGTGGGATGGGGAGAGAGATTGAACTGATGGAATTCCAGGAGGTCCTTGAAAGCATAGGCCAAGGAGTGTTAACAAAGTGAGTATAAACCCAGAGACAAAGCAGGAAGTTCAAAGGTCACCAAATCCAGAGCCAATCACAGAATCTCAAGTCCCGATGCCAATGGCTATCAACACAGAGGCTAGAGATAGCTTATCTAGTGAGCAGGAGTCTGAGAGTCAGGAGAGCACCCCTGATGTTCCAATGTTTTTATCATTTCATAGGGCAATAGCTTTGCCTTATCCAGGCTCACAGGTTGGGGTGGGTTCAGTAGCATATCAATGTTACCTTGCAGTTGACTTACACAAAATGGCTTTACATATGTTCTAAAGTTTCAAAACCCATCCCTAGTGACACACCTCCTCCAACACCTTCTAATCCTTCCCAAATGGTTCCATGAACTGGTGATCAAACATTCAAATATATGAGCCTATAGGTGCCATTATCACTCAAAGTAAATCACTCTCTCTAGGAACTCAGCCACCATACTGTAGAGAAGACCAAGCCGCTGTGTGAAGAAGACATATACAAGTGTCCTGGTGGAGATGTCAGCTTCCATGCCACTATCAGTGGCTTTCAATTCTTAGATACCATGTCACTTCAGCTATCCTTACTGTGCCCTGCCTGAATTTACGACCTGCTGGATCCTTCACCATGATGGTTATTATGTTAACCACTGGCCTTCTAGATAGTTTACTATGCAACAAAAGGAACTGTAACAGAAGGCCACACTGAACAAATGACAATTTGGCAAAGCTCAGCAGAGGCTGTGGAGCCATGACACATGTGATAGAAAATTTTCAAGGTGGGGGAGGAAGCAGCAACGGTCCTAATGCAAAGGTCTATGTATTTTGAATGTGCCAGAACGCTACAGAGTGGCTGTGCTGAGCAAGTGAAGGTAAGTTCTGGGCGAGTGTAGACTGTGTATTTGCAAAGCATTGAGGGATGTGGACCTTCCTTGTGGTGAAATGGGAAGACACTGCAAGGCTGTGAATAGAATTAGATACGATCTAAATTTTCTAAAGAATCAATGAATTGCACGGCAGTGGGGCAGGGAAGGAGGAAGATGTGAATGTTAAGATGTGGTTGTATGTGGATATATTTTGCAAATAAATCCAAAATATATTTAGAATATGTTTTTTAAGGGTTAAGATAGACTCTTGAAGGGAAAACTGACCACAAGATTTTCCCAAACAACCACCGTGTAGGAGGAAGACAAGGAAGAATTTTGTCAGGGAGATACGGAAGAACAGGCTGATGAGGAAGGACAGGTCTAAGCCTGAGACTGTACACTGAAGAGCGCTCAGCCTTGAGGTTGCTCAAAATTACCAGAGGTCGGAACTGAAGAGAGACAGGAGAGAGACTGTGGAAACCAGGCCAAGCCAGAGAGAGGGTCAAAAAACCAGCCTTAGGTCAGGGGGAAGGGCAGCGAGTTATGATTTCCCTCCTGCAGTTAAAGCATCTCAAGGCCGGCCAAGGAAGGGGCTGACACTTGATGAGGTCAAGCAAGAGGTGTGTAGAGAGAAGTGGTCATTAGCATTGGCAGCCCGGGGTCCTGCTGAGCTTAGGTCCTGTGGCATGGGGGAAGCACACAGGGCATAGAAATGAATGAATGATCAGATTTCCTGTGTCTATCTTTTAAAGAATCTGGAGTATTTCCCTTTCAGAATATAAAACAAATGGCCTGTAATTTGCCCTAATACAGCTGTGGCATTGGCTGAGGTGTGTGCAAATAGATTCAAGCTCTGATTTTCACATATTGGAGATTCAAAGAGTTCAACTTTCCAGGGTTGGACTATGGTGAAAAACAAAACATCTTATTAAAGCACAACCCTTGTTTATTACAAGTAATATATCTTACTTAGGGTTACGGATAGCCTGTGCAGTCCGTTTGCTTATATGCAAAAGCTTGATTTTTATCACCTATAGCTACATGTAGTCTAGAAATTGGATTATATTGAATATTAACTTGCTGACTCATGGTAAATTTTCTCTGATAGAACTTGTGTGTATTTGCGTGTGTGTGTGTGTGTGTGTGTGTGTGTGTGTGTGTGTGTGTGTGTGTGTGTGTACCTTGGCCTATGCAGATGCTATACAAGTACTCTACCACTGAGCTGTATCTTCAGGTCAGATATTAGCTTTTATTACTATTAATTATTGTCTGGGGAGAAGAGATGCTTTCTGTGTTGGCCCAAGGCAAATCAGTGCTACACAAGTAAGTATTGAATAATCATGTATGGTTTTCTTTATGTCTGTCAGATTGTGGTGTTGTGTATGTTGTCTGTAAGTGTAGATTTTCACTGTCTGATTGTGACTCCAAACATGTTTTGTTACACTACACTAGACAGACAGATGCTGCAGCCATGTTTAGTTCTGTACTGTCCTCTCGAATCAACCAACACACACACACACACACACACACACACACACACACACACACGAAGATCTTCACGGACAGTAAAGAATGGTGCAGTTCTAAGTCTTGAGTTTACTCCTTGGTCTTACGACTGTTATCATGAGTCTTTGGAGCCCTAGTGCCCTGGGCTCTAACCATAGTTTAGCTTTCTCCAACTCATCATCAATATGAGTACTCACACGTAGTATGAGATCTTTGGATGCTTGGAGCGCATGTAGTAACAGCATTCCCGTGGAGCTGATGAAAAAGGCCTCCAATGTCTAGAAAGGAATGCCTCGAACTACAAAACATCCCTGGAAATATTACAGATATGAGAGATTTTCAAATTTAATATCCCCAATATATTCATGTGGTGTGATCCTGTCCTGTCATGAAAGTATGTATTACCCTATTGAAATAATAAATACGATAAACATGAGAGACTCCTCACTTAACTTCCACACATGGAAACAATTGTCCAAATTTAGACAAACCTGGTGATTCCACATTAGTCTCATCATTCATTGGAGAATAAAAACCATAGAACATACATCCCCATGTGTGTTTTGCTCTTCACACCTCAGGCCACAAATGTATCTCATTGTGGATTGCTTGCCTAACATGGGCAGATGACCCTGGGTTTAGTTTCAAGCTCTGGGTAAATAGGATGTAGTGGTCCTTGCCTGTAATTCCAGCACTCCAAAGGTGGAGTCTGGAGGATCAGAAGTTCAAGGTCATCAACACACACACACACACACACACACACACACACAGAGAGAGAGAGAAAGAGAGAGAGAGAGAGAGAGAGAGAGAGAGAGAGAGAGAGAGAGAGAGAGAGAGAGAGAGAGGCCCTAGATCATCTCAACACAAGGAACAATCTGATGATCTGAGTTCTGAGTTCAGTACTCAGGATCAGGAGCTCAGGTAGAGGTACAGAGCTGAGTCTCCAGGCTGTCCTCTGATCACCCCTTCACTCATGCCTTGGCACATGCCTCCCCCCAATAATTTAACAAAACATACTAAAACAGTAAGATCTGTACCTTATCCACTAGCTTCCAAATCAAGCTTCTTAAACCAAAGTCAATTGTGAGACCATCTCAGAAATTCAAATACATCCTTTGGATTCCAGTCTCAGCTTCCTCACTGTTTCCAGGTTTCTGGCTGTGCCAGGTAACCACAAGTAAATATGGATAATGGCTCTGACCAGTATCAGCCTGTCCAGCAGGTGGATTGTGTACATCAATGTCTCAGCCCTTGTTCCTGTGTAAGAAGAGCTTGGGAACTCTGTCCTGTGTGTGCTTGATTCTCTAGATGTAGCTGATGGGCCCTAAGCATCAGCATCCTCGTTTAGAGGCCTGTGAGCAATTCATACTTTTAGGCCCGTCGATATCTGGTCCGTTGGAATCTTCAGCTTCCCCAGTGGATCTGCACACATATAAAAATGGGAGAAACAGTCTCTTAGAAACTCTCCATTCAGACTAAAGGGAACTCCCGAACTGCTGATTCAGCATGGGGACTGTGAGCCTGCATTTGCAAAACTCATCTTGGAGCCCTGTAGGTGACTGACAACTCTGAGGACCGCTGTACAATAAGAATGCATAAGGGTTCCTCCTTACTCATTAAAAAGGTTCAAAAGATGCTAAGAAGGAGATAGTCTACATAATGACCTTCCAGATTTCTCAGCGTCAATTCTCAGAGACCCTGGTGCCTTCGCATATTAAGTTAAGCCTCCTCTGAAAATTGTCAGTTCTTTGTTGCTGACTTTTAAGCTATGCCCCATGCATGAGGTTATTGGAGAAAATGTTTCAGGCTCAACATGGACAAAAAGCAGGCAGGTAGTTAACAGAACAAGTTAAAAGCACCTTTGAGAAACTGGCCCAATGGTTAACTGGCTTCTGAGTCGCTGAAATTTTGGTTTTTATATGTTCTGACAGTGTGAGGAAGAGACAGAGTTGGGCATCCACAGTGAGACTGTGTTCACGAGCACACAGTGGCTGCCTTAACTGGGAGGTCACACATATTAGAGTTTTCTTGTTTTTGTCTTCCAGATGTTTCTGAGGAGCCATTGGGGAGAATGCCCGTGAGTCAGAGCTCCGTCCAACGTATGCACAACACTGAACGCTTTCCAAAGCAAGTTCAATCCAAACGGTTCCCCTCTGCTTATTAGAGCTTGTGTCTAGAAGGCAATGGAAACGATGCTCTTCCAGAGAGACTCTCACAAATCAGGGGTTCGCACACTTTTTTGAAGTGACAATAGCAAGCCAATTGGAAAATCTAACAGCAAGAGACACTGCTTCCAAATTGTTGGCAGACTTTAGGGTGAGTAAAACGCTTGACAGGAGAGATTGTGTGTGAACGCGATTCATTGCTCCAGAAGCCGTTCAAAGGCACCTTTGGAGCAAAGATTAATGAAAGTAAACTCAGAAACTAACACAATACACCCTCTCTTCCTTTCTCTTATCCTATCCTCCTTTGGGGAGATCCAGATTTAGCTTGGGACAAGATTTATGATCCTGAAGGTATGATGAAAGACAAATCATGATCGGCTGAGCTGCTATGGCATGAGGGTGTCACTGCAGACATCAGCCTGATGCTTCTTAACCCAGTTCAGAGGCCCCTTTGGTGTTTAGGAGGCCAGGTAGACAGCACTGAAAAATGGGAAGGCAGATGTCCAGTGTCAGGCTGTGGGAGAAACTCACACCCTGACTTTAAGGATCCTCCGCTTGACTGGAGTTGCTCTCCTGATGTCACTCTCATTTCATCAAAGTTTCAAACTCTGGACCCACCTTCTTGATACTCTTATTAATATCTTTTGCCCATCAGAATTGACCATGTGAAATCAATCACCATGAGAAGAGCCAGCATGGAGTTATTATTGTTCAAGAAGAAAGCCGGGAAGACTGATTTAATTTGTTAACTCACATGCAACTTAGATTTTTTTTTTTTGAAATAAAAGCAACTTTAATTTTTCTTTCTGGAATCTGTGGCTGAGGCCACACATCCCTAGGCATTCCAGGGACACACCTCCCTAAAAAGCTGGGATGCTCTAAGAATGAAAGGTACAATTTTTAATAACAGAGTGCTACCCAACTACTAGCTAACTAACGTGAGTGTTTTATTTTTGTTAAACCAACAGTGAGCACTGTCAGCTCAGACACTTTTCAGAATATTGATACCATGATTTAGTATAAAGGGGGCATCTTTGGCAGCACCCATTGGATTAGTATATTAAAATAATCACACTTTGTAGTTTGTAGCTTTCAACCTTTTGGGATATTAGTGTTCTATTTTGTAAATAACATTTTTGCCTTTATTTGTTTGCTTACATTTATTTATTTGTTTATTTTGTATGAAAAAAGGGTGTACATGTATGTGCAAGATGATGTGTGCTAAGGTCAGAGGACAGTTTGTGGGAGCTGGTGATCCTCTTGTGCTATGTGGACGTTCAGGTTGAGGGGAGCTTCACCACAGGGATTGTGAGCCTGTATTTGTAGAACACATCTTAGAGTCCTGCTTGTAACTGATAGCTCTGAGAACAACTGTATACTGAACCTCATACCATTATGCATAAATAGTCCCAGGGATTGAATTTAGGTTGCCATGCTAGGCAGTGATCACCCTTACCTGATGAGCCATCTTTCTGGCCATAAAATAATATTCTTTCAAGAATTTTTTTTGTTGGAAATAATTCTAAATTTATAGAAAATTTGGATGATGTGGTAGTTTGAAAGAGAATGGTCCCCATAGGCTCATATATTTGGATACGTGGTCCCCAGCTGGTGGAACTTTGTGGGAAGGATTAGGAGGTGTGGCTTTGTCAGAGAAGCTGTGTCACCAGGAGTAAGCTCTGTGGTTTCAGAAGACTCCTGCTATTCCTGATGTGCCTCTCTGTGTGCCCTAAGGTTGTAGATAAAGATATGAGCTCTCAGATCTTCATCCACTTTGATGTCATGACTCTGACACTCCAATTTCGTTAAAACCACTCAATGATTTCTTTTCTAAGTTGCCTTGGCCATGGCATTTTATCACAGCAAGGCAGAAGACAAGAAGAAAGTGAAGAGCTGTACTTAATACCTAGATTCAGTCATTATTTTACCTTGTTGGCATTTTTATTTATGCTCTTTCTGTATCTTTTTCAATAAATATTTTTATTTAAAAAATGCAAAGATAAATAGTAATGTATATATACCCTGACCTGACCCATACTCCTTAAATATTTCAGCATTTCTTAAGAACAGGTGATATTTTTAAGTAAAAGTACATTGCTATGATATCTTAAACTAATCCATATCTATATTTGGTTGACCCAAATGAGAACATTTCTCATTTCTGGGGTAAGACCTAGACTGGATCTTGGTTTGGCTGTCATGTCTCTCAATTTGCACCAAATTTCTTTGCAGTTTTTGACACTTCTCACATATTTGAAAAATGTATTTCCTGCCTCCATGATTCCTAGAATGTTCCTTACTTTTGGTTTGTCTGATTAGATTCACTTGGGCAGCCTTGCCTGGGCTGAAGCACAGTGTGGAGGGTGTCTTGTTAGGATTGCCTCTAAAGTCAAAGGCAATTGCCAACTCTAATTTGATCTGAATATCTGAGGGCTTTGTATTTTTGTTTTTGTTTTTGTTTTTGTTTTTTTTTTTCTTTTTCTTTTTTCCTTTATTCCATAGATACTGCTGGGGATCAGGTTCACCCAGCAGCTACAGTCCTGAAGGTAGGGAGCATGCTGTACACTGTACCCACAGCTCCTTGAGCTGTGCCTCTGACCACTTTTAAGAGTCCAGGGAGGCAGAGCTTTTGCACCAAAATGACTTCATTGTAGACAGGCAATGAGGGACAGTTGGAAGCCTAGGATTCATAGTTCCTGGAGGCTCAGGAAAGCTGTGCAGGGAACAGGGGAATTTTCTCTGTGCATGCCTCATTTACATCTCATCAGAGAATAGGCTAAGAGGCCCTGAGACTCCCTGGGAGGAAGACCTCTAGGGTATCCTGGGCTGGGGAAAACAAATACAGAGCCCTGCATTTCCAGCCACCTCTCTGTTTCTCCAGATTCTATGTTCTTAGCACATTCTTCAGTTGTTCTTGAAAAATACCAGTAGACTGCGAAAGGGCTGGTTGGGTCCAGAGCTCTTCAGAGAACTACCCTGAACGTGCTTAATGTGTATGGAGAATAGCTCGGAAGTCCCATGTCAGTGGCCCCTTGCATTACTGACTTTCCTTATTTTGAATTTGATTCTCTTTGTCACTACTCGTAAATTGTAAAGTGAATCTGGATCATGTTATCTTTGTTGTCCTTTTCAGAATGTGGGTGTGGGATGTAGATTTGAAGAATGCCTTTGCACATCTTAAAAACTGTAACTGACATCACCATCCACCATGTTCCCCCTGAGGCCTCCCTTAAGAGGAGCCAGGAACATTTATTTCCAATACAAAGCTTACTTATAGAAAATGACTTCAAGGTTCCCTTTTGTTAAATAATTAGGAGGTTAATGGTTCAATGAAAATTCTCTTTTCTCCTTGGATTTTTGAGAAAGTTCATGGCTATGTTTAATGCTTAATTGTTCCAATTCAAATGGAATATGTGTAATCTTTCTAAAGTGGTTCGATTTTTTTTTTAAGTTTTCTATTAAATTGTACATGCTTCTAGGTTTATGCAATGCTTCGAACAAACCTCTTCCCTACTTCAAACATCTGTTGACCTCAGTAACTAAAATAGTATGGTCCTATACCAAAATTTCTTCTTGTTACTTATGCAGCTGGATAGCTTACCAAAATACTAATCTGGATTTGTTTTTGACTCCTAAAACAAATACCAAGAGCAATTTCCATCTTGGTGTCCCCTCTCTCATACCCTCTTTCCAAGAAGGGCTGAGGCCTTAGTACTGCTTGCATCAAGCATTTGGGTTTGCTTTTATTTTGAGACATGCTTCCACCATGTAGCTCTGGTTGGCTGGGACTCTCTATGTAGACCAGACTGACCTCGAATTTGCAGAGATCTACCTATCTCTGCCTCAGGAGTGCTGGGATGAAAGGTTTCACCACAACTGCCCAGTTTTGCGTCAGGTATTTGAAGATCTAAAAGATGATAATGCTTAAAACAACCCCTCCCTGGCTAGAAGTCTTGAGAATTCTAAACAAGCATGTTCTCTGACAGGGAAGCATCTGGAGAGGCGGAGTTAAAAGAGTGTAGTTTATAAAGCCAGGAGGGTCCAGTATTGAACTTTCTGGGGAGGGCTAAGGTTCTTTAGGAAGAGGCCTCCTGGCCTGAGGAACTTGTATCCTAGCAATGGAGCTCTAGAATGTGCAGGACTTTGGGCACAGGCATGTTATCGAAAGAGTGAGTACTTTAAATAGTTTTAAATTTGAATACTGAGTATCCTTGTGGGTAAATATATGTGTGTAGGTATGTATGCATGTGTGTGTGCATGAACGTGTGTGTGCATGAACATATGTGTGCATGAACATGTGTGTGTGCATGAACATGTACGTGCATGAACATGTGTGTACATGAACATGTGTGTGCATGAACAAATTCAGAAGTTAACTTCAGGTGTTGTCCCTCAGAAGCTCGCTGCACTGTTTCCTAAGCCAGGGTCTCATTGGTTTACCTAGAGTACCTTGGTTGGTTAGATTAGGCTGGCTAGTCAGCAATCTCCAAAGATATACCTGTCTTGGCCTCCCCAGAGCTGGAGTCTAAGCTCATGTCACTTTTTTTTTTTTTTTAAATGTAGGTGCTGGGAGAATCATACCTAGGGCTTCACTTACAAGATTTACCACCTAAGCTATCTCCCCAATGCCTTAATGTTTATAATTATACAGTAAAGTATTTTTTGCAGAATCTCTAAAAATGAGCACATACCTACTCATGTTAGCATGGTATAGAATAATTCTATCACCCTCCAGAGTTCCCCCATTTTCCCACCATCTATTGAAATCATCAGTTTGTTCTCTAGCACTAATTTTGTATCTTTGAGACTATTTAAAAAAAAAAAAAAACAGACTCAAATAGTATGCATCCTTTTGATCGGGTGCATTCCGGTCACCATGTCTTCAGCACTCATCTGTGTCCTGGTACCTGGAGTTGACATACCATGGTACTTGGAGTTGATATACCACAGTCTGGCCATCCTTTACCTAGTGGAGGACGCTTGGTTGAATCCAGCATTTGACCATCATGAATAAAGCTATTATGAACACTTAGATGCAGGAATGGGGGGGGGCACATATGCATGCACACATGAATGCCCCTGTGTGTGTGTGTGTGTGTGTGTGTGTGTGTTTATAACATTTCTTTTCTATAGATATATGAAAAGTTTCTTATCCAGGCATGAGATTTCTGCAGACATCTAGTAAAAGCATGCCCAACTTTATACACATACGCAAACCCCATATGGCTTTTGAGAATAGCTATATCACTTTTCACAGCCACCAGCCCTGTATAGGAAGTCTGCTCAGTTTGGATCTTCCCCAGCAGTTGGTGTCATCAGTACTTATTCTATTATAGTCATTATAGTGGTGTGCAGCAATACTGCCCAGAGGTTTTCACTGTATGCCCTGAGATAACCGTCTCTGATGCCTCTTCTGCTGGATTTGTCATTGGTTGCAGAACAGAAATAGAAATGGATCCCATGTTTTTACCTCAGATGTGTTGTTGTTTAGGACGGCTGCTGTGGAAAGTGGGAAGAAAAGGTCCGTAATGACCAAGAATAAAATTATTTATAGTGGGTTAGCACATAAGATGTTTGAGTCGGATATCAAAAGAAGTGACTAGACAGTTCTTACAGACCCTATTGTAATAGAAAGCCCTTCAGATCCACATTATCTGGTGTCCTTACTTTAGGCTCCTCACAGAGTCACGTGTCACAGTGTCACATGACAAAAACTTCATCAACAAAGCTGCACACAGCACCACAGGCTCTGAGCCAAGTGACGGTCTGGGAGGAGAGCCAGGTGGCAACTAGCTAGTATGAGGTAGATTAAAGATGCCTCCACCCCTACCACACAGGTATCTGTCTGTGGGGAAACTCAATCTGCAGACTAGGCTGGCTTCAGTCTCACTGAGGTCAGCCTGCCTCTGCCTTCCCAAGGCTTGTATTAGAAGTGGGTGCCACCACCTGGTTGAAGATAATTTACACTGAGATGATTGGACTATCCACTCTCGAAGGTACTAGAACTCAACTCGTCTAGAATTGAGTTATCGCCACGTGGAAACCAAATGTCTTTCCTGCTCCTTGGGAGGCATTCTAAAACTTATTTTAAGATTCTTTCTTTCTTTACCTATCTTCTCTCCTTAACTCTGGGTGTCTCCACTGTGAGACGCTGAAGAACCAGAGAAGCTCCTCTGTTTTAAGCAAGTCCCTAACCCCAGCTTGAAACAGGCCTGAGTTCTCAGAACTACTGAGTACAAAGCACAAAACAGGAGATAGCGTAGGGCCCACTGATAGCAACTGATTAACCACAGAATGTCCCAGCAGGGAGATAGTCTACACAAAAAGGGTTTGACAAACAACCAGACAAACTGGACAACCTGAAGGCTAAGATATGAGAGGAATTCTGGAAAGCCCCTAAGAAAGGAACTCATCGGAATTGTATCTGTACTGAGACCCCCAATTGATCTGTAACTTTGTGGTTTTTGCTTTTAAAAGCACAGCTTGCAGAGGGGCGGGTACCTCCTCCAGCCTCCACTACAACAGTACATGCTGGACAGGGCCCCTGCTGCATTTTGTATTTCTTTTCAATAAACTTTGCTTTTGCATTTTGGTGAGTTCATATCTCTGGTGGTCTCTTGGGGGAGGGATTCTGGCTACCAGAACACAACAACACTCTTGTGGATGTCCTGCTGCAGGCCCCTCTTACTGTGCAATTAAAAATTTATCTGGTTTTATCTTGGATTTTTGGCTCAGAATTTATAAAACCACTGGAACCTCACTGGGTCATAGAGTCTTGTCTATTGCTGAGGCCCCTTGCACGATTCTGAGCATCTGCTTCAGGATTACCACTGGTCCCTGAAAAGAATAAACGTGTGACTAGAGGGCTGAGCTTTGAGACAGCCCTATCTGTAAGGGATGGAGGAATGGGGGAGAGACTGAGTTACATACAGCCTGTGGCAATGCCTTAACCAATCTTATCTGTGTGATGCAGCAGTATAAATCCAGACTCTCAGGCCTAGTGGAGGTTCCTGGCTCATGAACACACTGCTGTTTCTGTAGGGCAATGCCTCTGGAACTCTTGAGGAGGAGAGGGCGTTGAAAACTCTGAGCAGCCTGCACCCTCCCCAACCTTGACCTGATGAGTCTTTGTTTGGCTTGGACCTGCCTTATTGCAATCCCTTCCCTGAGTTCTGCTCATCACTTTAAGTGGCTGAATAGGAAGTCATGAAAAGCCTTTGGAGGTGCACTTTGTTGATCAGATGAGGATGGATGGGAACTCTGCTTGTGGCTGGTACCTGAGAGCCTGCTTGTGAGGAACTAAGTCAGTTACTTGTGGGGGTGTGCAAGAAGTTACTGTGGGTGGGAATCAGTGTAGCAGTTGGGACCGATAAGGCAGCACTCCAGGCCCATAGCTGTGCTGCCAGAGTACACGTTGCCCCTATGCTCTCCTTCCTCTTTTGCAGTGTACCTTCTCTGTTACAATATACTCCAGGCTGTCAGCATCTCTAACTATCCAAGAACCTGTCTAGATGTGTTGGTGTGATGTTCGAGGAAGAGAGAGAAGCCCTGGCTGGCTTGCTGATGAGGCCACCTCTTTGTTCTGTTTGCTTTGCCTTTCCTTTCTTAGGGTCCCTAACTTAGGGCAGAGGCAAAATTCCAGAGGTGCAGGTGTCTCTTCCTGTTTTTCTTCAGAAAACAAAGAGGGCTGCTAGTCACAGAAGCTCAGTTGTGGAACCAGCGGGGTGTCTGAAGTATGACATGCCTGTTAGATGTGTAAAAACGGTGTAGTCAGGATCTCCACTATATCCAAGGCTGCACCTGATAACCAGAACCCAGTGACATCACTTACTCAGGATCACTAGACATAGGTCTAGAACTCCATGATGCCCCCTGACAGTATATAAGCAGAAATAGAGAGCAATGCTCTATTCCACACATCTGGAGAGACATCACCCTGATCTGTTCTGCAACTGGAGAGTCTTTCCTAAGATCCTGACCCTCAAATCAGAGATTTGGGTTAGAGACTGGACCTGCTCTTCAGCTAGGATACAGGGAGTATCCTTGAGAAGATAGGCTTAGAACCCTAGTTATGAATTTAGAATGTAAACCTTGTGTGATGACTATGAGCATAATAAGATATAACTTTTGTTAGACCAAGTACCTTCTTGCTTGTACCAGTGTCCATCAATAAAGGAATGGATGCGAAAAATGTGATGAATATATTGAAGAATTAAGTTCTGTCATTTTCAAGGAAAAGAAAAATGAACTCAACCAGAGACAGTAGTATTAAGAAAGATAGATGTCATACTTTGACTCATTTGTGGGTCTCCGATTTCATACAGAAATGGGAAGAACGTAAGTTATAGAAGAAAATGCTACACAGACCAAAGCAGATCATATACGTAGAGAGGATGAGAAAATCCAAATGAAGTTGTCTGTGGGAGCCAAGAAGACTCAATAGGAAGGGAGGGGGTAGAAAGGAGGAGATGTGGGGAAGGCTCAAAGTACACTGATATACATGCGTGAAAGTGATATTATAGAACCCGGAATAATATAATAATTATGTTTAAAAGAAAAGAATAATGCCTGGTGCCAGTGTCTTCGTGTGAACGGTTGGCTTTGTTTTACAGAGAAAGCCTGATTGGGTAGATGATGCTCTGCCTCAGGTTGCCTCTGGCCATGGAAAGCCCCCCACTGGGACCTTTTCAAGGGTGAGTTCACTGACTGTTCACTCTCCACTTCGCTCAGGATGTCCATCCTTGCCTTTTGGCTGTGATACTGTGATAACAACACTATGTTCCTTTAGAAAGGGGGAAGCGTAATCAAGGAACGCTCCCTAATAAGTCACTGTACCCCAAGTATGACTGTCAGCCTTAAAGGTCACATATTTCTGAGCTATGAAGAACAAGGGGAGAGTGGAAGCCTTATGTATAAGCAAAGCTTCTCTCTGCATTCAAACGTAATTTAAATGGCTGGGAACTTGTCTCTGTGATAAAGGCTGCACCTTTTTATGTATGTTCAACCTAAGGAAACTGCTTCAAATCCTCCCTGGCATTTGCCTTGCGGTGCTCTTGGGGGGTAATGGGCCATGACGTGCTTGGAGCTCTTTGGAGCTGAGTGTGACGATAGTGTAAATGTATTATTATTGCCATTAGGAATGTGGTGGGGGGGATTAAATGCTAAAGATAAAAATCACTGAAATCTATAAGGAGAATGTAAAACTAGGCTGAGGAAGTTCCACACTTCAATTAAATTAAATGACCACATAATGCTACATTCTAATCCTGTGTGCATAAATTAACATAAAAACAAAATGACATAAAACTGCTAGCACCAGCAGGAAATTGAGGGGCCATTAGTCATTACCCTTTGGAAGCCCCCTTCTCATTATGATTCAGTGCCCAGGATCTTGACAACTGCAGAATGCTTAGCAGTTCTTTGTGAATAAAACTGAGCTGCCTTTTAGAATCTCTCCATCTAGCCCAGAGCCGAGTTTCCCCTCAATGTGAAGCCTTTACTGGGACACTGGGGCTTGGGACCTGTCCCCTCGAGGATTCCCAAGGATTCTGCAGAGCTCTAATAGTTGGTTGGTCTTTGACAGAGAAAGAGACAAGAGAGAAAGAGTCGTGACCAGCCTGTGCTGCCTCCTGGCTCCCAGGTCCTGGTGACTGGGTCCCCATGGTCCTTATGGGAGATATGCACAGGAACTGTTTCAGCTTGTCTTACAAACTTTCTTAGGTGGGATTCTGAAGCATAGTGTCTTGACACCCCTCCGAGTGCCATAACACGTGTGAATAGATGGGTTTGGATTGGCGTGGGGGTGTGCCCTATCATAGAGTCCCCTGAAAAAGAAACCTTGGGTTTCTTATTAGACCTCCTTATGGAGAGAAAACTAAGTGGACAGTGCCTCAGGTTGTCAGTATTTCAGAGGAAGGGAGCATCCTGATTTCAAAATAACATTTAGCCACATTACAGGAGTTATAACCTGTGCACTATAGGAGTTTAGGCATGTCCTTTGTGTTAGAGAAACCATGGAAACAGCCGTGTGCTTACCTGTTTTCAGGGAGGAGCAAACAGGATGCACAGGGCATTTTCTAAAAATGGCAGATGGTTCTGATGTGGCACAGAGTTGTTTCACTACAACTTCCCTGCTGAGCCTCATGGCAGTGTCTGTGATCTCAGTCCCTGTGGTAGTTTGGATAAGAATTGCCCTCATCAGAGATTATATTCAAATGCTTGGTCCCTACTTGATGGAACTGTTTGGGAAGCATTTGGAGGTGTGGCCTTGTTGAAAGAGCTATGTCACTGAAGTGAGCTTTGAGGTTTCCAAAGCCCTGCCATTCCTTGTTAATTAATTTGTGCCTGGTGGTTGTTGTCTTAACATGTAAGCACTCAGCTGCTGCTCTGACACCATGCTTGCCTGCCTGCTGCTATGATCAGCACCATGATGGTCATGGACTTCATTACCTTCTAGAACCTTGAGACCCAAATTAAATGTTTTCTTTTATAAACCGTCATGGCTATGGGTTTTGTCATGGCAATAGAAGAGTAATTAAGACAGTTCCAAAACTTAGAAGTCTTCTAAGTGGTGCAGTGCCACACAGAGAGAGGCACTCCCATGTCCCTTTGGCACGGACTGCTGCTGTGGACCCAGACGAATGATGATATGATGACATGGGCCCAAGTCTGTCTGTGTAGCTGTAACTGGATCCTGCAGACTCCTAGAAAGGTCCATGAAGCATGTGCTCAGAGATGAAGGATCTGTGGACCAGAGTTTAAGAGCCAGGAACCCTGAATTATTTAGCATTCATAGGCTTGGTGGTGCTTGAGGAATCTGTAGTGCACAGATGTGTAGTTTTTATGCTCAGTTTTACCACTGGATTCTTCTGTAAGTAATAAATGAGCATCTGTGTGCCTGATACTTTGCCAGGCTCTGATGTTATGGGTCTCCAAGCGTAACAGCCATTAGACAATTATCTTCAATAAAGAGATTATCACCAAAAACTAACTCTGATCATTACAATATGAGGAATAGTAATCTGATGATAATTGTCTTTGTGGATATTAGCTTATGTGTGCAGCCTTTTAGGTATAAAGAACACATCATTACTAATCTCTAACCACTAATCTATGAGACAGTGCAGAATACCCATTTTAAAGATGCCTCTGAAACAACTCTGATCTAAATTCCTATGACTCTACTGTGTAACCTGTTTAACAGTGGGTTGTTTGATAGAAAAATCTAGAGCACTGTGGAAAAATGATGAGAAAAAAAATCAATACAAATCTTTCAGACAAGCATTTTTTTTAGTGTGTTAACATTCAGATAACAGCAGAAGAGAGGGTATAGGCATCCTGCAGCAGCTTTTACTATTTGTTCCACAGAGAAGCATAATTCTGAATATTTCAAAATATTGGACTGTCTCAGCAGCTAGAAAATGATGATGATGTCTGTGACCTCATCTTGGTCTCCTGGGGTCCAGTAGTGGCCGATGACAACTCAGGCACAGCCAGCCCAACATGCATGTTACATCTGATACACAAGCCATTGGGTTTTCTTTCTTTTCAGTAAAAGAAAAATGTATACATGGTTTACAAAAAAATAAGTCATTTGTGTGAATAAAAGTTGTCTAAACTGTGAGATCTCCTGGCTATTTTTTTTGTGTGCATTTTTAAGATTACCAAGATTAACATGCAAAGCATTTCAAAAGAAGTAAAGGACTAGAAAGAAACTACACGTTAAATCATTAGACATCAATTAAAGTTCAGTCTGGAGAAAAGACAGCATCTTTATCAAGATGAGGTAAGCTAGGATAAAGATGAGTTAACTAACATCCTCCCTTCAGGAACACATTTATTTTCTCATGTGAAGCACACCTCAGCCTTGTCAGGAAAAATAAGTGTTCTTCCAATAGATACTTCTGAATTATCTTTACCAGCATAAGATAAACTCAGGTGATAACCTGAAAACAAGATGTGTAGAGCCACTTACAACCTGCAGAGTGGAGGAGAATGTGCCCTAACCCTAAACAAACCACTCAGTGGCATCCCATCCTAAGATCCCCAAGACATTTTCTGACACTTGTTTTGTGACCACAGTATCCTGATTATGAGTGTATCACCAAATTACCTGCTCTCTGAAAAACAGACATCTTTCTCTTTAATGCTACGGACCAGGAAGCTTGAGAAAAATACGTGTAATTTCATGTCATTTTGTTGAGGCAAATCAGCTGAATTTTTCACTGTCGTATTTTTTTTCTAAGCAAAGCCAAAGCCAGTATCCTTATGGAATGACTCCATCTCACGCTCTTACAGTTAGTTCTCTCAGCTCCTCATGGATTCTCCCCTCCCCCGAGCCTCCCCAATGTCAGGGTGGTTCAAATTCCACAGGAACAATTTTCAAAGGAAAAATCTGTAGCACCCCCTTACTCCTCCCCAAACCAAATCAGGCTCACCAGAGAAATGCTGCATTTTCCTGCCAAGAACTTACAGATATCTGACTTAAGTGCCTAATTTCAGGATCTCGAGTGGGGCAGAGCCCTTGGGTTGTGAAAGACCACCATGTGCTTTTATTGCAGCCCCCACTATACCGTGCTATTAATTTGTGCTTGATTATACAACATGCCTGCAATTCCATTTCTCAGCACAAATGCAGTCCTCAACAAAAGCTCAGCGAGGGTCCACTCCTTCCCCTCAACACACATTCGTGGCTTCCATTAATTTTAATGTGCCAGCACAATATCCATAAATTCAAAAGATAACTACTACTTCCAGAGCTTCCTTACTTCAAAACATTAATTTTTTATAAAATATGATTGTCTGGGCACAAAAATTCTTTCCATAATTTTCATCCTAAATAGACAAGCGAGAATGTGTTGTATTATAATTTCAATCATTTCAAGGCCCAATTTCTTCTGTAGATGAATTTACTTTTCATGGCTTGATTTATAAAGCGACATAATCAACTTATTCTAATAACTCTTGTCTTCATCTTTCTGGACTATTAAATCAAAATAGTAAACACCAGTGACTTATCAGCCACAGAACTTCAGTTTTCTCATAGTTCGGGGGGCTGAAGTTTGAGATGGGAGGGGCACCAGCTGAGTTCAGTCTTCTGGGTGGTAGACTGCTCTTGCCTCTTACATACTCATGTGGTGGCCCCCACTTATGTCCCTGTCATAACCTGAATGCACAGAACTTAGCAGCCCTGTGTGCTGGAAGAGGTAATAGGTGGAATATCCCCGTATGAAGTAGAAATGTGCTTCCCTAGCTGAATCTCTTATAGGGATATGGAAAACTTCTGTTCCTCTAGGTACCTTACAGGTACACTAACTCTCTACTCTCAAGACCGATAACCCCTAAATTCCAAACCTCCAAAGTCCACTACATTAACAAATGACTTTATGTGGACATAAAGATAGTAGGGACACATGCATTCAGTTTGTAACCTCTCGAGTGCTTGCAGACTGCTAAACTATGCATTCAGACTATGACAGGGGCAAAAGTGGGGACCATGCCTGTGTCACCCACCACTTTCTGCTTAGTAGGTAGATCCTGCAGGAAGCTTTGCTCCTGACCGACCTTGATCTAGTCCTTGCTCTGCTATGGAATGTGCATGACATGCATGTGTGATGGTATAAGGATGTTCAAGAAACCAAAGGTGTCTCTCCCTTTCTTTCTGCCCAGGGCAAAATACTCTAAGGCAACTGCATCTCCCCCACAGCTCCAGTCTAGACAGGCCCCAACTCGTCCCAGGCTCCCCAGGCTCCCTGTCCCTGAATTCCAGACAGCATCATCTCCTCTCCTGATGGCCCGAAAGGCCTAGAGACTAGCATCATTTTTCTCTTGTCATGACCCCCTTTCTTTACCATCTCCATTGGCTCTGTCGCCTTTGTCCCATATAACCAAGTCCCAGAAACCAAATCATTTCTGTTCTGTTTTCCTAGTTATACCTTAAAAAAAAAAAATACTGTTGAACAACATACCTTTTCAGGTTTATAGCTCCTGCCCATTGTTGCAGATAACCCTGCAGCTTTCAGGGTCATGGCTCTCTGATGCTCTCCCCCAGACTCTGATGTGAGGCTCCCACACCAGCCACGTCACACCAGCCACGTCACAGCACTGGGGACTTGGTCTGAAACATCAAAATGAAGCTCTGTTGCTTTCACATTACACCTTATGAATCAGAAACTCGAACGATTTGAATGCCTCAACCCTCTGGTAGCTTTGATGCAAGTTGACTTTAAGAACTACTCTCTAGGTCATAAGACCCTCCCCAGAGGTGGGAATGCCCAGCCCCAGACCTCTCTGTGCTTTTGTAGGAGGCCAAAGTGTTCCCTAATGAGACTATCCCAGCTTCTGAGCTACACCAATTAACAAGATAAGTAAAGCGCTGTACCATATTGATGGAACTCATTAAATCAGAATTCTTTACTAACTTCAATTAATTCTTCCCAATTATCAGCCAAACTTCAATGGAATAGCTTTTCAGTTTAACCTGAAATTACCCTTTACAGACAAGCTAATTTACTAAGGTTGACAATATTTGAAGTTTAAGAACCTTCACCTTGATTAATTATATTTCCACATCCTAAATCCATGATTAAAAGTGAAAAGGGCCAGACGTGGTGGTACACTGTAATCTCCCAAAGCCCTAGAACTTGGGAGGCTGACATAGGGGAATCACGACCTTGAATGTACCGTTGGCTATATAGTAGGTTCTGCGTCAGACTGGGTTATAGGGTAAGACCTGCCTTTAAAAACATGGGAATGGGGTTGGTGCGGTTGAAAGTGGTTTCAAAGTCATCTGAAATGAGTATGAAGTAAGATTATTTTCAATGGGCCCAATACCAACTATACTTTCTGTTTTATTGAGTGTGCGTTTGTTCTTAGACACAATAGGACAAGACATTTGTCCTTTAGAACAGAACTAGGAGGTGGCTGGTGGTATCCTCTGTTTACTATAAGGAAATGGACTCACAAAAGTTACATAGTAACCTGAGGTCACACATTTGGCAGCAGAACCTAGCAGACGGGGCAAAAATCCTGGACACCACACAGTTTGAATGATTCACTGGGGGTTCTATAAACTCCACTCTCTGACATAGATAATTGTAGCCTTGACAGACACAGTTCCTACGGATCCCTCCCCCCCCCTCCTGCCGCCGCCTCCCTGTGTGAAGTTTTTAATGAGTGGGAAGCAGGCACAGAAAAACCGAGCAACAAAGATAACGCAGTTGGTGTGGTGTCGGTGTCTGGAGAAAACAAGTGTAGACCTCGGAAGGCCCTAGTGGGAAGAGTCTGCTACCCATGTGAGGTGGATGGGGCAGGTCTGAGGAGCGGGAAGGGCAAAGGCTTAGTTGAAGAAGCAGCAGCAGGCAGCCCTGCAGAACGAAGGGAAGGTGTGTAAACAGGGACAGGAATGGGTGGGAGGCCGTGTTAGTCAAGGAAGAAACCGGAGCTCTGGAGAAATTAAGAGAGAGCCTGGCTATCAAAAGGGACCATGAAGAAGATGAAGAAAAGGTCAGACCAAGAGATGAATCCAGATAAGGAAACTGAAAATGATTCTTGGTCCAAGTGATGGACACAGAAGACTTTAAAACAGTCTGACAGGCTAATGGAGTTACGCACTTAATATATTTTATTGTCTCTTAAATTCTTTTATCAAATTAAATTTGAATTTTATTCATATATACTTTATTTACATAATTTTCACCCTCCTATGTGACTCCCTCAAATTCACTGTCTTTTTTCATTATTATTGTTATATTTATATAATATATATATATGCATTTATGTATATAAATAAATGTATAGCTACAACCTGATGAATAAGTTTAATGTGATTATATGTACGTTTTTAGAGCTGCCTACTATGTTAGGTAACCGGTGAGGAGGTTTATTTATGGGGAAAACTAATTCTCAGCAGTCCTTTGCTTGTCCCTCATCTAGGGGGTGGGGGTGGGGAACAAACAATGCAGTAAAGAAGCCCCAGAGTGGTAGGGAAACCTTGTCAGTTATACATTCAAACATGGGATTAATATCTAGAATATTCAAGGAGCTCAAAAAGCAAAGAGTCAAGAAAACTAACAGCCTAATTAAGAAATAGGCTATGGATCTCAAGAGAGAGTTCTCAAAAGACCAAATATGGGGCTGGGGAGATGGCTCAGTGATTAAGAGCACACATAGGCTGCTCTTCCAAAGATCCGGAGTTCACTTCCAGCAACCACATGGTGACTCACAACCATCCGTAATGAGATCTGGCGCCCTCTTCTGGCCTGTAGGCACACAATAAATAAACAAATCTATAAAAAAGAAGAAATATAACTTGCTAATAATTATCCCCCCAAAATGCATCATTTTTAGCATTTAAGGAAATGCAAACACATACCACTCTGAGATTTCATCTCACTGCAGTCAGAATGGCACCTACAACAAAGGCTAGAGAGGCTGGAGAGGAAAGATATGCTCACTGTTGGTGAGATTGCAAGCTGCTGCAGCCACTCTGGAAATCAGTGTGAAACATTCTCAAGAAGCTAAAAATATATCTACCATATGACTCAGCTATATAGCACTTCTTGACATATGCCCAAAAGACACTCCATCCTACTGTTGTGGGATATTTGTACTCTGTGAAGATATATTGCTGTGATTGGTTTATCAAAGAGCTGAGTGGCCAATAGCTAGGCAAGAGCTACAGGCAGGATTCTGGGCAGAGAGAGGAATGGAAGGAGACACCAAGGCACAGGGAGACACCATGGAGGCCTGGAGGGAATAGATATAGAATAAAAGTGGGTTAATTTAAATTACAAGAGCTAGTGGGGCACACCTACGTTAAGACTAAGCTTTCATTATTAATAAAAAATCCTCGTGTCATTATTTGTGAGCTGGAAGCCCAAAGAGAAATCCAACTACCTTTTCCTCTATAGATAGTTGCTTAGTCTTGTTCAGTGACGTTCTAGTTCTAATCAGAATAACTAGAAAATGGAAGCATCTATCTGTTCTTCAACCAATGAATGGGCAGTAAAAATGTACGTACGTATACAGCTGCTGCAGGCAGAAGTTTTTATTTTGCCAGAAATTCCCAAATACCCAGTAGCCCCTCAGTCCCAAATAAACACACAGAGGCTTTAATTATAAATGTTTGTCTGATAGCTCAAGCTTATTACTAACTAGCTCTTACACTTAAATCAACCAATAATTCTTACCTATGTTTAGCCAGGTGACTTGGTATCTTAGTACAGCGTTCTCATCTTCCTTCTTCTGCCTCTGGCTGGAGAGTCCTGACTCCGCCCTTCTTCTTCTTCCCAGAATTCTGTCTTTCAGGTTGCCCCACCTGTCCTTTCTGCCTGGCTAGTAGTCAATCGGCATTCTACTAAACCAGTTTGAGTGACAAATCTTTTCAGTGTACAAGAGCATTATCCCACAGCAAGCGACAAGGAAAGATGAAATGGTGAACTTTGTAGGTCAATAGGTGGAACTAATGTTAATGTTCCCTTTTTCTAGTTCATACTCTTGCTTCTTTATTGCATCTCCTGTCTTGCTCAATGATAATACACTACTATTCAAATTTTACCTCCTTCCCTGTATGACATCCTTCTTCCCTTTTTCTGATGTGGGTTTTTGTTTATCCTTTGCCACCATCTTTTTATGTTGGTGGTTCCCCCCAGTACTTACCAGATAGATGTCTTGCACTTTAGGTAAAGCACTTATACCTGCTGAAACCTTGAGTTGTATGGGGGGAGGGTTCAATGACCAGATTGTTTCATGAGCTGAGTCCTTGAGAAAATGACAGTGTCATTGGAATTTCACTACTATCAGTATCCATGGGAAATATCCCCTTTAAATGATTCTTTTAAAGAAGAAACACAATATCTTACCCAGATATAAGTTTATTGTCTGGGAGCTGAGTAGGTAAGAGGCTGACTAAGTTGTCAATATGTAGACTTTGTGGTAATCTGAAAGGTATCTCACATCCCTTCTCAACTGTGCACAATATCCCAAGGTCTCTGCTCCATTCCATCAAGAAACTAAACATCTGACTTTCATATCTATCATAGAAGGGAACATTATCTGGGCTGTGGCCTTGGTGTGGGTTCCAATTGATTCTTTGTACAGTCCTTTAACCAATTGTCTCAGCTTTGCCACCTCAACTCCCTTAGTGATCTCTGTCAAGGAATCTAGTTACTTTGTTTCCTGATATTTCTGGGACATAGATCAAGTTACAGTTGACTTTGAATGTCTGTGGGTTGTGAATCTATAGACAGAAAATATTTGGAAAAAAAATGTTAGTTTATACTAAAAATGCATGCTTTTTGTTGATATAATTCTCTAAGATTATACTATTTAATGTGGTGATACTGTGTGTCCTCTAAGAAATAAAGCTTGGCTGAAAATCGGAGAGCAGAGCCAGCCACAGAGTTAGCTATCAAGGCCAGGCAGTAGTGGCACACACCTTTATCTTAGCACTCTGGAAGCAGAGGCAGACTGGTCTCTGTGGGTTCAAGGCCACCCTAGACTACACAAGATTAGTTGGAGTCTAAAAGAGAAACAGAACCAGGCAATGGTGGCACACACCTTTAATCCCCGCACTGGGAAATTTGAGACAGGAAGTGACTAAAATATATGGAAGGTTGTGAGTAATATCTTGCAAATACTGTGATTTTTTTTAAATCAATTGTTATTGCATGCATATACGTATGCACACATGCATGCATATCCAACTGAATAATACATAGAATGTTACTTGCATGTATGTTTTCAGTACTGACCATTCAGTGGAAGAACTGATTAGTGTGCTCTTTCCTGGGAAAAGCCACCTCATCTTTCCTCAGTTGCCTGTAGTTCTTTGTGAAAGGCTGAGTCTCGTAGGCGTCATCCAGTTTGGTATGTTCACTGGTGTCATCCTTGTTCAGCACAGGTCTGGGCAGTCATGCTGGTGAGACTTTGAGGATGCAGCTTCTGATGTTACTAGGAGACATGAACTCAGAGCAAGTCTCTGATTCTCTAGCTCTTGCAACCTTTCTGTCCCCTCTTCTGCTAAGTCCCTGGGTTCAAAGATCTGCAGACTTCTGTATTATTGTATTGTAATCAAACCAATCCTCCATGGATATAGTGGATTAATTGTGATTATTGATGAATATACCCTATAATTATGGGCATTCAAGCCTGGTCACAGTGGTGGCTCAAGGGGAGACAGAACCTTTCAGAGACCAAGCAAGCTATCTGGGGCTTTGATGAAGGAAGTTTTGAGTCATGGCAGGGGTATGCAGAAGCCTGTACCAGCTGGATGGGAAACATCCATGGACAGCTGCTTCCTATCCCATAGTCCAACACAATGCTCTCTTTGCCATGGATTTCACAGGGCTTTAGGCAGAACCCTACCATAAGTCACAGTCCTTGCAGTGAAGGTCATTATAATAGACTTCCTTCAGCGAAGGCACCACAGTCCCCACCCCAAATTTCTCTGATTTTTAACACACCAAAGCTTGTTATTAGATAAACAAATAGCAGCTGCAGTAATCAGGACTTAAATTAAAACAAAGTCACATAAAGTAAGCTAGCTGCACTTGCCACTCTAATTGTGGTTTGTTGCATAAAAAGGCTTTATCTCAAGATCATTCGTTTCCTGCAAGCATTTTCTGTTTCTGAGAAGATAAAATAGAGAATCTGCAGTGATGGTGTCTCTTTGACACCAGCCTATTAACATAGCTTGGTATTTCTAGAAACACGAATTCACCAAGGGGAAATATTTTACATATTTCCAGAAATGTCTTCAGGGTTTCCTTTGTACAGCATCCATTAGTGCCTTTGAGCTGGTTCTACACAGTCCTAAAAACAGAGAAGCCGAGAATAAAATCACTACAATTGCTACAATTTTTGCCCCAGTGCTCAGCACTTCTTGTAAACAGAATGTGTTCCATTGTTCCAGGACCAAGGAAAGAGAAATCTAAGAGCCTCAAGATCCAATTTCAACAAATTTCAATTCTCACTCTCCAAAGTGAAAGAAAACATCTCTATTGATTTCTGACATAAACAAGTGGATCACAAGCACTTGCTGCCTTTGTTCAAAGTCCCCTCCTCCTCCTCCTTCATTCTTAGTCTGTTGCCTTATTTGCCTTTGATTGGTTTGTTATAGAGAGAAGTTATTCACCCTCTGTTCTGAGTTAGTTTTTTCCCCATAGAATTGTCGGGCTGTAAGGATCTTTAATCAGATGATGTGTAAGTGCTTTGTGAACTGGCCACAGCCTGGTCTGATGTGCTCCTGAGTTCTCAGCCTGAAAAGTTGACTTTGTGGCCAGGATCCTGATTTAACTCACAACTTCACATATGGATGGGCTGGCTACTGTCATCAGCAAGGGTGTCAGCGGCAGCCTCTTGACCAAGTATGGAGAAACTGTGGAGACTAAATAGTAACATTTTATCCTTTGACGGTAGATACAAAAGTCGAGGAATGTGTATTTGTTATAATCTTACAAAGCTTTTTTTTTTTTTTTTCTTTTAGGATTTTATTATTTATTCCTTCACTTTTTTCTAAATGAACATTCATTTGGGTGTGGTGGCAAATGCTTTTAATCTCAGCACCAGGGAGGCAAAGCAGGCAAATCTCTGGGTTCAAGTCCAGCTTGGTCTACAGAGCGAATTTCAGGACAGTTAAGACTATACAGAGAAACCCTGTCTCAAAAAAACAATAACCTAAAAAAATTATCAATTCTAATTACATACAGAAAATGTACTATTTTTCAGTGAATAATTGAGTGTTATTGTTCTGGTTTATTTATCATTTTCTAAGTCTAGAACATTCTCAGCATCCCAACTAGAAACTCACGTCCATCAGTAGCTGCTCCTCCTTCTCCAACCACAAATCCTGGCTGACAACCACTTATCTACTTTCTGCCTCTATGGATTTGTATATTCTGGGCATTTCTTATAAATGGAGTCATGGACTATGTAACCTTTTGCATCTGGCTTTTTTTTTACCCCACCTGCCATTTAGTGTTTGTAAGGGTTATTCTTGTCATAATACAGCCAGCTCTTTGTTTCTTTTTTATGGCTGACTGACATTTCATTGTGTGGATAGAAGACATTTTCATGACATTTTCTTTATCAATTCATCAGCTTGTAGACGTTTTAGTTGTTTATACTTATGGTCATAAATAATGTTGCTATGATTGTTTGTATACTCTTGTGTACACATTTGTGGTAATTTTCTGAGGAAATTCCAAATCACCTCTCAAAACCACTGTAACCCCTACATTCTCCTGAATGCCAATTCTTATTTTCTATGCTGTGCCAACACTTGTAACTGTCTTTTGGGCTGTAGTCATCACAGGGATTGTGAAGTGGTGTATCATTATGATTCTTAATTACACTTTCCAAATGATGGTATTTTTGAAAATGTTCATATCCTCATTGGCTCTGTGTGTGTGTGTGTGTGTGTGTGTGTGTGTGTGTGTGTGTGTGTGTTAAAGTGTGAGAGTGCATATGTGTGTGTTTGGAGATCTATCAATTCAATCCTATGTACATTAAAAAAATTGTATCATCATTTAGTTAAATTGTATGAATTCTTCAGACATCTAAACTATTAGACATATAAATTGCAAACATTTTCCCATTCTGTGGTCTTATATTCCTTTCCTGATTGTGCCCTTTGCAACATAAAATGCTTCAAATTTAGTTATGTTTTTATTTTTAGATTATGTCTTGTACACCACTATCTCACACACACATATTCTCTACAATGGTTCTAAGCTAAAACACTAGAAATATAAGTTAAGACATCCTTTCTGTCTTCAGGTTAATCAGAGTACTGCATGAACAATGCAGATATATGAAGGTACCTTGAGAAGTCTTGTTTCTACAGAGCCATCACCCCTTCCTCAGCAGTTCTTTGCTCAAATGCCTCCTCCTCGGAGGGACATACATGAACACTTATCTGATCTAAGGAACATTCCTGCAATGACTATTTCTCACCCTCATCTTCAGGGCTTGTTAGTTCTTAACCTTATTTCTCTTTTATCCAAACGTGCATTCAAGAGAGACAAGCACTTTGTATGTCTTCACTGCTGAATACCAAGTATCTCCAATAGCCCCTGGTCCACAGTGATACTTAATGGGAACTGATCTGAAAAGAGAGTATGTTATCACAGATAGAGAGGGGCCAGCTCTTCAGAGGAAAGGAAAGAGAAATCCATGTAAGAATTGGGAAAGCCTCAGCAATGTTTTGAAAACCAAGTTGATGGTGGGGTATTCTAATATCATTTCTGCTCCTATGATTACATATCATGACAAAAAACCCACAAAGGGGAGTAAACCTTCATGAGGCTTCCAAGTCTAGGTGAATCCGTCACCAAAGGGAGGCTGAGCCAAGAATCCACACAGCTAGTCACATCCTGTTCACAGTGAAAGGGAGACAGAGGCAGTACATGTGTACTGCTTGCTTCTACTTATCTTCCACAGGTCAGGACCCAAACCTTGGGAATGGTGCTGCCTCCAGAACAATGGACATCAGTCAGTCATCAAGTCAATCCCCCACAGACTCGCACACAGACTAACCTGATCTACATAGTTCCTCAGCTGGGATTCTCTCAACATAACTCATGTATGGGTCGAATCTACAAGCATTTCATTAGGATGGAGGAATTGGCTGAAGGCCCTTTTAGGGGTATTTGAGGGAAGCAGGGTATAAGAGAAGACCAGGGCAGAGTCATGAGGAGTCCTCTCATAAGGTCACGTTGGTGTCTGACCCAAGGTTTTGGAAATGCCAAGTCTTAGGGTGAACTATAGACTAAAATTCCTGGTCTTTAAGACATTCTTCAACATCAATATCCAGAATTCTACTTCAGCAAGGAAGTTTTGAGATATAACACGTGTCAACTGTTTTCCTTGTAGTAAGAGGCTTTGGGTTTAGTTCCCGACACAAAAGAGATCAACTTTCGGTATCTTTAAAGTAAATACTATTTTCTTTCCTTTGAAGTAAAATATAACATGCAGTCATGAAGCCATCTTAAGTGAGCTCTTAATGAAATACACACATGCACACACACACACACACACACACACACACACACACACACACACACACACACACACACATTACCAACCATTGTGATAGCCACCCAGACAAAAGTACAGGCTGTTTTGTTTACTATAGAAACCTCTCTTTTATACTTTTCCAATCAATTATCCTTAGAGGTAATCCTAGCTTCTCTGAAGACTAATTTTTTTTTCTTGGTTTTACATTTCATTTAAATGAACCCTGTGCAGTATTCTCTGGCTCTGGAATTCTTTCTTTTCTCAGTATAATGACTGTGAGCTTCTTCTGTAGTCTTGGCTGACTAATGAGTGATATTACGTTACTGAATATGTCACAGTTTGTGTATCCAGTCTATTAGTAAAGGACATTGGGAGTTTAGAGCGAGCAGTGGATATGAATCAAGCTCTAAGCTCTGTGTCTTTGTTTTGTAAACATAATCACGTTCCCTCTTGGCATGCACCACGGAGCTAAACTACTGACTGACTCAGAGGCTGGACTTGCCTTCACAGTCACATGCAAAGGCTTCCGTTGTTCTGTACTCTTCAACAGTCACTGTTTTGCAGTGTGCTGGACATACTGTGATGTGTGATCTCTGGGGTAGATTATACTGTGCTTTTCTTATGTTTGCTGTTTGTTTGGACACTTTTTTTTGTGAGGAACTGACAAGAAATGCCCGTTCAAGACTTAAATCTGGGCCTTGGTCTTTTCTTTTGGGGGTTTGTAGAGGTCTTTACATAGTGTGTGTAGATGTATGTGTGCCTCTGTCTGTGTGTGTCTATGTGTATGCTTGTGTGTGTGTGTGTGTGTGTGTGTGTGTGTGTGTGTGTGTGTGTGTGTGTGTGTGTGTGTAATAATGAGGATTGGACATGATGGGCAAGTGCTCTGTCACTGAACTCAAGTTCTATTCTGAGAGGGTTTTTCCTAGATTGGCCTTCACCTTGTGATTCTGCTTCAGCTTCCCAAACAATGTCATTAGCTGTATATAATCTGCATATATTCTTAATGTTAACTACATTATATTAGTCACATAAAATTGTATCATGAAAGTTGTGTGTATATAAAGTACATAAAAGTAAATAAATATAACATTTGTAACTAGTATTTGTACATTAACAGATTTTACAATAATCAAACTTACTGCTTTTTTAATACTCTTTTTTCCAAGACATGGTTTCTCTGTGTAGTCCTGGATGTGCTGAAGCTAGACTATAGACTAGTCTGGACTTAAACTCACAGAGATCCATCTAACACTAACTCTTGAGTTCTGGGATTAAAGGCATGAGCCACCACCACACCTGACCTCAAACATCTTTTTTTTTTTTTTTTTTTTTTTTTAATTCCAAGTTCATAAAAACATCCCCTCTCTTTTCTTCAGGAGAATGGGCATTTTAGCCTTTACATTTAGGGCTCTGATCCACCTTTTACAAAATTACATGTTTAGGTTAGCATACAAGAAAATGGATGCCATCTTGATATCCTCATACACATGTGTCATTGTTGTAGTGGAATTATGCTGTTACATTGTAAATAATTGTCCCGCCTACTAGTTTAATAAAATCACTGATTGGCCAAAGGCAAACAGGAAGTGTGGGCGGGGCTACCAGACTAAGGAAACTCTGGGAACAGGAAGAACAGAGAAGAAATACCACAGAAAAGCCAGAAGATGCAGAGGACACCTATGCTGCTCTGAGAAAAGGTACTGAGCCGCATGGCTGAACAGGATAAGAATCACGAGTTAGATTAAGGGTAAAGAGTTAGCAAGTTATATGCCTGGACCCCAGGTCAATTAGTGTACAATTAATAAGAGCATCTGTATGTTTCAGTGGACTGTGGTACTGTGGGTCTGAAGGTCTGGGCCACCAGGCTAGGTTGGAAAGTCTGGGCCAGAAACCTAATACAACACATTGTACTTTGTTGTGTGGGTCCCTTACTCACTGCTTCCCCCAGACCCCCTGTCTTGCCTATCTAGTCCCCTTCCCCTTCAGCTAAGTGTCCTTCTGCTCTTTACCTTCCTGTAACCTATAAACACATGGCTTTATATATCTATATTTGTCTTTTGAGACAACTCTAATTGATTCAATATGCTTATTTCCAGTTACATCCATTTTCCTGCAAACAATACTTCATGCTCTTATGGCTGAAAATTTCCATCCTTTACTTATACCACATTTCCTTTATCTGTTCCTCTGTTGCTGGACGCCTAGGTCGGACCTATAACTTTGCTATTATAGACATTGGCATGTAAGTATCTCTATGGTAGGTTGGCTCAGACATCTTTGAGTAAACATTCAGGGATGGTACGGTTAGATTATGGGGTAGATCTAATTTATTTTTGAGAAATTTTCATACTGACTTCCTAAGTGACTGGACTGGTCTACGGTCCCACCAATGGTCTGAGCACGCCCTTCCAGCGTTCATTGTTGTTTTCTTGATGGCCACAATTCTGGAAGGTGTGAGAGGTGAGATTGTTATGCTTTTAAAAAATGCTCTTTCTCAAAGTTCTGTTGTTTTGATTGATTGATTGATTGATTGATTGATTGATTGCCTCAGTTGGTACTTACAGAGATTCTGTAAGGCTAACAGAACAAGTAGAATCCATTTTACAGGAGCTGAAACTGAGGCTCATCCAAGCTACCCAGCGGATGAGGGAAACATCTAGACCCCAGGGGCACTGCCAGCAGAGCTTTGGGCAACTGTGATTTTTGTTGTTGATCCTAAAATAGAGCAGAGCAGGATAATTTCCTCAGAACTACACTTCATTTTTAAACTCATAGCTAATTTGGGACTGACTACAGAAGTGTAGAGAATGAGATCTTGAAAGGAAGATAGGCTGTTACGAGGAGTCAATTTCTTCCTATTGGTATAATTAATGAGATAAAACTACTTTAAAACCTCTTTGAGCTGCAATGAAAGTCAAGTAACTTTGAAATTCCTTCTTATACTTATTTAAAAGTGAAACAAGAATCTACCACTGACAAGGTCCTGGAGAAACGGTTATGCTGTGCCCGAAAACTGGCTGGGACACGGCAACTATCATCGTGGAACACAGTAGGGTACCAGGAGCCAAATTAGTCAGAAAGGTGCTCATACCTAGTAGCTCAGTGATCTCATCCCCAGAGAATTTATTCTACATGCTCTGATATCGACTTTTTTTTTAAAAAAAATGAAAGCAGAATCAAAATCTAGGAATATAGATTGAGTATTTCACACACATACACACACAGAGAGAGAGAGCAGAGTCTTTATGAAAATAGTATAATTTAAGTTGCTAGACATCAGTGAATGCATAGCTCTCAACATCTTCCCCAATGGACTAGCTGGTGGTTTTGCTTTCTAAACTCATGCAGAGGACAGAGGGGCTCCATCTCTGCACACAGGCTGAGGCTTTGGGAAGTGAGAGGGGCAGCTTAGTGTGTCTGGGAGTTAAGATGTAACCTCTCCTTTCCTTTACAGGTCAAAATCTTTAATTTACTGCTTTCTCTATTCTGGTGCCCTTTTACTTAATTATAGGTAACCCCCAGGGTATTAGCTAGACATCATGAGGCTAGCACCTCAATCCCAAACTGTAAAACAGCAGCAAATGTCATCATCAGCAGTAGCTCCAGCATGGTGTGTATTGTTTATGTGATTCTCTTACGATTTCCAGCCACATGTCCAGTGTCCCAGCCTGCAACAAAAAATGGAGAGCCCTGATGCTTCGGCAGAAGCCTGTGGAGAACCCCACTAGCCAAACAGCCTATATATCTGTGAATTTTCAGCACCGCAGGCTAAAAGGGAAAAAGAATTCTTTTGAGGTCATTTTTATTACAGCCTTGGCTCAACTTGTAGAAATGTCTCACAGGATGGGGTGTTGGAGGAAAATGGCATTGAAGGTTAAGTTTAAAATAATATAGCTGATTTGAGTTAGAGAGATGTTCTTATATGAAGAAGGGAAGCTGTTGTATTTCTCTCCAGACCCCATGCTGAGTATGCGTGCATGTACTGAAACCCACGCTCGGCTTGCCCAAACATCTCACAACTGGGCAAGTATGTGCAAAGAGCTTGAAAAGGGACCGTTCAGGGCTTTCATACTCTTCACATGATTCTTCAGCGTGCACGCTAGGTTAAAACTCTCTCTTCCACTCTCTGCTTACATTTGTTTGCGGTCTCCCTCTCTTTTTCTAGCTCACTCTCGGAATTTAGTCTCACTTGGAAGATTAAGAAAGGAAACATAACTCTGAGCTGAGCTCATTTTTCCGTATGTTACATTATACTGGGATCCAGGGAGCTTTTGTAAGCCAGACCTGCATTCTGTTGGGCTGCAGAATATGTCAGAAAGAGTCAGAGGTGGGTGACCCAAACACCGCGGATTTTAAGCCTTAATCAATCATATTTTGCTCTCCAGAGTGACTAGTTTTATTAGATTCTGTTTTAAGATGACTCTCAGGGGGCACAGTTATTCCACAGACGTTAGAGAACCCCATTGTTTCCCAAGGGCTTAATAAACACACTGTGGTAACAGGCCTCTCAAAGTATGATATGGCTTTTCTTAAAGCATTCGCCTTCATTCCTGAGGTAATGAAAGTGGTCTGAAAAGGATTTTTCTCCAGTAACAAGCCCTGAGAAACAAGTAGCTCCTTCCTCTCTTTGTATTTTATTTCCTTCTGTAGGCATGAGATGTTCTAAATACATCTGAGCGCCACAATGCTATTACCGTATATTGGTTTGTGGTGTCAAGAAAGGCAGCTTCAAGGAATTGTTCTGTATCAGCCAGGAGAGGGAAATACTTCAGTCCAGTGGAACAAGCCTTATTTTCTATGGACTTACAAAGCAATCTAATTGTACTACTTCTTGGGAAAACCAAGAAAAATCCAGAAGCTTGAAGTGTGATACATTTAAATCAAAGTTTGTGCTTGCATACTTTTTTGAAATCTGTGTTAGAATCAGCATGGCTTACATGGTCACAGAACTGAGCCCCCAATGGAATCATACTCAGTGTGATGTGTCTCTCCTAAAACACTGATAAGGAAGAAGGCAGGTTGGCAGAGAGATGTAAGCAATGTATGTAAAATGTACCCCCAACATGGTGTTAGTGGAAACTGTATTGATAGGGGCTCTTGCAAGAACAAACAGGAGCAGCCCAGACACTGGAGAACAATACCTGCATTATCCCCCACTTTGGTTGAAGGGCTATGCACCTACCTGGTGCAGACAGGAAGAAGAGTGGAGAGTCCAAGCTCACTGGACTCAGCATCAGGTATTACCAGCCAACCACTCACACTCAGAATGAGACCTTCGGCGGACAGTGTGAGTTTGGCAACCTGCTTCTCTTGACATGTTTAGAGCACACGAGTTTCTAAGTCTCCAGGGCTTCCGACACTTTCTACTTGTCTCTGTATGCAGACTTTTCTGTCTGCCTCAGGCTCTGAGGTATACTAAATAAATATTGGTCCTTGTTCCCAGACGCTGCCACACAGCATGAAAGCCTTGTAATTTCCAGAGGAGCCAGAGTTGAAGGAGCATCTCTCATTATTCAGCCCCATTCAATCACACCTGAGTTTATGCTAGTGAGCTCACACCGTAGGCTCTAGATAAGGCTCAAGATGATCCAACCGTGCAGGTAGAGGGTAAGAACTTTCTACTTAATGCCAACTTCAGCTCACGAGGATGAGAGAAGGGCTGTAGTCTGAGTTCAGACATAATGACTAATGAATAATCAACCATACTGCACAATGGGGCCCCTACTAAAAGACAGCACAACCCAGGCTGTTGAATACACTGAGCTCCCGGGAGGGGGCTGCATCTGAGGGCATGGGAGCTCTATACCCCTTCCTCATAGCGTGTCCCAGGTCTCTTTTCCAAATGACATTACTGAGTTGTGGTCTTTGAAAACTCTAGTGGTGCCACCAGAATTCTAAAGCAAAAGATCCAATTCTGGGAGCCAGACAATAAACTTGTTTCTGCCATCTAGCCGCATATGCCGAAAAGCCGAACAGGGTTCATGTCAGAGAGGACTCTAATCAATGTGGCCCCATTGGAAAGAGCAGATTAAAATGTCCAGCGGCCTCCAGCTCTGCCTTGGACAAGGTGATAAGGGACATCAGCACCTTTAGAAGCCAGGTTATATATAAAGTTGAGTAGGGAGAAAGGATTAAGTGTCTGTGTGGCTGACAGGACAGGCAACCTTGTCAGGCCCTGTCTAGTGGATCATTTTCTCAGTCTGGATTTTGCTATGGTGTCTAAAAAAGTCATAGTTGCTTTTCTCATTTGAAAGGGCAGTCTGGTTCCCCGAGCTGATCCCTGAGATAATTGTCCTGATTGGAGGCGTCCCAGCTTCGCATCAGAGCTTTGATAAATTGCTCCAACCCAAAGCAACTTAGGGAGAAACACTTGATCGTAGCTTATGGCTCCAAGTTGCACAGTTCATCACTGCAGGCAGTCAAGGCAATAACTCAGGCGGGACCACATAGCATTAGTGGGCATGCAGCCAAAGACGTACTACAGAACCAGGAAGGAATGACGTGTGATGGTATGTGCGCAGGCTCATGCTTAGCTAGCTTTCTTACACAACCTATGACTTCCTACCCAGGGAATGATGTCACCACACAGAGTTGGGCCCTCTTACAACAATTAGTTAAAGACAATCTCCAACAGACATGCCCCAGACCAACTTAATCTAAGAAATTTTCAACTGAGATCCTTCTCTTGGGTGATTTCTGTTGTGTTAAGGGGTAAACTAACTGGGACAAAGCGGTAATCTCTGGTTCTGTAATGGAACAACGGTCTCACTTAGGAGATGAGAGATATAAAGTGGTGATCTACTTTACAATGGTTACCATGGTTACTATTGCTTGGGGGTTATTTTATAGGTTCTTTGTATTTGCTCCTGGGATCTGACATAACTGAAGACCCCAAGTGATCCAGGAGGTAGAGGGGTTGGAGCTGTTAAAGATGCAAAGAGAAGCAAAATGGAGCTATTTAGGCTATGGACTGGGCTCTTCAATGCAGCAACCACAGAGTCTCCTTGAGCTCTGTAAGATATTTTATCAGTTATTAAACTTGAGGAGGGGTCATGGTCACCCTGATTTATAGCCAGTCAGTGAGGCAAACAGGAAACTCTGAACTTCCAGTAAGTGTCTGAAGTTAGACCACCTTGTGGGGTCAAGCCCTTTACCTCTGGGGTCTGTGGGATCTTAGAGACAACACTTAGAAATTACTTTCTCTAAAAAGCATTTGCTTCTCATTTGGGCTCATGAGGCAACTACAAAAGACCTTCATTTGTGTCTGTTTCATCTAATTTTTTAAAAGGCAGCTTTTTACATATCTCAGACTGAGATAGAGTTTGTCTGTGTAGCCTTGGGGTGTTCCATAGACCAAGCTGCTCTTGAACTCAGATTCACTTGCCTCTACCTCCACAGTGCTAGGATTAAAGTGAGCACCAACACCACCCAGCTAAAGACAACATTTTGTTTCTACCTCCTGAGTGCTGAGTTCATAGGCTCGCATCATCCCCACATCTGGCCATGTGGTGGGGATCCACCCCAGGGCACTATATATGCTGCCTAGTTTTATTTATTTATTTTTTTTAAACTTTAGGTCAGGTTTCAGTTTGAGTCTAAACTAGGCATGATGTTAACCGCTCAAGGAAGATATGCTATCCCTCTTAAAAACTTAAGAGACAAAGATACATCCTTGTTTTAAACCTGTAGTCACCTTGGATTCCTAAAAGAGTGAAATGTCACAAGAATTCCACTCACTGAAGGATGCTTGTTTGGTGTTGATAGAGTTGAGGAGGGGGCTGTTGTTGTGGAAAGCTCATAGGCTGATGCTGTTTCTGAGGTTTGGTCTTTCAGCTCCCAGGTACTTGTGATTTTGCCCAAAGAACTCAGATGAGAAACACAGAAAATAGTGTAGATGATAGACAGAGTTCATTGCAAGTTAGAGTGGAAGCATTTCCCAGGAGTAAGAGTGGCTGGTGGCCAGAGGGACTATTCTTAAGGGGCAAGAATAGACTGTGGCCGAAGGGTCAACTGTGTCTTACATTTTAAGAACACACCATACAATTTCTTAAAGTTTCCGGAATAGACAGAGTCCTAATTTCTCTGTCCAGGTGACTGACAGGCCTATTTGGATTAACTCAGGGGAGAAGACAATGGTATGTCTTCACTCTTTTGCAGAAAAACCTCCTGAGAGACAGTAATCTTGTAATCTTTCCAGGCAGTTCAGAAAGTCATGTCTCTACGAAAGCCAGACATAGGATTTAGATCTCATTCTTTTGATCAACAATAATGAAATAGAGCAGATGTTAAAAGAGTTTAAGAAAGAATATAAAAAATGAATCTGTGAAACCTGTAGGCTTTACCAGAAAGAAACAGCCCTCTTTTGTGGGCTTTAACAAAGCACACACACACATACACACCCGTACCTTTGTTCCTTTGCCCAGTTTATAGCTGTCTTTCCTGAAGATGTTTTCATTTTCCCCCAAGATTTATTGTGTGTGTGTGTGTGCCATACCATATGCATGCATGCGCACACGGGGGCTAAAAGAGAGTACCAAATCCTCTGGAACTGGAGTCACAAACATTTGTTAGCCACCTGGTGTGGGTTCCGGGAACCAAACCTGGATCCTCTGGCTAAACAGCAGAGTGCTTGTAACTGCTGAGGCACCGCTCCGACGACAATACTTTAAATCTTAAGAAAAGACAGTTGTAATATCCCCCCTTCCTCTACTCACCTTTTTTTTTTCACTTATAAAATTAGTGTGCTAATAGGGATAATGAAAGTGAGACACAAATCTGTACGTGAGAGAAGTGTTCATTTTCAATGACCTTCAGGACCATTAATATCTAATCAGCTACCTATCAGCTTGGATGGGACTGGCTATTTGTGGCTCTGATAGTGTCCATTTTGCAGTAAAGAAACCTAAGCATGCATGTTGTATTAGGTTTCTGGCACGGACTTTCTAGCCTAGCCTCGTGGCCCAGACTTTCCAGTCTAGCCCTGTAGCCTGGACTTTCAGACCCGCAGTCCCATAGTCCCACTGTGTAGGGAGATTATGTTATTCCATTGTAAATAATTGTCCCCGCCTATGAGTTTAATAAAAAGTGCTGATTGACCAAAAGGCAGACAGGATGTGTGGGTGGAGCTACCAGACTAAGAAGACTCTAGGAACAGGCAGAACAGAGCAGAATGCCAGAGAGAAGCCAGAAGAAGCAGAGGACAACTATGCTGCTCTGAGAAAAGGTACTGAGCCACATGGCTGAACAGGATAAAAGTCATGGGTTAGATTAAGGGTAAAGAGCTAGCAAGTTAAATGCCTGGGCCTTAGGCTGATCAGCCTAAAACTATTGTAAGCATCTGTGTGTTTCTATGGATCTGTGGGTCTGCAGGCCTAAACCTAGAGGCTAGGCCTGAAAGTCTGGGCCAGAAACCTCATACTACACCCACTGAAATACACAGAGACTTGCATTAATTGTACAATGACTGACCTAACCCTGAAACTAATCCATGGTTCTTATCCTATTCAGCCATGCAACTTGGTACCTTTTCTCACAGCAGCATAGTTGTCTTCTGCATCTTCTGGCTTCTCTGTGGCATTTCTGCTCTGTTCTTCCTGTTCCCAGAGTTTTCTTAGTCTGGTAGCCCTGCCCATACTTCCTGTCTGCCTTTGGCCAATCAGTGGGACAATTGTTTTACAACGTTATATAATTCCACTGCACATGCAAGAGTTGAAGGTCCATCTCATTGTGCTTAATTTTTACAACAGTCTTTTGAGGCAGGTCCTGAAAGTTAAGCTGTATGGGCTGGAAAAGAAAATTCAGAGAAGGAAAGGAAATTACCTATGGTCCTTTGCAGTGGAAACTGCTGGTTCAGCTGCCATTCTTTTCCTACTCTAGCTCATTAGAAGATGCTGGTGACTTTGTGGCTGGGTCATAGTTTATGGATTTAAAGAGGCCAGATTAAACAAAGGCCTTCTGTTCAATAGATAAAATATGTGCTTGAACTGGATATTTTAATGATGTTGATATCATTGTCCAAATCAAAACAAAGTTATTTAAGAGAAAATCTGCCTGAAATAATTTGTGAATCATGCACTTTAAATGCACTTACAATTTAGAACACTTAAATCCCTTATGATGGTGATTTTAACTGCAACGTAAGATTCCACTGTAACTTTTTATGCACTGAAATGACTGGGGATATTTCCCATATTGCTGTTTTTCTTTTTTGTCCTTGGTGACAGCACAGGTTGTTTTTAGATTTCAGGAAGGAAAGTGATGGGATTGTTTCTTGAGTACTTTCTATGAAAGCTTTATTGAATTTGCCAGTCAAATGAGCGTACAAATAATTCCTTCTCTACACATAAGATGGCTCCTGAAAGGAGGTAATACCATCTTGTTCAGGGGTATCAAATCCTGCTTCACAGCTCTGTGTGAGAGCAAGAAGGCGCACTCTAATCAGCGCATGCTTGTTAAGACAAAGAATAGCCTTGCAATACAAGTGATAATCCACCAGCACATTTTTTCAGCCAATTAGAATTTTAGCACACTGTGTTTTACTTAAAAACTAAACACAACAAAAATTTAATGTTAAGGATATTCCTAAATGATGTAAGAATACAAGAAAATGTGTCACAAATCTTGATACCAGTGTGTGACATTTATAAGCAACTGAAGCAGGAAGAGAAGCGTATGTTCAGGATTGGTTTCCCAAATTGATAGACAATAGCAAAGGACTATTGATTTTTGCCTGTCTGTTTCTTTCTTCGCCACATGCTTCAAAGGGGTCAGCTCTGGGCCATTTACTCTTGCACACCAAGAATTGGATCTTTGAAACACAGGGGAAATTCTGCCTTTGTCCCTTTCCTCTGAGAACAATGAAGGACTAAAATCTTTGTGACTCTTAGGATCCTTTGTTTCTTAGGTACTTTGTGACATGAAGAAACCATGTAAAGTTCACAGCACAGGGTGGTGTTGGGGGAGCAATTTACTGAGAATTTGAGATTTTTTTTTTTGTCATGTAGTACTTTAATATGTGTTTAATATGACAATTCCTCAAGGTGGCTAGGCTGTTAGTGGATCCAACAAATGTACAGAGCAGCTCATACACGGCTGTGGGGTTTGGACCTCAGTCTCCGATGATAGGTGGTGCTTCTAGGTGGCTTTTGTAAGTAAATGCAGCATCGAGACCCACATGCTCACCAGAGCTGTGTGATCCTGGATGAGTTCTTAGGGTCTGTTTTCTAGGAATGAGAAACAATGTCTGCACTGCCTACATCTATCTGCAGGCTGTTGGAAGCATGACATGGAAACACAGAGAGAAAGCTTTAACAGCGCGGGGGAAATGCATTACTGGAGCCACTTTTGCCAGATAACAGAGAGGAACAGTGGTTGAGATAGAGTCTGACGCCCCATGAGCTAGGGAGGGGTGCTCTCAGTGGAAGTCAAAGAAGCCTTGCAGCATGAGTGACAGGAAATGGGATGTTCTTCTCCCAACATTTGCCCGGTCACCCAGGAGACCTCACTTAATGCTCCTAACTCGGGACTGATAGAATGAATGAGTGATACATCCCAAGGATGCCACCAATGAGCTCAGTCACTCTAGCCCTGAATACAGCCTGACATGTTTTTCATGGTACAGATGCAGTTTGTCCTTCAAAAGTTCATATACTGAAAATTTGGTTCCCCATATGGCAATGTTTAGGTGTTGAAAACTTTAAGGAATGGAGCCTACTGGACAATAACTTAGTGTGGGTTGATGCTCTTTTACTGCAGCACATTAGGGCCCATGAGGGTCCTAAGCAAGCTGTCACAAGCTAAATCTCTCTCTTCCCATGTGTTCCTGGCATTGCGGTGTCATCACAAGAGCCTAGCAGATGTAGACAGAATGCTCCCACAGTTTTAGAACCTCTTTTTATTTTTATAAGACAACCTGCCCTGGGTTGAATTCTGTTCAAATATTATACATCTTTACAGTGTGCAAGAGCATTATCTCACAGGGAGGAGACAGAAATGTAAGAGTGTGTGTGTGTGTGTGTGTGTGTGTGTGTGTGTGTGTGTGTGTGTGTGTGTGTGTATGTTTATAAAGTAAAAAGTGAGGGAAACTAAATTCCCTCTTTGGAGATGCATAATGTAAGTAGTAAATATATTGACTGTTAAAATCAATTATCAAGAAGGTTAAGATTCAGTTTCATCTGGAGAGGAGTGTCTGTGATCAGGAAAAGGCTGGAGTCCCAGGACAGCGGAAGTGTTCTTCCAGGTAGATTGTTTAATAGGTGATTTTATTTATAATTATGTATTATGCTGAGAATATATGGTACTCATTCTCACAATCAATGTCACATTTCACAATTAAGATGAAAAACAAAATAAATCACAGTCAAATATAACAACAACAACAACAAAAAAATCCGCTTACCTACAATTCCTAAGCTGTGAGCTTCCTTTAGCCCCCAGACCTGGGCACACCTAGGGGCCTTATCTTTGTCTTCTTATTGGCTCAGTTCTGTTGGATCCTCCTTCAGGCTGTCTGTGGGCCATGCTGAGAGGTCATGGTAACACCGTTGGCTTCTCCTGGCCCAGCCTCTACTAGGCCTGAGTTTCACTTTCTGTTTATGCCTCTGTTTCAATTTCTGATAAAGTAGGTAAAGGAGAGAGTGCACACCAGGCATGATTCAGCAGTACAGACCCAGCCAATCAGAAACATATGGTGTGGCTGCTGCTCACTTTCCCAGTCATGACCTAATCCCCTCCTGGTTGTCTATCAAAGAAGACCAGAAGCTTTTCTGGGGGCTGTCACCATTTTGTTGTGAGCTTGTTCCTTGCATGAAGGAATTCTACTCTCAAGAAATATATGCTCTTGTCTTTGCATACATGTGTTTTGGTCTTTTGTGGGGTAATCTGTGGACCCTAACAATGCTGCATTCTTCATGTACCTCCAGTTCATTGCACAGAACCTGGTTTGTAGAGGGTGACTGTGAAATCTGTTGATTGCCACAATCTAAGTGATCCACAACAATGTACTCACATGTTTAGAGTCTCAGTATAGCTGAAGTCAAGTTTCTGCTGAAATGAAGACATATATATATATATATATATATATATATATATATATATATATATACACACACACATATACACACACATATATCATATATATGTATGCATACATATACACAAACACACATATATATTGTTGAACAGAAGAAACCAAACCTCACTAGGGATGCTGTTTATCATAATATGGCCCTATCCTAGAGACCTCAGCTCTATATTCATACTAAATTGTGAGCTAAGGTGACTTAAAGATCATGTGAATTTTACAGCTAGTGATCCAGGAAACTGATGGACCCACAATATACTGCTAGGTGGGCTTGAGATTATCATCCATCCATATCTCCTAAATATCTCTTCCATCTCCTTAGACATGGTTTATTAGACAGGGTGTCTTAGTTTTTGATATATTGCTGTGAAGAGACACCATGACCACAGCAATTCTTATAAGGAAAAACATTTAATTGGGGCTGGCTTACAGTTTCAGAGGTTCAGTCCATTATCATCATGGTAGGCAGCATGGTGGCTGCAGGCAGATGTGGTGCTGAAGAGGAGCTGAGAGTTGTACATCTGGATCAGCAGGTAGCAGAAAGAGAGAGACACTGGGCCAGGCTTGAGCTTCTGAAACCCCAATGCCCACCCTAGTGACATACTTCCTCCAATAAGGACACACCTCCAAATAGTGCCATTCCCTTTGAGCCTATTAGGCCATCTTCATTCAGACCATCACAAGGGAAAATATCTTTGCAATGAACAAACAAACCAAGGCTGTCACTGCTGATTTTTCAATGCTGGGAAGCAGACCCAGACCCCTGTGCGTACTAAGCAGCTCTCTGACACTGCCCTATATCTTCAGATCTTTTGTCTGAATTTTGTAACAGGGTTTACCATGGAGCTGTTGTTGGTCTTTAACTTACACTCTTCTTGCTTCAACTTCCCAAGTGCTGGGATTGCAGGTCTGAGCTACAGTGACTATACCAAAGGGCCTTCCATTTGAAAGAATATAATGTATGTGGGCTTCATTATTTAGTGAGATATGACAAACTTTTACTTGCTTGGTGTGCTAAGTCTTTATATGTGACCAGAAGTCATATTTTGTGACTGAATCCCCAGAGTACATGGATCCTTTCTGAGCAGCTGGGGATTGCTCTGACGGGGCTGGGTTGAGAACAGGGAGCCAGCCTATGGGAGGCTCTACAAGTGGTTCCTAGACTGCTGGGTTATCAAATATTCCTGCACACCTCTGGAGTCCATTGCTTCCTTCTAAGCAAGGTCCAGAGACCCAGATGGGGTCATCTTGAATGTCTCTGACTATGATGCCCTATTATCTGGGTCTACCTGTGTGAATACCCTGTTCATGTATGTGTGCATGATGACCCAGGAGAAGAAATCCACTCAGCTGAACACAGGAACAAGGGACAGCCTATTCAGAATGCTGCCTGTCTGCTTCTGTGACATGTCCATCCTTGTCACACAATTAGGAGATGTCATACAGAAAGAAAAAAAAATAATTATTAACTGACAGATGCAAAGGCTCGAGTTCCTCCAATGTGTTCCTGAAGCTCTTACTGAGATTCATATTTGTTTCCAAAGATATACTGCCCAGTCATCCTAACCTCAGGGAAAATGACTGAACTAGACTCTTAGGGGAACCATGCCTGGAAAGCGCCAGGGGCTCTTTAGTTGTAGAGGAGCATGATGTTATGAGTGCATTTCAACAGTGCGATAATGAAGATGTGGCTTTGTTACCTGCTGGCACTGTGACATTAGGTGGACTATTCTGCTAATTACTCCAATTGAGTGCCACCTACTTGACTTTCTGAGGTCCCGGGTTTAGACTGTCTGAGATGGCCTGTGTTCTCTTCCAGGCTATACTGTCTGTCCTGCAGCAAATAAAGAAGGAAGCCACAACCTAGAAACAGCCATAATGAGATGTTCTCTTCCCACAGGGTACCAAAAATTGATATGAATAATTCTTTAAAGAAACAAACATTATTATAATGCTTCATTCTTTAATTCAATGTGCTTCTGTTCTTGGGAATGGTTAGTAAAAGCCAATTAAGCACATTACACAAGTATTAATAAGACTAGTGTGCATAATACTAATGTAATTACATATAATGATGAATAGATAACCAAATTCCATTCAAGAAAAACTTTAAAACAACTGTGTCTCCTACGTTACGTTCTGTCAGTGGGTTTAGAAGTCTTATATTAAATCTCACTGATTGAGCTCCTACCTTCCTCCCTGGGTACCTCTCGTGTGTCACCCACTGGATGGCCATCCTGTCAACACCTCCAATAGTTTTCTTTCCAGAAAAGTAAATGCAGAATGCAGCAAAAAGGTGAGGACCTTCTTTTCATTTTAAGGTGCCTTTGGATAATAGCATTCCACTGAATCTCCCCTACAGCAGTGGGATCTTCCACTCCCTGAGATGGTCTTTCAGCGTGCATGTTCCTCTGTAAGCCATTTGGAATTTTGCCTGGAAAAAGACATATGGGTCTGCACAAGGTTATAAAACCTGGCTTGGAAATCCACAGCTTCTTATAAAAACACTATTTTTTATATAAAGAACCACTTTAAAGAAGATGGTTACTAGGCAACCTGACTTAAATTATTATGAGAAATGGGAAGAATTTCTTCCATTAGGTTTTTACTTAGGTCAAAAAGTTTTTCACTTGTGTTGGCTTCCAGTCTGTTTTTCCAAACTTCTTCTTAACACACACATTTTTGGTGCCAGTTAAACATGGGATATTAGACTATTTGGGTTCTAGGGACACAGAGTGGAGATGGCTTCTTTTGTATACCATGCCCTCAAGGAACAAAGGGAGGCATCTGAGTAAACTTTGGACACAGTCACAGAAACCCATTCAAGTTAAAAAGAGAGACTTTTTAAAGGGGGAAGGGATGGGGAGAAGGGAGAGAAGGGGTAGAGGGTTTGGTGGGAGAGGCCCTGCACTTAAAAGCACTTCCTGCTCTTACGGAGACATGAATTTGGTTCACAGCATCTATCAACATGGCAGCGCATGAGTCCTTGTGCTTTATCGCCAGGATATTCAACGCCCTCTTTTGGACTTTGCAGATACTTACACCCACATGGGCCTATGACACACACATGTACACATAACTAAAAATAAAATAAATCTTGCTTTTAAAGAGGTAATTGAGTTTCAGTGAGGTTCCAAGTTTGAGAACCCGAGCCCAATCCTCAGGGCCAAAAGAGGAAGCAGATTGCTACATGTTCTTTTTCAATTCCACAGCATAGAGGTGACAGACAAGCTGCTATGACCAGCAGGTGCACATAGGTAACTACATGTGCATACACATATTTAATAAATTAAAATCAAAGAGGAGGATTGAATATTAATGTGAGAATCAAAGGCAGGGATGCACACAAACCTTGTGACTGGAGCCTGCTGTTGGGGGACAGGAGAAACAAGGCAGCCTCTTTTTTCAGTTCTTCTGACTGTATACCAAGGATGATATTGCTGGGTCATATGGTGATTCTATGTATCACTTTCTGAGGAACAGTCTTCTGGCTATAGCATCTGTATCATTTTACATTCCCACCAACAACATACAGGGTACTGCTGTGGAATGTTGTTCTCGTACACTGTAAAGATTTGTTATTCGTATTTGTATAATAAAATGCTGGTTGGTCTGTAGAGGCAGGAAGTATGGGTGGGGCAACTAGGAGAATTCTGGGAAGAGGAAAAGCAGAGAAGCTGACGCCAGCTAGACACAGGAAGCAAGATGAGAATGTTGTAGTAAAAAAAAAGTACCAAGTCATGTGGCTAAACATAGATGAGAATTAGTGGTAATTTAAATGTAAGAGCTGGATAGTAATATGTTGAGCTACTGGCCCAGCATTTACTATATAAAATTAAGCCTCTGAGTTAATTATTTTATAAGCAGTTTCAGAACTCAGGGAAGACAGAAAAACCAGGTGGGGCAGAGAAACTTCTGACTACAAGTTCCTAATTTTATGTTTGCTTTGGGAAATAACACCTTAGTTTTTATTATAGCCATCCTAGAGAATGACTTAGTGCTTCCTTGGGTTTTTTTTTTTTTTTGAGATTTGTTTCTTTTTATTTTGTTTTATGAGTGTTTGCCTGCATGTATGTCTGTGTACCACATGCATGCAGTACCTAAGGATTGCCAGAAGGGGGAGTTGGCATTAGAGATGGTTGTGAGCCACCACATAGGTGCTGGGAACCAACGCTGAGAGCCCTGAAGTAGCAGCTAGTGCTCCTAACTGATGAGCTATCATTCCAGCCTCTCACTGTGGTTTTAATGTATATTTTCTAATGACTGATGATAAAGAGTATATTTTTATATGCCTGTGGGCCATTTGCTTTCTCTATGAAAATACCTATTTGAATTCCTTTCTTCAATTATGTTGTCTTTTATTTTTGAGTTGTAAAAATGGTTTGCATACTGTACGTTCAAGACCCTTCCTAAGACATACAGTCTGAAATACTTTTATTCTGTGCCTTGTCTTGTACTCTTTTTTTTAAAAACAGTGTACCTTGACTCTACATATCAAATATTTTAATCTGAGAAACAAAAGAAACTCATTTGCTTCTCTTTATCCCAATTAGGATGTCTGGAATAGAAAATAGATTTTGCTCACTTAGAAAATATCCATCAATAGCCAAGAGTGTCAACAAAGCCACTGGCTTCATCTCTGCTGCTGGCAGAACTTGTTGTCAGGTGCACTGACATCTGAATGAAGAAGTATGCAGCAAACAACCATGGCCCAGGATTGCAGCAAGTAGTGACAGGTGAAGTACAGGCACTCTGAGACCCCCAGGAAGGTCCTCCTAATGCTCAAGAGAACATTTCCTGGAGTCAGTGTTTAAACGGCCTGCATAGACAGGAAAGATGTGGTCTCCCCAAGAGGGAAGAAGGGTAGTTTCAGCAGGAGGCATGGTGGGATTCACCGTCTCCGTGGTGAGATGCTGATCCGCTGGAGACGCATGTGAGAGTCTAAGTCATAGTGACTGAGTCCATGAAAGTTAGTGTTGTTATAAGCAAGGAAGAGAAGGAAGAACTATGTCAGGCTAGGCAAGGTGAGCCCCAGTGAGGTGTGAACAGATGACTAAGACGTGAGATGAGCAATGCCAACATAATAAAGTCAGCTTTGGCTAAAAGGTCTTTAGGCTCATTAAAAATCTTTCTTATCCAGAAATTAGGCCCAGATCTCATGCTGTCTTTTCCTTCGAGGCTCAAAGTGTTTCTTTCCTTACGGTTCACCTGGTGCTCAGTCTTGTGTTGCTAATGCAAGCTTTGCACCGCAGCCTTGTGTATTGATTCTTACTTCCTGTCTCTCAAGCAAGACTCTTAGACGTCCAGTGACATTGTGTTCCCCAAATAGCGCTGTTTACACAATAAGTGTTCAGTTGTACTTGATTTTTTTTATGAATATGAGATTCTAATAAATATTACAACCTTGGTGAGCTACACCCAGCCACGGTTCTTTAAACTTTTCTGTTCTGTGCCATTAATTTTGTCTATTTTTGTCTTGTATGAAATAATCCTTGTTTCAGTAGTGATGAAGACAAGTTATCTGCAGCATAATTTTTTTCAATAAGCCCATTCATTCATTCCCATTGAGGATTTCCTCCCTCAGATTATGAAGAAACTGGAGGGATATGACAATGACTGCCAATGATTTAAAAGGGAAAAAATGAAAGGAAGGAAGGATCATTTTCAATCCGAAAGATCATTAGAAACGCAGGAATAAAAGTAAAACCCGAAACTCAAAATAATGTATCATTACTGCTCTGCAAGGTCTAAGATAACAAATTGGAAAATTTGTCTAAAATAATTGCGGGAGAAAGATTGTCATTGCCTGCTTTTGTGAGAGAAACAAAGGAAATTACTATTTTTCTTGAGGTAGATATAATTTGTGTGCTTCTGGAAATTAAGGACATTATAAGATAGAGTTTCAGAATGTCTTAATTTCATCAAGTAATTACCATCTTCCAGAATATAGTATATTAGCATGGTAAAAAAATGAATCTATGGAGCCCAAAACAGACCAAAGATTTATTAAGACTTTTTTTCCTTAGGAGAAAAATGAATAATCAAATAAAGTAAAATGCACGCAAAAGTTTTTGTCACAAAGCAAAAGGCCTTGGACAATAGACGTCATCATAAACCACAGAACACTATTTTGTTCCTGTATTTACCTCTTCCAATCATTTCTTTTTCTCCTTTTGAAACAAGGTCTCCCTCCCTCCTTCCCCCTCCCTTCCTCCCTCCCCCTCCCTTCCTCCTTCCCCCTCCCTATCTCCTTCCCCTCCTTCTCTCCCTCCCTCCCTCCCCCTCCCTTCCTCCTTCCCCCTCCCTTCCTCCCTCCCCCTCCCTCCCTCCCCCTCCCTCCCTCCCTCCCCCTCCCTTCCTCCTTCCCCCTCCCTATCTCCTCCCCCTCCTTCTCTCCTCCCTCCCCCTCCCTTCCTCCTTCCCCCTCCCTTCCTCCCTCCCCCTCCCTCCCTCCCTCCCCCTCCCTTCCTCCTTCCCCTCCCTATCTCCTCCCCCTCCTTCTCTCCCTCCCTCCCTCCCTCCTTCCCCCTCCCTTCCTCCCTCCCCCTCCCTCCCTCCCTCCCCCTCCCTTCCTCCTTCCCCCTCCCTATCTCCTCCCCCTCCTTCTCTCCTCCCTCCCTTCCCTTCTTATTTTCTTTTTAAGACAGGTTTTTCTATGTAGTCCAGATAGTCCTCAAATTTATGACCTTCCTTGCCTTAGCCTTTTAAGTTCTGGGCTTGCAGATGAAACCAACACACCCAGCCTATCATTTGCCATTTGGGTGCCATTGCCATACTTTTCTAAAGAAGCCATGAGTGTCTTGCAGAAAGGAAGTAAAGGGAAATTAAGAACTGCGCAGGATTTCATATGCCACCTGCAGCTCTCTCTAAGCCCATTCAGATGTAATGAGGCATTGTGGGGACCTGCTGCTCCTCTAGTCTGGGAAGATGCTAGACAGCCTTCCTATGGCATCATCTGAATCATCATCCTGGAGACGCTCTTAGATTTTCCAGAAGTCATTGTTGAAAAATTAGGCATTTCAAGAGCCAGAGATAGTTTACTAGGAAAAACGGTGGGTAAAGAGTTAAAAGACCTAAACGACGCTCGAGTTCTGTCACCAAACAAATAAGCGGGAAGAAGAATTCAGTGAACGTCTCCAAGGCTGTCTCCTCCTCTGCACTGAGAGAGCAAGGCTGCAGGGATATGGCTGGCAAGTCAGTTCCACTTCCTCTCTCTTTGGTGTAGAGGTGTGAGGGATGCTTCTGCAGCTGTTCATGGGCTCAGCGGGCAAGTGCCTGGTTGGCAGCATTGGCCAGGATACCTAGGACACAGACAGTGGCTTCATGTGTGCCACATGCTTGCTGCCCTGAAATAACATGGCTTGGGGATGTGTGTGGCAATGTCTGCTTTTATGTGTGGAAAGGCTCTTTTGCAACTCTGTCTTATGACGTCATCCTATCTTCGGACCTCTGGTGTATTAGCTGGAAGCCCGCAGGTGCCCTAGACCATGGGAACACGCTCCAGGGTGTTTTTAATGTGATCTTCTGCTGCCTTCTTTCACTAACTTAATTCAACAACTTGTCTTTGTGTTGGGCAGCTGGCTAAGTGTCTCTGGTTGCCCTGGAGCTGCTTTCAGATCTATCCAAAAGGGTTATAGTCTGTTTCTAATGCTGTGAGGCTAGATGGGCTCAGGGTGCTTTATCAGTAATCAGCCCAGTCAGCAGGCTCTTTTGATAACAAGAAAGAGAAGCCATCTCAAGGTCACTCTCAGAAGTGGCTGGAGAAAGAAAAAAACAAATCTGCAATAAGAATGCTTGCAAAGTCGAAAGCAGAAACTGAGAAAAGCTGGGTATTCACATCTAGGATTCGGAGGATAATGAAGAATGGGAATCCTTCCTCACAGTACCCAGTACCTGTCCAGCCTCAGATCGGGCATGGATCATGTGCAGCTGAAAAGAGTTATGTTGTCTCCTGTTCTGGGTCAGCATTGACAGCAGAACCTCCCCTCACCCCAGCATGGGTATGGCACCATTCTGAGAATGGCCAGTGGTCTCAAGAAACCCCTCTTTTGCTTAGCACCATGGGGAAGTCAGCTACTTGCACAACAGACTTGTGAGTTTCATGCGTGTGTCTACTGATCTCTCCCCATATTGATGGAGGTGGGTCAAACTGTCCTTGATCCTAGCCGGCTTCGAGCTGTCCCATCTGATGTGCTGCAGTCATCCTTACTGGTCAACTGAAAAATGAAGACAGATTAAGGAGCAGAGGGGCTGGAAGATGGAGGCCTACCCAAAAGGAAGCAACGGAAAATGGAAAGGAAGGGTAGTTTTGTAGATGGCATAAAGAGAAACCACCGTGTTTTCTATTGGTCATGAATAGGGCAAGGCATGCTTGTAGAAGGCAATATGTCTTGGCTATGAGGCCAGAGCAGCTGAGATGATGATGTCAAGACTGAAAATAAATCTACACTCAGCAAAGGCTAACTTTGCTGGTCATTACGCTGACATACACGCGGGTTATACATTGTAAGACCGCACTTCCTGAATAGCTTCTGTTTGCTCAACTTTTAGAACATCTACATGTATTCCTTATATATGACAGCCCTAGGCTGGAGCCCAGGTTCCCAGGAGGTGTATTGAGAGCTAAGAGATCATCCTCACACCTAGCAGTCTGAGGTGGAGGGCTCAGTGAAAAGCTCTGAAGTCAGATCATATTTACTAATGAGTGAGTCTTATGCCCCATTTCATTCCATTAGACCTTACTCCTCACAGGTACAGATTTGCCCTGAGGATTAAGTTAGGTGATCCTGGGGAGTTGGAGCTGAGCTGTCTCTTCCTCCCATTACCTTATCACGTTGCTCATGTCAAAGCAGAGAAACCTGGGTCAGGAGTTAAAAAGTAATCAAGGCTTTTCTGTCACTCGGAGAGCTAAGAAGCACCATGCATTGGCATTTATGCAACTCCAGAAAGCCTGAGGTTTCAGACTAAGTTGTGAATAAAGTAAATGACACAGGGCTGACACAAGATAAGTTTTTTAGTTCAGTCTCAGGAGAATTGTTAGTTCAATCTGTTCTTTTCGCCTATTCAGAAACTGAGCCACAGTGAGTGGAGTGATCAGGCCAAATGCCCCACTGTGCCACAGAATGAGAGCTTGAACACACTGTGTGTGATTTCTCCCTATTCTGTGTGTCACAAAATAACTCAGGGGCAGTCAGGTCAAGCTCTCCAATGTCTGTGGGTACACAAGTGTGGGAAACTTCTCTAGCTAGGACTCCCAGGATATACAGGACCCAGCCCAGAGACCATTTCTAGATGCAGCAACTTCTAAGATTCAGGGCTGAAGCAATAAAGGGTGGTGAGGATTTTGACAATACTGACTGACAGGAGACAGGTAGGAGGTATCACAGGAGAGGCCGGGGAAGCTGTTCTTACAGAGAATAACAAGTGATGTGGTGGCAGGGATCAGGAGAAGCTTGGCAAAGCTGTGTCTGTCATTTCTGCTCACAGGATGTACACCCAAGAGTTTTTACATGTAGGGAAATACAACAGTTTACTGTGAAAAATGACATCAAATCTGAGTTACTCTATCATATTGGGACATTTTGGTTATAAAATTGGATATGATGACACATTTAATGAACCTTATGTGACATTTTGCTAAGTTTCAGATATGCTTTTTTTTTTTTTAATGTTTTCCTCACGAGCTGGTTAGAAGGGATGGTGAGGTCACTGGTTGACTAAGGGGAGACCCAAAGCCAAAGGAGCCAGGTCCACTCAATGGAGGATAAAACAATTATAAACAATAAGAGAGTCTGTTGTAATGGGGTTTCTTGGTCCCGGGTGGCCAGAGTTCCGGGACCCACAGACCTGCCGTGCCAGATCCCTTAGCCACCTGCCACTGCTCAGGCCCCAAAAATGACTCAGACACTTATATTATGTTCATGCTGTTTGGTCTATGGCTCAGGCACATTGCTAGCTTGCTCTTACATCTTAAATCAACCCATTTCTATTAATCTGTCTGCCACGTGGCCCATGGCTCACCTATGTTCCTTACATGTTGCTCCTTTGGGCTTCTGGCTCAGTCTGTCTGACTCCGCCCTGCTTCTCCTACCTATGCTCTGATTTCTCCTCCTACTTTTTCTATGGTGCCTGTCATGGGCCAAAACAGCTTCTTTATTTAAAGATTGATATTCACAGCATACAGAAAGGCATTCCCACATCAAGAGTCTGATAAGGTTATAAGTTATAAAAACTAACAAATAAATTGATAGCATACGTGTGGTGATATTTATATTTATATATTTAATAAAAATAGCCTGAAGTATCAGAGGACAGAGCCACCCACGGGGCCAGGCCATGAAGGTCAGGGAGAGGTGACTCAGACCTTTAATCCCAGCACTCAGGAAGCAGAGATTGATTCAAGGCTAAACAGAGCCAGGCATGGTGTCCCACACTGTTAATCCCAGAAGGGGAAAAGTTGGAAGAAGTGAAATAGTTGGGTGGAGAAAGAGGAAGCAGAAGCTTTTCCTTTCCCTTCCTCCCCTTTCTGAGGAGGACTCAGAGGCATTCAGTCTAAGAATTCATGGAGACAGGATCACATGTGTCCTTATAGATGAAAAAAGGAAGATAGGAGAGTGATGTGGCTGCTCTCAGGAAGGGGTTCGTGAGCAAGAACTGAAGACAACTTCTAAAGAACAGAAACGTCAAAACAAAGACACGCCAAGGGATTCTCTCCCACAGCCACTGGAGTGAGTGTAATCATGATGACATTTTAATCACAGCTAGTGAGACTCACTTTGGACTTCTGACCTCCAAAACTTCAAGATAATGAATTGATGTCCCTTTATGTCACAAAGTTTGCAACATATTGCCACAGTAGAAACAGAAGATAACCTTTTGTAAAGGCTGGAGAGGTGGCTCGGCAGTTAGAAGCACTTGCTGCTCTTGCAGCGGACCTGGGTTTGGTTCCCAGCATCTACAAGGGGATACACAATCATTTGTGACTTTAGTTCTAGGGAATCTGCAGCCCTCTTTTGTCCTCAGGTACGCTCAGGCACCAGGCACATACATACATATCCCTCATGTATACATACAGGCAAAGCTCTCATACAGATAAAGTGAACACCTCTCACTCAAGGCTAAGGATCTTTGTGGAGTAGAGACCAGAAAGAATGTAAGAGCCAAAGGTTGTGGAGGACATCTAGGATGTTGTTTTCCAGGCAGAGTAGGGCAGTTGCCTTTTGAATTCACAGCAGCTGTGAGAAGACGCACAGACCTGTGTGAACTCCACCATCTCATCAAGGGCAGCTGAGGATCGATTAGACCTCACACCCAGAAAGCCTCCAATCCCAAGACCAGCTGAACAAGGTAAACTGGACTCCTAAAATTCAGAGGGGAGGGGAGGGGAGAGGATTTGGAGGTAGATGAGGGGCAGGGTTGAGGGGTGAGTACATTCAAAATGTATTGTCCATGAAAACCCTTTTAATCTTTAAAAGATTAACAACCATGATGGCAACATAAGAGAGTGAAACGAACATCAGCCAAACAACAAAACACCCGACTGATCTCATTCTTGAAAATAAATTGCAAAAATACTGAACAATAGCATTTTAGCAATCATTTCCAAAATGAAGCTGTTGAGCTCCCACCCACTCCCAGACCAGGGTTGCCATTTGAATTCTACCCCCCAACACACACACACACACACACACACACACACTCTCTCTCTCTCTCTCTCTCTCTCTCTCTCTCTCTCTCTCTCTCTCTCTCTCTCTCTCTCTCTCTCTCTCTCCCCGGGCCCATGCCAGTGCAAACATTCCTGCCCTGATGCAGCGTGACTGTCTCCAGTGTGTTGCACAAATAAAGGAAACTCAGAGCCGGATCTCAGGAAAAGGCTGAAATATCAGAGAGGAAACACCACAGTCAGTTCTCACCCCACTGTCTTCCAGCTTCCTCATTCTTGTTCCTCATGGCTTCGACTGCCTTCATCTGTCTTCCTGTGCCTGCCTTAAATACCCTCTTTGCCCAATTGTTTCACATCCAGGTTAAGATTAAAGGCCTGGCACCACCACTGCCTGCCTAGGAGCCTGGACCCCCCTCTGTAAACCAAGCAGACCTCAACTCAGATTTGCTGGGATTAAGGGTGTAGGTCACCACTCCCAGATATTCCCTGTGCTGGGAATAAAGGTGTAAATCACCACTCTCTGATCCTCCTGGATGTACTGTGGATAGATCTCTGTGATATTTCAGACTGGTTTTTATTAAATATTAAACATCCCATTTTGTGTCAAAATTAAAAAAAGAAGATTAAGCTAACATAAGAAAAACCATATACAATAGGTACAATAATTATATACAATGTATACAAACAATAAATGAGTAATGTCCAGTCCGTTAACAATTGACAAATCAAAAAAATTCCATTAATTATCCTATTTTGGTGAGGCCAGAGGATTATACCTAATTTACTTTCTAAACTATTATTTTGATACCTCTCAATCTTATACACTTTAATTTCAAAGTTTCTTTTCTAAAACTGTCACTGGAAAACTATATCTTATCTTCAACTACCTCAGAGACTCAAGAAGGAAATAATATTAACTAACTAAACAGCATGGGCAAGCAAGCAACTTCCAAAAAAATGTAAAAAATGAAAGAGCAGATTGCCTAGACAGTTACCCAAAGTTCTTCTGTATAATTGAAATGTCCATCTTTGGCCTACAGTCTAGCATATCTGACATACTTCTCTGTGAAGCAGGATATAAAAGACCTTGCTTCCTTGTCTTGGCAAGGTTAGGAAATACTCTTGTGGATGTGTCTCCCACTTGTCCATTTTGAACATCATGCTGTCAGTAGTCAAGGTAAGAATACTTTCGGGCGCAGTGGCTAACTTTCATTACAAAGAAAGTCAACTCCATATGGAGTTTCTTTCATGTCTCTGAAGTAGATTGGTGCTGCCAGGAGCAGTTGTCCCATTGTTATAAAGATAATTATAAAGAACCTGTTATTAAATATCTTAAATGCCATATTCTATAGATCTCTGAAGTGTTTGAAGATGACCTGTTCATCTAAAATATATGTTTGATCTTGAAAACATATCTAATATGACTATGTTTGAATGTAATGTCTAACTACTAACTTGCATTACTTTATATCCTAATTAGTTGGTAGTAAAATCTTTCATGGACTAGCAATTTGTATTACATTTTTAGATGAACTGAATAGGTAGAATACCTTTAACAAGCATAGAGATACATGTATAGTAACAAAATTAATCTCAACATACACAATTTGTATACAATATACAAAAATCCAATTGAATGTAAAATATTTAAAGCTAGTAAATCCTTTTTAAAAGAAGATTCAATAATCTACCCATATACTCTATTGTATCTGTATCCCCTTTTCTCTCTCTCTCTTGTTTAACTTTTTCTAACCATAACCAATATCAACTTTTAACTAATTACCCTAAACAATGACACTGTAAAGATTTGTTGCTCATATTGGTTTAATAAAGTGCTGATTGGCCAGTGGGCAGACAGGAGGTATAGTTGGGGCAACCAGACCAGGAGAATTTTGGGAAGACGAATTTCAGAGCAGCAGTTGCCAGCCAGACATAGAGGAAGCAAGATGAGAATTCTGCACTGAGAAAAGGTCCCAAGCCACATGGCTAAACAGAGATAAGAATTATGGGTTAATTTAAGTGTAAGAGCTAGATAATAATATGCTTGAATTATTGCCCCAGCATTTACTATAAAATTAAGTCTCTGAGTCATTTGGGAAGCAGATGCTGGGTATTTGAGAGTTTCTGGCTGAAACAAAAATACTTCCAACTACATGCACAACGGAAACGGCTGTTTTTACAATCTGAAATTTGTTTGACTGGGCTGGTGTCATTGGGCCTACAGAGTAAACAAGAAGCTAGAAGCCTTTTGAAAAAAATAGGGGGAAAAATGAAAGAATTAAGTCAAGACGGTACGGGTGGGTGGGGTGTTTATCACGTGTAGTTTGAGGAGAAGCCTACATGCTGCCCACTACTCAGAGATGCCTGGTGAGTAAAACACAAATGGAGTGGTGTACAATGGAGAGTCCCTTTATCATCCTTCAAATCTACACCAATGCAGCTTGGAAATACCGATACAGGAGAAATCAGGGTCCACTTTTGAGATTCTTGGTTTTATCCATGAACAAACTTAAGAATAGACTCTTGGACACTCAAGGACAGTTTTATTAGAAATTTTAAAAAAATTTGCTAGGGCAGGTGAGCTGTGCATCTCAACAGCTGCCAGGAGGACGAAAGTGAAGAAGAGAACAGGAAAAGAAGGTCCATCACAGGGCAGCCACATGGTTGGGAGAGGGACTGTAGAGGAAGAACAAGGAAAGAAGCACAGCTGGGTTCCGGCAGCATCTCCAAGAAAGAGACAGAAGAGAGAGGAAATGCAGTGTTAGGTGTCTGGCCTGGACTTTCGGGCCTAGCCTCATGGCCTGGACCTGAAGGCCCACAGCCCCATAGTCTCATTAAAACACACAGATGCTTATATTAATTGTACACTGATTGGCCTGGGGCCCAGGCATATAACTTGTTAACTCTTTACCCTTAAACTAACCCATGATTCTTATCCTGTTCAGCCATGTGGCTCGGTACCTTTTCTCAGAGCAGCATAGGTGTCCTCTGCATCTGCTTCTCTGGCATCTCTGTGGCATCTCTGCTCTGTTCTTTCTGTTCCCATAATTTTCCCAGGCTGGTAGCTCCGCCCATACTTCTTGTTTGCCTTCAGCCAATCAGTATTATTATTAAATTAGTAGGCGGGACAATTATTCACAATGTAATGTAATCCTACTACAAGGTCCTTCCTAAGCGTGTCTCAGAAAAGCAGACAGGTCCAGCCAGCCCAACCTCCCTGTAGCTGGTAGGGACTCTGTGTGTGTGTGCGTTTGGGGAGTTGGGGGTATCTTGGAGAGGACAAGAACAGTGTCTCATTAAAGGAATAATCATTCTGCATCTTGTTAGCATGACTGGAGCCACCTTCCTGAGTGGTCCCTTGACCAAGTGACATACCTGGCCCAACTGGTTTGCTAAAAGTCTTCTCTTATCCAGAAGGAGTTTTTCTTTTATTTCTTTTTCTAATTTTTTTTTGAGATTTTATACATGTTATACTGTAGTTACACCATTTCCCCCCCCACTCCTCCCTCCAGCTCTTCCCATGCCCTCTCTTATTTTTTTAAAATTATTGTTGACATATATTATTTATATATTTATTATATATATTTATGTTCATAAATACATCTTCCTGAGTTTAATGTTGCTCATGTGTATATGTTCAGGGCTGATCACTTAAGACTGGATAATCCATCAGAATGTTTATTTCTGGAGAATAATAATTATCCCTGTCTCCATAGCTATTAACTGCCTCTAAATCTTCATCTAGGCACAGAGATCTGTGAGGTTTCCCCCATTTACATATCTTCTTTTAGGTCTATATTTTTATTTAATTTTTTGTGTATGGTTCTTTTGTCTACATATGTGTCTGTATATGATGTGTATACAGCACCTTGTGAAGGCCAGAATAAGGAATTATATACCTTGGAACTGGAGTTACAGACAGTTGTGAGCTGCTAGATATTTACTGAGAATCAAGCCTGGGCTATCTAGAAAAGCAGCCAGTGCTTTTAATGGCTGGACCATTTTTCCAACTCTCTTTCACATTTTGGTTAGGCAACCATATTGTTGAGATTTCATGAGTGTATCTTCTCTGTCATATATAGAAGATGCTGTCTCCCAGCATACATGCTGATCCTCTCTGGCTCTAACAACTTTTGAGCATCTCTTCCACAGTGTTCCTTGAGACTTAGCTGTAGGGTTGTGTTGTAGATGTATCAGTTGGCTTGGCTGTACTACAATAAGTGTTAAGCTATTACCTTCATTTTGACCAGTTATGTATCTTTGTAATAGACGCCATGTAATTCATAAGTAAGCCTCTTTTTCTTTATAGGGGATAAGAACTCATTCATGTGCTGGTATAATTAGAATGTAGGGTGTAGTTAGAAATTATTCTATTTTAGGAAAGTATGGTGGGAGCTTCTCTTCAGGGCTCGTAGTCTCCCTAGTAATGGGCTAGTTTCACAGTGAACAGTAGTCTAGTTTTAGTGCGTAGTGGCTAGGTTTATACTGTCAGACATGAGTTCCTCATATTGAGTGGGCTTAAGGTCAATTATGTGGCTGTGGTTACCTCCAGGGTGTAAGCACCACTATTACATCTTTGGGATATCTTGCTGTTCTGGTCACTGTTGTGGTTTGTGGGCATTGCAGCTGGGTAGGACTACCACTTTTCTCTCATGGCAGCTTATATAACACCTTTGGAAACTATCGAAGCTAATCCTCAGGAAAGAGCCTACCAAGGTCAGCTCCATCTCAGTTCTTCTAAGTTCTATCTCTAAAGTAGATGATGTCTTCAGTATTAGGGATTTATGTTCAATTTTAAAGAGGCAACCAGGAGCAACGGCAATAGCCTAACATGGTTTTCAAATCTCTTGGACACCCCTAATCAACAACTTGAAAGGAGGTGTCTCATACATGATGCTTGGTCGTTTGTTATATGGTCCATCATTTTGGTGGGGAGCATTGTTGCCTCACACGGCAGGACTTCATTTAAACTATACATGTGTATGTACACATGTGCACATAATTTTAAAGAAGCAAACTATTTTGATTCCTGCTGGCTTTTTCAAGCATCCCTAGTGTCATTTATTCACCTTCCCTGCCTCTGTGTTTCTTTCCTCCTCCCACACAGGGTAGGTTCCTACCAAGGCAGCAACACAGAAAATTACACTGCTGAAGATGCACTGGATCTGGGTTTTGGTGACTGCATATTGTGTGGAACAGTCGCAGTGAAACCAAAGATGGCCACTATGGGAGAGATAAATCAAACGGTGACTGATGGATGTAAGAAATATATATGAAGCACATACGGTGATGTCTTAGACAAACTTTGAAGGAGACTTCAATTAGGTTCTTATGGAAGACTATTCTGGGTTTGAGGAGGGGCTGGGAAGACAGAGATTGATCATGTGATTAATGATGTAATAGCTGTCCCATCCTCTGCATCTCCAGAAGATTCCACATGGGAGTTACTCAGACTGATTCTTTTTAATGAAAGTACTGAAGCAGGATGAGAAATCTTTCACACAGGGGAGCTGTGTCCAGTTGAGAGAAAACCCTGTTGTTCAATAAGAACAGCAGGACAGCTGTATTGTCCTGTGAAATTCTTGAAGAAGATGGTTCATGTTTCTTCATCCTTGGACTTGTGGGTATTTTGTGACTTTTGGAAGAAAGCCAAGCCTTGAAGATGAGCATCCTCTCATGGTATATACTTCAAATTGCTTTCCTAGCTCCATTAGTGATACAACAAGTCAGGCAGCTGACTGAAATGCCTCAAGTTCTTTTCTTTTAATTCTTACTTTTAATTTTTAAAACGTCATAGTAATTGTATATTTTAATCAGCTTGGGTGCTTAGTTTGTGAAAGCCAGCTGAGGGATAATGAGCACCACAAAGCTATAAAATGCACTCACCCTTAGAATGTGATTTTTGGTTTTTTTTTTTTTTTTTGGTTTTTTTTTTTTTTTTGGACGTGTGGTTTTTTTATTTTTATTATTTTAGTAGGACCTTTAATTTGGACATTTGATAGAATGACCATCACTGTTTTATTCTGAAGGAGATGGTGTTTCTTAGCCTCCATAATTGACTTAGATATTAAAACTTAGTGCTATGAAAGAGTTCAATACATGAGTTAGCAGTACTTCAGTTAAAATTACAGAAAAAACAAACAAAAAACAGCCACCAAAGCCTCATTATCAAGTTGGGCTTTCGAAGGCATATGAAGACATTTTATCATTAGGAAAGTTATTAAAGTAATTCACCACCATTACAAATGGAAGAAAAGCCACAAAATAATCTTAATAGGTAAAAATAAATGCATTCAATAACATTTAAAATTCATTTATGGTTAAAAAACAAAACAAAGCAAAAAAATTTCTTGAAGCCAAAATGAAGTAATTAGCTCTTACATTATAAATAACTATAAAACTAGACAAAATCCACTAATGAATATTATCAAACGTTAGGCAAAAAATAATATATGACTGCTGTTACTGGAGGGGTATTGGGGTATCCCGAGGCAATGTCCAGGTGCTTTGTGTGGGGAACAATGAATTGGAAAGACACATAGTGAAAGCAGAGGTATATTAATAGCAGAGTACACACTCTAAAAAGCAGCAGCCTCACAATCATGTGACTCAACAGACCCAAGTTCTTTTGCAGGGGTGGGGGAGTGTCTTTTGAGTTTAGGGGTTGGAAGGAGCTGTCCTTAGGAGTCAGAATAAGGTGAATCTTTAATTGACAGATGGACTATTACATAATTTTGGATGGTCTGTACAGATCCATGCATGTGCAGGCTGTACATCCCGTGATTGTGAGCACATGTATGCCCTGTCGTGCATACTCATGCATATATGAGATTTTTCTCCTATCAGGTCACATCAAGGATGGATTTGTCCTCACTGCCTTTGCTCCCAGTACTAGTTTGAGCCTGGTGTGCTTCCCTCTCTTTCTACCAAGAAGTTCCTGAACCTAAATGACTATGGGAAGACTTGAGGTCATGAACTGACTGCTGCCCTAATGGAAAGGGGCAGATATGATTTTCCTAAGGAAGTTGCTAGAAGAATCTGGGCTGTCTCTCTCCAGATTCCCTCACTGTGACATCCTCAAAGAAGGCAGTGAAATTTAGCTGTACCATCACGGGTGGGGGGAAGGGTGGGGGGTGAGCAGTCCTGTGGAGGGATGGAGAGATGTGGCAATGCTCCTCAGGTGGAATTTGAAGAGCAGAATGTTAGAAGAGATGCTTCAGGAAAGGAAGAGGGCATGGATACTGACACTGGGGTACATAGCTGGATCCCACCAGCCTGGACATAAGTTAGGACCCACCAGGGAAGAGGTACCACTGGGTGAGCTGTAATGCTAATGGAGTTCATGGCATCAGGATATAAGCAATCAGAATGGTGGGATTTCATTACGTGCTGAGCTTTTGGTAATGGCCCTGGAGATGGGCTCAGCTACATCATGATGGATGCAGCCTAGCTGCATCATCCATCTAACAGAGTTTGTAGAAAACTCTTCAAAACAACTGGTAGATGAATTTAAAAACAAAACAAAACCTGATACTCCACATTCAACAATGCAATGTTTTGAATGTCCAATATGAGACATGTTTGGCTAAGAGTTAAACGTCTTTATGTGCTATTAGGAACTCTACCGTAGGACTGGAGAGACAGCTCAGTGGTGAAGAGCACTGGCTGCTCATCTAGAACAGTCATTCCCAGCATCCACCGGGGTGGATCACAACCCTCAGGTATTCCAGTTCCAGGGAATTTAATGTTGTCTTCTGGCCTCCATGGGCACCAGCCAAGAGGTACACAGAAGACATGCATGTAGGCAAAGCACCCACATACATAAAATAAAAAAGAATGTCACTGTTGTGAAAGGTCTGTGCTGTAAATGACCCTTAGCAGTAAGTGTCTGCTATTACTTCATTTCTTCTAGGTAAACTCTTAGGAAGGAGCCACTTCCTAGTTGATTGACAGCTGTCAGATGTTTCCCTTGGCCCTGGTTGCCCTAGGCTGGGTGCTGTCAGCCCAGCAGCACCTTCTTTGAACACTGCACTATCACTTTGAAGGAACTCAGCTCCAGCTGCAAGGCCCAGTGTGACCACACATCTACTTAAAACTGTAGTGGTGCATGCCTATTTAATCCCAGCCAAGGCAAAGAAATCTTCGTGAGTTTGAGGCCAGCCTGGTCAACATAGTGCGTTCCAGGACAGCCAAGGCTCCACAGTGAGTTCCTGTCTCAAAACAACAACAAAAAGCAAAAGTTAAAAAAAAATAAATAAAACCATTAACAACAAAACATGAAGTCTTTTTCAGGGGGCCGTGCTTCAGTCACGACTGCTCCGAGTAACTTCCGTTGGCTTTGGAAGTCTCTCTGGACAACAGAAGCCGTTGAGAACTCTCTGCCATTCTCACTCAGGAGGCTTTTACAAAGCGCAAGATCGTTTTGGGTGCCAGATTTGTAATGGACAGAAGAGCTATGTTCAAGTGCTGTGCTTGGCAGAATTCAACCCATGTGCTAGGACCACTCTTTCCAGCTCCGTGAGCAGGCTACCTCTCGGTTTTGCTAGGTCAGCCCTTTAGACTTCTCTCTGTACACCATCTTCCAGCATTAGAACGTAATACAAGCTTCTCCCAACCCGTTGTGTATTCTCTTCATCACTCTAAGTGAACTGAGCGTCCTGGTTGCACAAAAATGAGGAGAGGAGATGCTGGGACTTTTGCTCCCCACACAGAGCAACAGCAAGAGAGTCGGGGGTGGGGCGGAAACAGTAGGGATCTGAGGGTACAGAGGCAAGAGCCGCAAAGAGCCAAAAGAAGAGCGAAGAACTGGAAAGCTGAAAGCTCAGAGGATCCTGAATCCTGAAAAGGAGAGCGGTTCCACTGGTTGCTGGGTCCGGGGCTGAGGGCCCCCGAAGCCTGGAACAAGAAGCCCCCCCTGAGCATCTCGAGCAATATAACCCACTGGCTTTGAAATACATTCCAGTACTCAGGGCTGCAAACCATAAGCCTTTGGCTTTTTAGGTAAAGAGCCCCTAGATCCAGCCGCTTAGAGGCAAAAGCCTCCAAGTTTATGAGAGTGATCTGCAGGCAGGCACGCCTTAACTGATCAAAGAAAGTATTTAAGGCAGGCATAGAAAGACAGAGTAGGCAGAAGAAGCCATGGCTCACACTGCTAGTTCCAGCACTTGGGAAGCAGAGGCAACAGAATCTCTGTTGAAGGACAGCTAGGACTGGTTATACAGAAAACTCTGTCTCAAACAAACAAATAGATCCCTCTGATATCTCAGACTGTTTTTATTAAATTTGAAACACATCCTCGCATTTAGGCTTGTTTATAATGTAGAAAATACATTCAAAAATTCAACTTCCATTTGGATATTTTTTTTAATCTCTCAGAAAACCAAGATCAGGAAAGAATTTTATCACTCTGTAAACAGAAGACATTTGCAAAGAATTCCAGCTAGCACTGTTTTTACTAATGAAAGACTGAATCCATCTCTCTGGAGAAGGAGACCAAACAAACAGAACACAGGAAAGCAAACAACAAACCAGGCTTTATTTGCAGAGAAGTATAACTGTGTCAATAGAAAATTCTAAAGTCCAGAATAGTTTTCATATCCAGTAAGTGCGTTTGGAAAGACAATAACATGTCTGTTAGTTATTCAGGTATAACATTGTCTTAAAAATTAACACTGTAAAATCACAAGCATTTGTCATGTATTTGCTGGTGTGGCAGTACAAGCCTCTGCTTTCCGTCCTGGGAGGCTGAAGAAGAAGAATTATGAATTCAGGGCAGTCTGCATGACACAGAATCTATCTCAACACGAGGGGCAACTGGGCATGTAATGTAGGATTAGTGTGTGCAAGGCTTCAGTTTTATCCCTAGCACCTCAGAGAGGAAGGAAGGAAGGAAGGAAGGAAGGAAGGAAGGAAGGAGGGAGGGAGGGAGGGAGGGAGGGAGGGAGGGAGGGAGGGAGGGAAGGAGGGAGGGAGGCATACACATCTGAGGCAGGCACAGCTTCTTAGACAAAACTCTCAGAACCATCACAATTAAAACAAATGGGGAAATTCAGCAGCAGAAATTCTATGTCTCAAAAGTTAATATTCGAGAGAAGAACGGTAAACTGCACACAAGAGAATCAGTATTTCTGATACACTTGTCTTAGAAAGGTTTTGATGTCTAGAACAATAAACTCCACCAATAGGACAATGCTAGTAATCTAACTTCTACAATCAAGCAAACTGCCCAAACAACTATTTCACAGGATAGACAGTGGCCAGGAAGCAAAGAGGAAGTAAATGAAAAATGCTTGCCATCGTAAACCATTGGGGAAATCCAAACGGAAATGACAGTGAGGGTTACTGCTATACACCTGCACGCATGGGTGATGTTGCAGCGTGACCACACTGTAACATGAATGCAAGCAAAATTCTTGTGTCTCTTTTTCTACACAGCAAGTTCTAGGACAGCCAAGGGTGAGTGCTGAGACCTTGTCTCAGACAAACAGTAAACAAACATGCCTGCAGATTAATGAGAAAATCAGGGGAAGGACACAGATGCTATATATGGTAGCACAGACCCACAACCCTAGCACTTGGAACTGAGGCGGAGGTTGTGGGTTTTCAAGGCAGCATGAGAGGGTGGGGGCTGTAAAACCTATAAACAGACAGTGCCCAGAAGTGCTGACTGAAAGGTCTTCTAACCTAACTAATAATCAAGAAGTTACAAGTTAAAACGAGTCAGCAAGCAATTCTTAAAAGTCCAGTAATGCATAGTATATTAGAACTCTCCAGAACAGAACCAATTCAGAGAATGCATAGCATGAAAAAGGCTTACCATATTGATTTAAATAGTAGGGACAGGTAGTTCAGCAGTGGCCATCCCGTGTTGGAGGGATGAGAAGCCTGCAGCTCAATCCACAAAGCTGGATGCTTTAGCAGTAATCATTTGATGCTGAAGGTCTGGAAGATTCCTAGAGAGCTACTGTTCTCTGGTCCACTTGGAAGGCCCAAAACACTGGGTTCCAAGGTCAGCTAAAATGACAACAGCATCCTTTTCCCCTTCTTCACATCAGGGCTGCTGTAGGGAGTCACCCAGCATGGGGACTTAGTTAACTGCTCCTGCAAATGGCTTCACAGATCTACTCTTGGTTGATAAAACAGATTAACCAATATACCCAGTTAGAGAAATAACCTGGAGAAACGAATATTTGTCTGGCATAGGGGTGTGAATTATCACACATTGGGAAAAGAATGTGTGACGTGCTTGAAGATAAGAATAGTGTTTGATTCAGCAATTTACAGCCCATACCCCTGAGGTAAAAAGTGTACATGTGCACAGAAATTGTGTATGAGGATGTTTATTACAGCAGTGCATGGGATAGGAAAATATTCTGGAAACCCATAAATGTTCCTTGGTATTAAAATAGATAATCCCGCACTCTCCTGCCATGATGTGATAGCCAGCAATGAGAATGAATGATCCAAAGCTAATTGCAGCAATGTGAACAAGTCTCATACAATAATATCGGGAGAAAAATGAGCTGCAAAGGGACGCACATGCGCATGCTATACGCAGACAACTTGGATAGATGACAGCTAACAAGGTGAGCTAGAGGAAACTACATAGTACCTGAGTTTATATGCAGCAGTATAGAAACCAGAGGCCCACGTAGTATTTGGTTTCCAGCCCTGATTTTCAGGCCTTGCCTTAAGGTTTAGGCCCGCAGACCCACAGACCCACAGAGACACACAGATGCTTACAATAGTCTTAGGTTGATCAGCCTAAGGCCCAGGCATATAATTTACTAACTCTTTACCCTTAATCTAACCCATGACTCTTATCCTGTTCAGCCATGCGACTTGGTACCTTTTCTCAGAGCAGCATAGTTGTCCTCTGCATCTTCTGGCTTCTCTCTGGCCTTCTGCTCTGTTCTTCCTGTTCCCAGAGATTTCTTAGTCTGGTAGCCCCGCCCACACTTCCTGTCTGCCTTTGGCCAATCAGTGCTTTTTATTAAACTTATTGGCGGGACAATTATTTATAATGTAACATCATAAATCCACTATAGGTCCAGGCTTCTGGGTGTTTTGTATTCTAACTTCATCGTACTTTACTAACTATAACGTTAGGCAACTTATTTATCTTTGAAGTGCTATGTATGACCTTATCATTTGTAAATGGGAATAAATGTAATGTCTAACTCATTGTGTTGTTATATGGATTGGCACCGAATTAATCTTTGCAAAGTACTTAGGACTATGTGTTAACCCCACAAATTTAAAAATCGTCATGGCCAAATTAAGTAAAGCAAGCATAAAAGAAAAAAAAAAGTCTAATGTCACTGGCTATGTTTCCCTAAAGGCAGGGTGCAAGAGATTAGCACTAGAGAGATAAGAGTTTTTATAGGCCAAGAGCGGGGATTTCGAAATGGGGTATTTGTCAGGTAAATAGATGGAGCTTACGGAAGCAAAACAAGCAAGTTGGTCATAACAACCTCTTGTGAAACAAAGACACGGTGTAAGGTGGTCATAATAACAGCCAGTCACAATAACTTTTGAAACAAAGGCATGGTTGCCATTTCATAAAGTACAGAACTGTTTGTAGTTAAGGTTACAGGTTTGGGCATAGCCCAATCCTTGAGAAACAGATTTGATCACAAACAGGAATGGATCCAGTTTGCCTTTGCTATAAGATGGCTTTCAAGCCTAAGGTAGAGGCAGGCTGGTTCACTCTCTAACTTTCTGAGCAGCTAAATCTATTAAAAATCTGACAACAAGGGTCTGGAGAATGGTTTCTGGTATGGCAGAGGAGTTTGTCAGACTGGAGACAATGCTCAGAAATTCCATGCATGTCTCTCCCATGCAAGGCATGTAATGTACACCAATTCCCAGTGTTTAAATCAACCCACACCAAACAAACAAGAAGTACACTAGAAATGAGGTATTAAGAGGCTTCTACTAAATTTTAGATATAAGCATTTCTTAAGCCAAGCATTGCAGATATTTTTATGTGGGTTTCCATTGGGATTTTGTTTTGAATTTTTGAGACAACCTCAACTCTATAACTCAGACTGAAGTAGAACTCACATATAGCTTAGGCTGTACTCAGATCCACAAACATCCTCCTACCTGCAGTGTGTTGGGAATACTGGTGTGAAATGGCCCGAGTAGCTTTTACGTTGTTATTATTGATGAGTCACAAATAATTCAAAATTTAGGAAGAGGTGCATACCGTTTCTAATACATGGCCAAATTTGTGGTATGTGTTGGTGGGGGGTGGGGCAGTTACAATCAGAGATTTCTATTGTGCTCTATTTCAGATCTCAGAGGAGGGAACCTGCTTGGAGCCCGCACTTTCAATTTTGGTAAGATCTTTTCTGGAATGTGTTGTGCATAAATAGGAAACTGCTTACACCTGGCCCCAAATTTGACAGCCTTGCAAAACCCAGGGGCCAGCGCACTGGAATTTAAAAACCTTAATTCTGTTTTCACTTCTGCTGATTCATTTTGAATCTCTGGGCTAAAGCCACTGACACCTCGGGTTTCATTTTATGTATCTTTAGAACCAATTTGTTGTCTTGTACCTCTTTCAAACGGCAGGCACAGGGCCATGTCCCCTTATCTTTTGCACAGTGGGGCAAGTTCAAAACTCCTCCCCCACCCTCCCCCACTGCCTTTCACTAACCAGCAGAGAAATTTATTTTCCTTTAATGAAGCCTGTGAAAGATGATTCATGCTTGAGAGCAGCCTCTTCCCTTTACTTAATGACAGCTTTAGCTTCTGAAACTAAGCTAAGAAGTTGAAAAATCCCATGTGGCCTTCAGAATGTACAGACAAGCATATGTGCTATGCTTTCAAAATTGTCTTTGTTCGTGGATCTATTGTACATAGGAGCAAAGCGGTCTAGACCCTCAGAAGGGGAGGACGGAGGGGAAAGTCATTGGTAATTTCCCAATTGTTTGCTTTGCAATTGTTCACTTTCGAGACAACAGTAGCAGCAGCATCACAATGGGCCAGCCATTCACCTCAACACAGGCTTGCTATTGCCCTTGGAGGAAAGGAGGCAGCCACTCTCTCTCTCTCCCTGCAGCGTGATTTGAGACTCTGAAGCTAGTACAAATTTAAAAATAAAACAATAACAATAAAATCCACTTATCTTTCCCCATATCCATAGGAATTATGTATTGGTAAGGAATTATATGTTGGTGAGGATTTATGTATCGGTAAGGAATTAATGTGTTGGTCCAGTCATTTAGAGTCATTTGTTAGAAAGATAACAATGGTTGTTTAGGGCTGGGGTGTAGCTTGGTTGGAAGTTTTGCCTTTTATGCAAAGAGTTCCATCCCCAGTAGCAACTAAACTGGGTGTAGTGGTGCATTCCTCTAACTCCTGCTTTGCAGGATAAAGGGGTGTCTGGAGAATGTGATGTTAGCCTGGGCCACATGAGACTGTCTAAGAAAATTTAACAGAAGAATCTATAATGAAAATGAACAGGTATCTAGTACGTCTGCTTTGCCATTGGTATTTACTGTTTTTTGTTTGCTTTTTAATTCTTGACTTTCTTTTTGTAAAGAGGAAAGGTTTGAAGGGCTGCTGACCCACCACTACCATTTTCCCTTGCTGGTAGTAGGGTGGGCTCTAGGTGCACTGCTGTGGGATTATGCTCTTGTACATTTGCAAATAGCTGTCCCTCCTACTGGTCTAATAAAATGCTGATTAGCAAAAAGGCAGTCAGGAAATATGGGCGGGGCTACCAGACTAAGAAAGCTCTGGGATCCTGTTCTAACCAAAGGTACCAAGCTAAACAAGATAAGAAACCTGGCTTAGTTTAAGAGTAAGAATTAGCAAGTAATATGCCTGAGCCATAGGCCAAACAGTTCATAATGAATATATAAGCTTTGGTGTGATTCTTTGGGACTGCTGGTCAGGACCTGAGGCTAGGCTGAGCCAGAAACTTCATACTACAGTGCACCCTTGGTTGAGCTGAGCCAGGGTCCTGAGCACCCAGGAAAGTAGGTTCTGCATAGCTCAGAGTTTTTCTCACCAAGCATGGATACCCTCTCTTTTCAAGTCCACATATGTTGGAAGGGGAATTTAATCCTCATATTTCTGATTTGTTTACATTAAAGAGCTGTGTTGTGAGAGCAATTTGATGTCTGTGAGACTATTTGAACATTTTAATAAAGCTCCATGGAAAACATTTTCTCTCAAAACAGGAAACCAGATATTACTCTGTGTAAATAAACACAAAATATCAGTTGAGCTCAAAGCTCCCAACCTGGTGACTCCAAATGAAGTCCACACTGAAACCATCAGTCAGTTCTCATCTTTATTTGAGTATAACACCCCCTTATAAAGGTATTTCTCCTTTTGCACATGGTTATCATAATTCTGTAGTCATATGGGGACTCGTGTGTACCCAGTTTTCAGGGGTCACTCATTCAGTCATGAATGACTATTGGGCACCAGATAATAATGTAATAATAATGTAAGTGAAGTTTTATTTTTAAGGAATGGTGGTCCAAGGTCTGCCTCAGAGAACAGAAGCGAATATCCTGACCTGAGATGGGGGAGGTGCAACCATTATGCTGTTACAGGCCTGATTGGATCCTAGAATCTGAACACTCAGCCAAGGGACTAAAGTCAGGGGAATTTGAGGTTGCTTAGCAAGCTAAGCATAGAGTACTCTGTCTAGGAAATGCTTGTTAAGAGATTGGGACACACAGCTCAGTCCTACAAGGTTTACCCAGCATGCAAAAGGCCATAAACTTAATCCCCAGCAGTACTGGAAATGTGTGTGTGTGTGTGTGTGTGTGTGTGTGTGTGTGTGTGTGTGTGTGTGTGTATGTGTGTGTGAAAGTGTGTATGTGTGAGTGTACATGTGAGAATGTGAGTATATGTCTGTGAAAGTATGTGTAAGTGTAGATGTGAGTGTGCATGCGTGTGTGTGTGTGTGTGTGTGTGTGTGTGTGTGTGTGTGTGTGTGGTGTACATGTGCTTCAGTGATTGCTTACCTGTTATAGGGCTCAAAAGGAAGGATAAAAACCAAACAGATCTGTCTTTTATTTAATTAATTTTTTTCTCATACCTACCACTGCTTCCCTGCTGCCTCTTCTCCCAGCCCTCCCCATCCTCTCTTCTCCCTCCCCAGCCTCCTCCCCCTTCACTCTCTAGAGAGGGCAAGGAATCCCAAGGTGAGTCAATTCTGTCTGGCATATCTAGTTGAGGGAGGACCCAGTCCCTCCCCCAAGTATCAAGGCTGACAAAGATGTTCCCCCAAAAGGCATGGGCTCCAAGTAGCCAGTTCATGCTCCTGGGATAGACTCTGGTCCAGGTGCAAGAGGCTCCACAAACTGCCCACGCCTTTCAGCTGTCATCTACATTCAGAGGGTCCAGATCCATTCCATGAAGGATCAGAGTCTGAGAGTGCTCAACAGCATGGAACAGCCTACTCCATGTGTCTCCCCATCTTGATCAAGATCCCTCTGCTCCTGCAATCTCTTCTCCCTCTCTACAGTTGGACCAGTAGCTAAACCAGGTCCAAACAGGTCAGTCTTACTAGGAAATAAAGCAGAAAGGAGATAAGCCCTAAAGGGCAATGGGCATGAGACCAAATGGCAAGCATAGGGTTTCATCTGGCCTGCTGGTGCTTGCTTGCCATTTACACTGAACTTCCAGGCAGCTCAGTCAAGATGGACCAAGGAACAGTGAAACCCCTGGAATTGAAGCTCTACTTTCTTTTGGGGTCACCTTTATCTCTAGTCTCATGCAAATAAATCACAAAGTCTGTGGTGTGTTCAGAAGTGGACCCCACAGCCCCTCAAACAAAACAACACTCTTGGGACCAGAAGGAACCCCAAGCCTCTCTCTCAACTGGTCTCTATCTCAGCTTTGGCCATGGTGCTTCTCTGCTTCTACCATTGAGGTCTGGGGTGGTGGGGTGAGGGATCCATTTTCATCACTCTTCCACAAAGCTGTGACAGGCAGTGATTTTCAAAGGGGGCTTTACCTTGGAAGGAGAGGAAAGGAAGCAACATTGGAAATATAGAAACCTATAAAGTGGTTTTGCTTCCAGAGCAGAGCTATGTATATGCTATGAAAACCATCGTCCTTGCCAGACCTGTAGGCAGTGTGTTTCCCAGCAGCCATTTCTCTTAAGCTCTTTCCTCTCTTGTCTCTTTCTTGCCCTTGGGGTTCTTAGCCTGTGAATGTGGGGAGTCAAGTACTTACTCAATGCTACAGATGGGTCACTCTGGGCTGGGAGGCCTGCCTCTGGCTCTCTGGATGTCAACACTTCTGTAACAAATAGGTTTCTTGGTCCCGGGCGGCCAGAGGTCCAGACCCACAGACCTGCAGCCCCAGACCCCTTAGCCGCCCCAGCCGCTTGGGCCCCCCAAAATGACTCAGACCCTTATATTAACTTCATGCTATTTGGCCTATGGCTCAGGCACCTTGCTAGCTAGCTCTTTCATCTTAACTCAACCCATTTCCATTAATCTATCCTGCCACGTGGCCCATGGCTCACCTGTGTTCCTTACATGCTTCTTCTTGGGCAACTGGCTCAGTCTATCTGACTCCACCCTGCTTCTCCTACCTATGTTGTGATTTCCCCGCCTACTTTTTCTATGGTGCCTGTAATGGGCCAAAACAGCTCCTTTATTTTAAAGATTGGTATTCACAGCATGCAGAAAGACATTCCCACATCACACTTCTCTAAGAAATGTTCCTGGAGACACTTCCTGGCTCCCTGTAGGGACCGTGGCTGCTTAATGTTTGGTGAGTTGTTGTAGTAGTGTGGTTTCTTTCCATCCCGGGCAGCCAGGGGCCTGGAACCACAGATCTGCCGACCCCTTAGCCGCCCACTGCTCAGGCCCCCAGAAATGACTCAGACGCTTATATTAACTTTATGCTGTTTGGCCTATGGCTCAGGCACATTGCTAGCTAGCTCTTACATCGTAAATCAACCCATTTCTAATAATCTGTCTGCCACATGGCCCGTGGCTCACCTGTGTTCCTTACATGTTTCTTCTTGGGTGGCTGGCTTGATCTGCCTCTGACTCTGCCCTTCCTTTCCTACCTATGCTCTGATTTCTCCTCCTACTTCTTTTATGGTGCCTGCCATGGCCCAAAACAGCTCCTTTATTTAAAGATTGAGATTCACAGCATACATAAATGCATGCCCACATCACTTCCCCCTTTCTGTCCAATCAAAAAAGAAGGTTTCAATTTTAACATAGCAAAATTATATATAACAAAATAGCTATCAAGCAAGAATTACAGTTACAATATCTAGTCTATTTGCATTTATCAAAATTAAAGAAAATACTCTATCATCTATCTTATCTTTGTTAATCTAAAGTTTCATATCTAATATACCTTTCAAATGACTAAGAAAAACTGTACCTATAACTATCTAATCTTCAACTACGTCAAAGACCACAGAAGGATATATTTACCCAAGTAAACCAGAAGTGCAAGTGACTTCTAAAATCTAGAAAGGACAGAGATGACACCTATCTGTCTGGACAGTCACCCAAAGTTCCTTTATAAAGTTGGGGCATCCATCTTCATCCTATAGGCCCAGAGTCTCTTTTCATTTTAGTGAAGCAGGAAATCTGCTCTGCCCATTCTGGCACAGTTCATCAGCTGCTTCTACTCGAGTCCTGAAGAATGTCTGAGTTTTCTCTGCAAAGCAGGAACCTGAATGACCATTTAGGCTTGTTATGCCAAAGTTCAGAGGTCATCTTCCTATGGAACCTGCATGTCCAGTTTAAACAGCATACTGTCAAGCAGTCAATATAAGAACAGGTCCTTGTCCAGTGGCTAACCATTGCCACAAAGAGAGTAGATTCCATATGGAGTTTCATCAATGCCCATTTTTCTGTTGAAGTAAATTAGTGCTGCCAGGAGCAGACCTGTCTCACTGTCCAGAAAAGTCTAAGCTCTTAAAACATTTTAAATGCCATATTCTGTAGGTCTTAGAAGTATTTGAAGATTACCTACCTAATTGAAATATATTTTTGTATACCTAAAAATCCTAACTAACCTAACTATAAGTTTGATTATCAAAGGTGACTATTAACCTTCATTTCTTAATTATACACTACAATTTTAAAACAGTTACATGAACATCATACCTTAAACAAGAACAGAAAAACACATACAGCATAACAAAATTGACCTTAAATCTGTATCAATAAACCAAAATCTATACCAATGTAAAGCATTTTGAGATTAACAGCTGATTTCCTGATCTAAGTAAATTTAATAATCTAATTTTTTTAAAAAAAAATCATTTATATACCATATCCCATTTTTCTTCTTAAAAAGAGATTAACTATGACCATTAACCATTTATAATGAAAACAAACATTTAGAAACAATATTTGGGGGGTTTGGGCGTAGTTATCCATTACTACTTCCTGCTGATTAAGGGGCGTTGAAAATTTCATGGATTGTTGAGACTGGATCATAATCTGCAGCCATGAAGCTGATCTGGCCATCTCTTCCCATCAGAGGTTTTCTTCAGGGGGTCTTGGTTGATGAAACCATATTTGCCTGGAAGCAATCCACAGGTTCTCATCTTCTGTGGAAACAAAAGCAGAACTCTTCCGAAGCAATAAATCCTTAGACACAAATTTTGAAATCAAAATACCTTTAAAATATATATTCTTGTTTAACTTAGTAGCCTTTGCATTTGCAATCCATTGTCTTTCTGCAGTTAGCTCATTAACAGTTAAAAAATTAGAAGAAAACACAATAACAACCAAAATCCAGATTTTGTTTCTATTTTCCATCTTTACGTGGTTTATTATATTTTTATTACTCTACTTCTCTTTTTAAAGACTTTTTCTAACCTCTTTCTTTTCTCTCTGAAGCCTATGTACCTTTTACAAACATTGTAACCCGTTTACAGGTTTTTCTTTTTATCTGAATCTGTTTTATTGTGAATCCTTAATCATCTTCTTACCGTAAGAGTTTTCAAAATACACTCTCTAAAAAGAAGCATAGTTTTTGCAAATTAGGCTGAATCACTAAGTTCTCTTAAAGGGACCATGTCTCTATTTGTGGTCAGTAAACAGAGCACACCCAAGAAAATGCTACTACTAAGAAAATTTCTTTCCTTTTTGTTCAAAATAAACAGAAATCTAAAATCAATCACATGCTATTGAGTCTTCTGTGAGATTTCAGGAACCCACCTGATTGCAGCTTACACTGCCTGCCGCCAGTCTGCCGGAGCCATTTTGAATGTGACCTATCGGCCATGCTTTCTTTGTACAAAGACCTGCTTCATATACACAACTTGGAAGCTGCCTTTGCTCAGTTTCTGCTAAAACCCTTTTTAAATTTTCTCAGGCATTAAGTGGATAATCGACCCACGTTGGATGCGCCATCTGTAGTAGCGGGGTTTCTAGGTCTCGGGCTGCCAGAAGTCCAGACCCACAGACCTGCCGCCCGAGACTGCTTAGGAACCCGCTGCCACCGCTGCCGCTGTTTGGCCTATGGCTCAGGCACATTGCTAGCTAGCTCTTACATCTTAAATCAACCCATTTCTATTAATCTGTCTGCCACATGGCCCGTGGCTCACCTGTGTTCCTTACATGTTTCTTCTTGGGCAGCTTCAGCTCATCTGCCTCTGACTCCGCCCTTCCTTTCCTACCTATGCTCTGATTTCTCCTCCTACTTCTTCTATGGTGCCTGCCATGGCCCAAAACAGCTCCTTTATTTAAAGATTGAGATTCACAGCATACATAAACGCATTCTCACATCAAGTTGTCCCATAGAGAAAAGGCTCAATGTTCAGTATTTCCTGACCCTCCATCCCACCCTACCATACTCATCCTTCTGACGACAAGTGAAAATTAATGGACTAGACAAACAGTCACTACAAAAGCAGGAATTGGCAGGTAGTGAGTGAATGTGTCCCTTTGACATGAACAGGAAAAGCATCTTATTGACTGCCCTTCAAGAAGATAGCATAATAGTCAATAGCTAGACTACCACCTACAGGTAAGACAATGGCCTGGGGAGGTGAGTGTCCATTTAGAAGAAACACTTTTACATTAAGGGTGAATGAATGCCTTTGTGTGCAGTTTTCTAGCATGTAATTTATGCCACATGAAGGAGAATAGTTCAGATCGGCCAGGGCATTTCCTGGAGGTTAATGTGAACATCTGCACATACAATATTCCAGGTGTGCAGTCTCTGCCTTGCATTCAGAGGCTGTGAAAGCCAGGGTCATGCAAATAAAGGCTGTCCCGTCAATCAAGTGGTCAGCCACAGAGTGATGGGCTGCAGCTCAATGGGGGCAGGCTGATTCAGCCTCCTGATGCCAGCAGACTGGGATTCCTGGATCATCCCTATGAACATTCCCTGCTAGGGGACTGAATTTATTTTCCCAGCCTCTCCCTCATTCTCCCCTCCTCCCCAACTACAGCATTAGTCTAACCTCCACAGGTAGCCTTTCCTTTGATAATTTTCTCTATCATCTACAGAATAATTCAGAAATTTTCAATTTGGCACATAGTAAGAATCTAAATGTCCAACCAAATCTCTCCTATATACAGCTTAAATCATAGTGACAGTCTTTCTTCCAGAGAGAAGGTCTCCATAGTCCAGATGTAGCTGAGAATGGCCTTAAACTTCGGCTTTTGTCTCCCAGGCACAGGATCTACAGTCGCTCTCTACCATGCCTGGCTTACATGGTGTTGAGAAGCAAGCCCAGATCATCCTGTGTTCTAGGCACGTGCTCTCCCCGCTGACACATCTTCAGCCCATCCAAACTACCCTGATAACTTCATTCCTGAGCCCCAGAATTGGTCCCCGTAAGCCCATGGATCTGGCCTTGGTTCCCAGTTGGTGGCACTGTTTGGGGAGATTCTGGAACCTTTAGGAGATGCAGCCTTGTGGAGAAAGCACATCACTGGGGAGGGCTTTGAGAGGTTATAGCCTACCTCTTCTTCCTGTTCTCTCAGCTTCCTGTTCCGGTTTCTACCGCCATGACTGCCATTATGGACATCAAGCCTTCTGGAAAAATCATCCAAATAAGCTCTTCCTTAAGCTTTTGGTCATGGTAGGTAATAACAGCAATGGAGCAAACTAGAACATTTGCTGAATTCTCCATCCATCTTTTGGTGTGTACTTTACTCTGACCTGTACCGGAAGATTGAATAAACACACCTTAAACCTTAAGCCTCTTCTTTATCCCATTCCTATACGAAATAATCGAGCCATCAAAAGATAGAAATGAAGCACCTCACAATGTGGAGGTCAGGGAAGAGCTGATGGAAGCTAGCAAGAGGATATGAACTCATGGCTGAGGTTCCATTGTTGGAGCCACCATTTCCTCATCCATTAAAAAAAAAAAAAGTTGCCTACTATTGTTCTGTCTTCATGGTGATGTTATAAGGACAAATAAATAGATAATAGATTCATTAGAACATGGGTCTGAGTGCACAATGCTTGGTACCTAGGTGTCTCTTCATAAACATGCCATCAGCATTCAACCCACAAGAGCATGTGGCACACAAAATCCCAGGTTTCTGTGAAGATTCAAGGCTTCCCTTGTCGTTTTTTCTCCTGAAAGATACACATCTCCCCTCCATATGCTTTTCTAGGGAATTCCTTTCTGTCTTGTGTGAGTTTTCACCATTCTGAGAACATCAGCTACCAGAACATACTTGTAGGTGTTCTGCATGGGAGATTCTGTGTGTACGCATCTATTCTAAATGACTAACAGCAAATGAAATATCGAGTCACATTTTCCTAGTTAGGGGAAGAAAATTGGAAGTCTGGTTCTTCCTGGGAGTGCAGGAGGACTCCAGAAAGTACCCATCCAGCCTCCCTGCAGGCTGACCACAGCTTCCATTCTGGAATCAGTGGATGCACAATGACTGTGGCTATTAACAGCTCCAATTGACAGTCCTGGTTTCCATTCTTGTTCTGTGCTGAGAGCATGCAGCGCATTGCAGGAAGCCAATCAATTATTTGCAAGAGGAATACTAGATACCATCTCCAGCGCCCCAGCCACAGCTGAAATCCAATTCTGTCTGCTGGCTTGGATTTGGAGGGGAAGTAAAAGTCACATTTTGGAAAAGTGGGATTGATTCTCCATGTTACAATGGCTAAAAAACAAAGAACTAAATGAAAAGGTAGCTACAGCACCACCTCATTCCATTGTACCCCAGCTATCAATCCCTAGGAATCACTGTCAAGCCCACTGGTTGAACATTTTTTATTTATTTTTTAAAATGGAATTTGACTACCCTTCTAGAACTTCAGTTTTCTTAGTTGTGAGTGGAAATAATTGTGTACCTCATAATGTAGCTTCAAATATTAACTTGCATAGTTGAAGCAGAGGCAAATTACCAGGAAGCTAATGAGGTCCTTATTTTATAAGCTCCTTCTCAGAACTGTCTACACGACTTCTTAAAGTTTGTACATCTTTTAAAAAAGAGGAAGCAAAAATCACCCAGGCTTCAAACTCTATGAACCTGGGTAAACTCCAAGGTCGATGACGAGGCAAGTGCCCAGAGGACCCACTGACAGGCCAGGACGACAGGAGACCTGAAGAGGTGGGAAAGTGCCCAGAATCTATGGCTTAATTACACATTTGCTAAACGCCTAAGTGCCTAGCCCTCAACTGCCAACAGTTGAAAGGGAGCTGAGCACAGTATCCTCTAAAAACAGTGGTAGCTTGTGGCTCAAGCTTTAGTGCTTTTAGCCAGACCTTTGCAAAGATTGAGAACTGCTCCTAGAAGGATTTACTCTAATTGCAGAATTTTAGACTCGGGGTTGGGAGAGCGCCTGGGGCAAGCATGTCTCCAATGCCATGCTGCCAGTAGCCTGGAGGATCTGCTGTTTCCTTGGCTTTACAGAGCATCAGAGGTTTGAAAAAGACTAGGCTGCCTTGCAGAGAGGGAGTTTTGCTCGTCACCATCAACGGACAGCCTCACGCCAGCAGTTTCTTTGGGCCTACACAGGAGGACCATTTTCAGTCTGTGCTTCCGCCCCCCTTTCCTGCTTCTCTCTTCCCCTCCCCCACCCGCCTTCCCCTCCCCTTTCCACTTCCCCTCTTCCGTTTCATGAATCATGATACAAATTTCAATCCAAGATAAAAATGTACTTTACTTCACCCTTTTGGCTGTGATTAAGTTCTGTCCGCAGCAAGGACATCGCTGTTTCCATGGCAACCGGTACACACTAAAGCTGAGGGAGACAGACAGTGGAGAAGAAAAGTATAAAGAAAGGAGCTTGCTACAGTTGCTTTTCATGTGCTAACAGAGGAAACGGAATTATGGAATCTAGGGGCTGGAGTAGAATTTGTAAGGACACCTAAGTCATACACCTACCTCCAGAAGAGCCATAATAAAATCATTTTAGAGAGAAGTTAGCGTCTTTTCTTTAAGGACAGCTGTTTAGTGGTTAATCCAGATAATGCCTGAGTTCCTGAGAAAACTACTGGCCCAGCCAAAACAGGTAGCTGATAAGTCCCTCCTTGCCTCCTCCCAGGCATAGACCTCTTATCCCCCAAGAAGGTCAGCAATCCCTTATCTTTGACCCTGCTAGCTAAGCACTCCACCCAGGTACCTAGAAACCATGGAAAGGAAGTGAGAATAATTCTCACACTCCTTTAAAAGTGTTCTCTGAAGAAATACATCTATTACTCCAGGCTTCTGGTTTTTATTATTTACAATGTTTCCACCAGTTTTAAGCATATAAAAGTGTAGTGGTGTAGACAGAGTGGGCATTAATGCTAGCTGCTCTGACTAGCGAAGAAAAGCATACAGAATAATTAATTCTCTGGTAGTTGACAGTGAGGTCGAGATCAAACTTTCAAGCCTTTGGCATAACAGCACTTAGCCCACAGGGAATGGGCAGAGGCCTGTGTGGGGGATTATGATGGTACATTGTAGTAATTGTCCCTCCCACTGGTTTAATTTTAAAAAAAAGCTGATTGGTCGAAGGCAGACAGGAAGTGTGGGCGGGGCTACCAGACCAAGAAAACTCTGGGAACAGGAAAAACAGAGCAGATATGCCAGAGATGCCAGAGTTGCCAGACAAGCCAGCAGATGCAGAGGACAACTGTGCTGCTCTGAGAAAAGGTACCAAGCCGCATGGCTGAACAGGATAAGAGTCATGGGTTAGTTTAAGGGTAAAGAGTTAGCAAGTTATATGCCTGAGCCCCAGGTCAATCAGAATACAGTTAATATAAGCATCTGTTTGTTTCAGTGGGACTATGGGACTGTGAGTCTGTGTTTCCAGTCCAGGAGGCAAGACCGGAAATTCTAGGCCAGAAACCTCATGTGACAGGCCAGGGTTTACTTGGTAAACACGATTTAGGTAAAGACACTGGTTTTGCTCTTAGATAGGTAGGGGGCTTCCTGTGCACAACTATTGAGCTATGAGTATAGGAAGTGAAAGTAATTGGCAGGAAAGATCCTGGCATGATTCCGTAACATTAAAACTTTAACTCAAGATGGACTTCACAGCTTTGGCTCTTCTGGGTTAAGATTTTACGTAGCAAATCAAATCAGTTGACTGTAGGAAGATACAAGGTTGACCCGCTCCATCTCAACCCTTGGTTTTTCACTTGCTAGATGGACCGCTTTAGCAAGCCACACATCCCAGCCTCAATTTCTCTTATTTAAAATAGGGTGATGATATCCACCATCTGAGATTAGCCAAAGAAAAATGTGGTCCGTGTAGTGCATCCCTGACACGTGACGAATAAAAACTGCTTAGTAACTATTGGCTATTATTTCTGATCAATGAAGTTCTCTCACTTAACAGCTTCTGATTCTTAAACTGAGATTGAGGTTATTCCCATGCAGACGTGTCTATTGGTTTTGATCTTTCTGTTTCTAGGGGAACGTATAGCCAGACTAGATTTTATAATCACCTGTAAAAAAGGACTTTAGCTGTGGTTTACTGCGGCAATTATTCCACTGTTGATTCAAGCACTTCTCACCTTTAGCATCACCCTATTTTGAGATTCTTTCTACATTGCAGTTGCTCAGAACCAACTTACAGTTGATGGGCTGCATGTCCATTCCATCTGCTCTCCCATGCCTTTTCCTCAGGCCATTCCTGAACATGGTGAACTCTCTTCTTCCCCCAGAGACGATTTTAAACATATTTGCTTAACTACCAGAGCTACTTGGTATAGAAATCACCAGTATCCTGTCCGTGCTCACCTATTCTCTGCACGTGTCTATCCATGGCTCCAACTTAATACTGCATCTATCTGTTTGTTGATATGTCTCCCCACTAAACTGCTCCCAGACGATGCAGAGCACATCTTATCTCTGTGAGCTCTATGCCAATCACATTTCCCAGCACACAGCAAGAATTGAGTAAATACTTGCGTTAAATGAATTGTCAGTTTTTTTTTTATTTTTAGATTTCCCAAACCCAAATCAAACATATATAACAAGACAGAACATCAAACTAAGACAATGTTTATGACCAACAGCAGGGGCAGATACAGGTCTGAAGATGAAGGGAGAAGGGAAGTGAATGGAGAACCTGATACACTGCAAGATTTTCCAGCAACTCTAGGCAGAGTTGAAGTAATCGCCACATTAAACAAATTTGGGGAGAGTTAAAACTAATATATATTATAATATATATGTATTCATGAGCGGATACAGGAGTAATCCAGGTCTATGCAGGCCCAGGTTAAATAATTTTTTGGGTGGAACCCTTGTCTACACACTTTAATTCAAAAAAAAATATACTCTAAGACAGCTGGGCTTGTTCAGAGTGCTTAGTGACAAGGGGGCTTTTAACAGTGAGTAGAGAAGAGACACCAATCTCCTCCACCGTCCTCCCCTGCACATGAGGCTCTTCTACCCTGTGTTTTCCTTATCATCATGTTCTTTACGGTCAAATGTGCAGGTCAAAGCTAATTTTTAAAATCTATCACTACAAATAAAAGCTGTAAATTCTGTCATTACTCACAATGTCATGCCTTCTTACAACCTTTTATATTAAAACAATATATATCTTTTGGCCTCTGCAGTTCCTGATTACCAATAACTGAGTTCCAGTGACTGCAATGGTCATGATACAACCTATATCCTATATCTACCCCAGCGGCACTGTCAAATGCTGATACCATGCTTAATCTATAATGACCGAAACCCAAAAGTCTTTCTTACTATGAGAAAAAAATGCAAAAAAAACTAGTAATTCCTGTCTGGTAATATAACATTTTTCTTTCATAGAGTTGCTGCATAGATTTAGGACACTGTTTCTCTTCACACTAGAGCAGGTATGTTTCTGCGGTAGGTCTCTGCATCCCTATATCCCATTACCAGAAGGACAAAGAACAGAGTGTCCATGGCAAAGTAGTCTTGGGCCTTTGAGTAAATCTTTCATCAAGACTGGCCCTGAAAAGCAATATGCCATTATGTATGGACACAAGGGAATGTATTATTTCAAAATACCCGTTGGGCCTATGGTGACCAAAGCTATGGGAGCAACCACTACTGTGATCCTCCCAGTAGGGTCCATGGAATCTTTGGAGATTGTTAGGTAGTTTTTTAAATGGCTGCTCACATTAAAAGGGCTGTAGAGGGTAAAGTGATCCCGAATCCCTTTCCCCTTTAATAGTCTAAGCCAGATGGTTGGAACACAGATGGACGGAAGTCAACATGTAGATATCTACACATACAATTTAAGTTCAATAATGGGAAGTGGACAATCATCCCGTGTCATTCTGGGAGAGGCCCCCAATCAGCATGTCAGCATTCTGTTGGCCCATTTTTGTAGGATCATTCTCATAAAATATCTTACAGTCTAGTCATTATTATTTTCTCACTAAATGGCTGTCCTAGAACCAGAACTCCGCCAGATATGGTTTGAGGCCACTTCATAGATAAGAATTATGAAACTTCTGGAAACATTAGTCAAATTCCCCTGCACTACTGGGGTTGAAGGTAGAGGATTGGAGAGTGCCTTGATGGAGGCAATGGAATGGGGCTCACAAGGTTGTATCTGGGTTTGTGGCTTTGCACTTTCCACCTGGCCAGTCTGATTTTCAGAGGGGACAGTGCTCAGAAACATTAGCCAAAGTGCCTGACCCTTTGAGGACTGGGGCTTTTTTCCTATGTCAAAGAATGATGTTGGCCTTTGGTAGCCCAGTAGTCACGTGGGAGAGGCCAAACCATGTGTTGTGAGGCAATATGGTGCAAGTTTCAAAGGGCCATAACTAGAAGGGCTGGAGGAGGACAAGAAATGGTGCCTGTAGCTCCTGTTAGGGGGATAATGAGCTAAGAAACAGGCTTCTCATTCAGGAGCAACAACATTAAGTTGGGTACAAGTCCCAAAGGATCCCCAGAAAACCTCATCACAAAACCCCTGTAGTTAAAAACAGCATGATCTTCTTCAGAGATTTCACAATTTTGTTTTCACTACTGAATCGCACTGGAAACCAGTAAGCAATGAATTAAGCATTCAGTGATGCTTAGGGTGATACAAGTTCTTTTTAAAAATCAGTGCAATAACAAGCAAGGGAAATATGGATCCAGCTCTGGTGTAAGAGGGCAGTAGGGCATCGTCCCAGTGGCCTGTGCTGGCCAAGAGAATGAGCTGCAGTGTCTAGGCAGAAGCATGCAAGCCTGCCTTGACTTTGGTCTTTGTGGGGCTTTTCCCAGAGCTACCTCACTATGGTGTCTCACAGTGCCCCAAGCTAATATCAATTCCAGCAGAGTAGGTGGTAAATTTCCTTTGCATATCATACACAGACACAGGGGTTGCCTTCTAGATAACAATCCAAACAGTACCGTTGAGAGAATGATAAATGACAGTAAGAACTACACATAGCCCCTCTGGATTTGCCATTTTGTAGAAAGCTCAATACCTTGCTAATAGGGTGATTCCACTCTGAAACCGCCATGGCTTAAAAAAAAAAAAAATAGAGTTGGAACCTCCTCAAAAATAGAGGTTTGTGCTAAATGTTTTAAAACATAAATAAAAAGCAAGTCAAACCTGGGATTTGTTGATATCTAACACTTCCTACAAAAAGGAATCTCAACTTTGGTTCCTCAACAGTCCAGGAAATACTGCTATAAAATGTTGACCAAGAGACCCTTTGACTTGCGTTTCTTCCTTTTAGTACATATTTAATAAGTTTACTCTTCTTAATTATTTTTTTCATACAATATATTTTGATCATAATACCCTTCCCAGTCTCCTACCGGATCCTCCCCACTCCCTTCTGCCTAAACCTCCTCTCCACCTCCTTCCCTGCTTCCCTTCCCAACCCTCTCTCCACCCAACTTTATGTTGTCCTTCTAATATGTGTGTCCGCCAGTCCTGTTATGGCGGGGATGATGCTGTTTCCCCAAGTCATCCATTACCACTGGCTCTTATGGTCCTTTCATCTCCTCTTCTGTGCGGATCCCTGAACCCTGAGGGGAGGGGTTTGCTGTAGACATTCCTTTCAGGACTAAGTGCTCCAGAGTCTCTCACTTGCCCCATGTTGTCCAGATGTAGAGCTTTGTGTCAGTTATCGCTTAGAGAAAGAAGAAGCTTTTCCGATGAGTGTGAGTAATGCTTGGATCCATGGGTGGGCAACATATTACTAGGACCATATTTTGTCGCTATGATCCTTTAGAAAAGTGACAGTAGGAGGCTCTGTCCTTGGCCCATGAACTATCCAGGGTCAGGCTCTTGGCCACCTTAGCAGTGTCAGGCATGGGTTCCATCTCTTTAAAGACTCTGCGCCATGCTGTTCAAAGCTTTCGGGGTTTTTTTGGTTTGTTTGTTTTTGTTTTCTTTTGTTATTTGATTTTTTTTTAATAACCTGACTCTGTTGACTTAAGATTGGATGTATTTGAAGTTGCTTTGTTTCAGTCTAGTGTTTGAATCTTTCCGCAGATTGCTCTGGGAGCAGCACCAGCTACAATTTCCTGGGCTTGTTGAAATCAGGGGCTAAGGTGTTGACCTTCCTGTGCAGCGTGGGAAAGAGGAACACTGACTGAACTGTTGTAGAGACCTGCCCATAAACCCCGAGAGAGCTGCATGCTTTTGTTTCCATGATATTGAACCCAGTGAATAGAAGAGAAAAATTTAAAGATTAAAAGAAAGTACAGAAATACAACACTGACTTTCCTACAATGTATGGCTCATAAAGGGCATGTGTCCCAGTTGGCTTACTGGTAGCTTATCAACATGTCCTTAAGGGACATGGGAAAAGAGTCTCTCCAGTTGGAGATGTGGTTCAAGCTGGTCAAAATTCACTGACCTTTTTACCTGGGTAGTCTATCAGTGCACAGTGTCTGTCCACAGAGACCCTGTTCCTGACGACTGAGTCTGATGTCCCCTATGGAGATACTCCAGCCCTGTTTTAGCTCCTTCTGGGGTGTTCAGCTTGCCAACTTAGCTTTGAATGCAGGGATCATGGAGTATTTAACAAGGAGCTGGTAAGTGAAGAAAAGAGTGGATTAAAAATACTCAGTATATGGAAGAAAAGTGGAAAGGCCTTAGACAAACACAACTGTCTAAGACAGCGGTTCTCAACCTTCCTGATGCGGGTACCCTTTAATACAGTTCCCCATGCTGTGGTGACCCTCAGCCATAAAGTTATTTTCTTTGCTACTTCATAACTATAATTTTACTACTGTTGTGACTTTTAATGTCAATATTTGTGGGAGAGAGATGTTTACCAAAGGAGTCTCAATGCATGAGTTAAGAACTGCTGGTCTAAAACAATGTATGTTATATTCAAAAATTAGAAAGCATCTTCATGTTCAGGATCACCTGCGCTCTATAACAACTCACTGTTATATATTAAGATGGTTACATTTATTAAAAACCTCAAAATGGCCCCAAGAATAGCAGGAGGTATTTTGATGTTATTTTATTTGTAAGGGTTTTGGAGTGGAGGAGGTACAGAAACCAAGGAGATGGGAGAGGAAGGCTACTTTGTTGATTTGCGTTAAGGATCAGGGCGTGTGGTTTAGGATTGGCAGCAATCAGCTACAGAGCACTACAATGCTCACACCTCAACAGAAAGAATTTTTAAAGAGTTCTAGGAACTTGTTCTTTGGAATAACCAAAAGCAGGTTGGAGGTTGTACATGGGGTTTCCACAAGGCTAGCTGGTGTGGCTCTGTGTCCTCCTTTTCTAATGCTGTCTCCCAAATTGAGTAACCTGAGATGTTACCATGAGAACGATCTTGGAGTGGACACTGACAGATAGGCTATACACAGGAGCTGGTAGAAAGATAAATCTCGTGGATGGAGATTCTTGGCTTCTATTTCTGTGACAACTTTGAATCTATGAGTGTGTTTCTGTTGGTAAATCTGCCATCTTAGAATGGGCGGAGCACCAAATGTGGCCCATCTCTCTCAATCAGTTGGGGTCTAGCTGCAGTACCCTTCAGTAAACTGCTTCTGAGACCAGTAGGGACCCTCACTACTAGCCCAGGGATGGAAGCTGCTCACAAGACTGGCTGCTTTGGCTAATGTTCTCCAGAATACTCTCCAAGGAGGAAAAAATCATTGAGTAAATAGTGGGCAAACCTTACAGCCATTAAAACTCACACACTCAGTTTCCTTCACAATTTCCTTCACAATGTAACTTCCTGAAACTGAAGATCCATGTCTCTCAACTCATGGATCACCAGTTCCTTGTTTCAAAATAATGATTTTTAATAAGGCAACCTTGAAATAATCAGATTTTTTTTTCTTAAACACCAGCCTGTTTTTTCCCCTCATGAGGCAGACGATGCGCTTCCCTGTGCTTTAAACTGATGCGTGGTAAACCAAGATCCTGAAAGAATGAAAGAGCATTAACAAGATTTACCTAAGAGCTACCCAAATAGAAAAAGATGTGTGCACCGACCTGGTTCGAGGGAACGAGGCTGAACAGAACATCTGTTTGGCTCTCTTCTCCTCCCTCTCCCTTCCCCAGTGGTTAATGATATCTGCAGTACTTAAGCTTTGCACATTCCTTCACTAATTAAATTCCTGCAAAGCTGTCTCATGAATCAGGTGCCTTGTGGAGCAGGAACACAGACCTTGCTTCTGTGCAGTCAGCGGCTGCCTAGGTGCAGGAGTGCCATGCACACAGGGCTTACTCTTTGCAGAACCTCAAGAGTCCCCTCCCTTCAAAGATACTCATTTGCTTTCTACTGCCTGTCCTCTCAAGACTAAATTAGGGGAGTGGGGGTGTTGAGTTGCATAAATAAAGATTTAAGAATGTTTAAATAAAAGATTTAAGAATATGTAAATTATTTTTTGATTGAACATGAATGGTTCACTCACTCAGCGGGAAATTAAGGGAGGAGGTTGCTTTATCTCCAAAACAGAAGTCCAGTTATGAGTTCATTTCATTCAGCAAATAATGCTGCCTGTGTGCTACTCACTGTTATGAACCCACTTCTAGATTTGATCCCTGTCCTCATGAACCTGTTCTGCATCTGAAACCTCAGAAAGCTTAAGCTCAAACTAGTATGGGCCGTGTGATTCCCCCATGATTCAGAGGTGAGACAGCATTTGACATGGCAAAGAGGTGAGAAGTTTCCACATGATGGACACCTTTTCTAGGAGTACAATGTATGGAGATGCTGGGGCCTGCCTCAGTGGAGACCCCTCATGAAACACTTACTGATGCCCAAAGCCACCCCTGGTGGTGTATTCAGCCTCAGTGCCAGGCACTTCACATGTGTCCTCTGAATCTATAACAACTTGAAGAGATGGGGATTTCCCCTCATTGTGCAGAACTTTCTTTGCAGAGAGACTGACTAGCTAAGCTCATGGGTACAGGGAATTTTAAAGCTCTTTTTAATTTTTCCCTTTTCTTCCATTTTTGTTTGTTTGTTTTTTATAATTACTACAACAGAAGGTAGGGTTATGGTTTGCAGCAGATACATCACAACACAGAGCAAAGTACTAAATGGTGACAATGCATCACAGGACAGGGGAGGTCAGAGAAGACCAAACATCCAGGGTGGCTTCTCAATTTTCAGCAGACAACCAACATGAGGAACCAACACAGATCCTTGTTCTTGTCAAAATGAGCAAGAAAAAGACATGAAATCATCTAATTAGTGAAATCTGGAGACACAAAGACACAAAGGCAGAAATGAGAAGCAACTGTGTCCTAAAAATCCATGTCTTCCAGGCTCCTTTTCTTCTTCCCAGAAAAACAGACGTCATCAACAGACACCACAGCCGACCCCTTTAAACCCACGTGGATCCCAGCATCTGTCTACCTTTCCTTCCTTACTCCTGCCACTGTGCATGTGCTCATTAGGACCCACACTCTCCCCTAGGTCCTAGGCTACTCAGGAAGGTGCAGTGCCTGGGGCTTCACATTCATGACAACTGGTCTACAAGAGAGTCCTGCCCAAACCTGCACAGTGGAACCACCTGCAAATCCCGAGTGTTCTTTGTACCTTCAGGAGCAAAGCATCTCCCTTCTGACGCCTGTCTACTCAGACAGTGCCAATTGATCCTTTAGAGCTTAGTTCAGTGGGTGCAAATAGGTTGGATTCAGCCAAGAGCAAAATAATAACAGAGGTATATGGGCTTATATATTTTTCCATTCGGGGAATCCCAAAGCTAATTGTTTGGAGTCCTGCGGAGAGCACCATGAGCATTCATAGCTTATAGCTCTATGTGCTTCTGCTCTGTCAATCTTAGTTCCCATATCCTAGGATCACCTAGTGGTCCAAAAGGGTTACAAAAAATGAAGAAAAGAGAAAGGAAAAGAGCCCCCCTCCAATCTACTTGTAATCGTCTCCATTTTAAGGAGAATGTTCCTGGCAAAGCCATCACCATGCCCCATTGTGTATCAGTGTTTAGAATGTAGTCACATGGGCAACCGAAAGATGCGGTCTATCAGTGGCGTTTATTACACACTGCTTTAGTTTCGTTTCTTGTTGCTGTGATAAAATACCCCAACAAAAGCGACTTCAGAGGGAAAGGGTTTATGTGGCTCACAATTCAAGGTAGTCCATTTGGGGAAATAAGATGGCTGTGACTTGAAGCCGTTACTTATATTTTGTCCACGGTCCAGAGCAAAGAACAACAAATTCACGCTTGTACAATTGGTGGTGCTCAGCTGCCTTCCTCCACCCTTGTACAGACCAGGATCCTCTGTCTAGGCAACGGCCTCACCCAAATTAAGATGGGCTTCCTCACTTCAGTTAATGTAATCAAGACGATTCTCCACAGGGCAGCCTAATCCAGACAGCTTCTCATTGAGACTCCCTTCCTAGGATGTTCTAGAATGTGTCAAGTTGACAATTAAAATTAACTGTCACACACAGATTAGAAATAGGGGTAGTGTTAGTAAGGAGGGAAGTGGATACTGGATAAATAATTGGTACTCCGTGTAAGATTTACTTTCTCTTGTAAACTGACTCTTGCTTCTTCATTACCTGCCCTTCCCACGGCTATATCAGTATTTCTGTCATGCCCCAGGCATATCTGTGGATTATAGCACCATGCAGCCTTCCTAGATTTCTTCAGACTCTGGGGGGGGTGTCTTAGGGTGGGTCTCATCTTCCTTATATTTGGGTTTCCAGCATCGGGTCCAGGGAATTCGTGTCTGAGTAATTGTTGCATTACTGCACATCTATGAACATCTTCAGGGTCTGAGTTTTCTACTCCTTTTTGAAACACTGGTATTTTTACAGGGAAACACTAAAAATATCTGGGAGGTTATTTCAAAGTACTACAAGCTACCGCTGTGATTGGAGCCAGGTTTAGAAGAAGGAGCATGTGACTCCGGCACCAAACCAAAAATAATTTTACAATGCTGATTTCAGTTCCCATCAAATGGGTCACCTCCTCTGGTATCTGTTACTAGGGAAATAACTGTCCAGACTATGATCGGTGGTAAAGATATTTAGATCAAGCTGTAACAACTAAAAAGTCCAAAACACGAATGTCAAATAATCTCCTTTTAAATTATACTTTCACATTTTACAAATGCAACATGTTTGGGGTAGGGTGGGGTGGTAAGACGGTTGTTAGGAGCAAGACGGAGGCAATGCTCACAGCCCCACCAAAACTGCATTTTAATTATACTTATAGGTCTGTCTCTCACAGCCTTTTTGTGGGGGCAAGAAATAAAGAGAGAACATTTTAAATGAAATAGTAAAGGCCAGAACACAAGGAATTAATACTAATGTGACAAAAAACCTTCTAAGAATTATAATATTAGATGTTGCTTGATACCACACGACCTTCATTTCTATTCCTTATGGCCTTTGTGAACTCCTTCTTCCTTAACAGCGTCTTCTGTCACTGTAACTCAAGCCCTTGGGATATAACAGAGATTCCTACACACTAAAGTCACCGTGTAGATTTCATACTGCCCTTTTAAATGCCTTGTACTTCCCACCATTTTCTGACTTACACTCAGACCTTGGCTTCCTAGTGTTCTGTGATTAGTTTCCTCGTTGTAACCATATTCCAAGTCCCATCTCCTATTTCTTCCTGCCTCTCAGCCTCATCCACATGTCTCTTCACCCTGAGTATTTATTGGATAACTGATTTGGGAGCCCATATACCCATTAGATGCTAGAGACATAGACTTATGGTTCACCAAGGTTATAGGGTCCCAGGAAATTTTCATTTGAAGTCAGAAGAAATAACTGCATTTAATAGTAACTAATGTGTAACATATTTAGTTTAGATTCTATTGAATTCTTTACCAAATGTCATTATATTGTTATACCAATTATATAAAATATCATTTTAAATATCTTTCAATAAAGCAATGTGTCCATGAAGATAAAGTTCTCAAAAGCCATGCAGATACTCTGTATTAACTTTTCACAATATAAGTAAAGATAAAAAATGTGTACAAAATAACTTGGAGGGCTTATTTTTTAAATGTGTATTTTTCTTGAAAATTCTCCATTTCTTAGCTTTTTCTCTTGGTCTGGTGCTGATCAGTAGTCCATGAAGTGTGGATGCTTCTTCTGGGCTTTGATAAGTCCATGGATATGGAATGTGACATGTTACAATGCTATTTTGTTCACACAGCCTCCTCTTTGAAGGCTCTGGAAAAGGTGAGAAACCTCTCGTGATTTCTATAAAATACACACCGCATTCACTCTGATGCATTTAAAGACATAAGGTTCCCCTTTTAGTCCCTAACACTCCCATTTTGTGTGTCAGGGCCAAGTGGAGTGTGTTTTAGTCAGGTCCTGGGTAAACATAGACATGTAATCTTCCTCTCTCGGGAGCAGTCTGTGTGGGGGATGCCTGTCTGAGCATCCTCCATGACGACTGGAACCCTGCTTGAAGCACTGATCGGTGATTTTCTTGGGATTTTAAGTCTAATGACTTGAGAGTTTACAACATTCAGAACCTTTCTAGATAACTTTTCCTTCTGGGTAATTTTTGTTAATTTGGGTTTTAAATTAAAAGTATTATAACTATATTTTCTATTGTGAGGGGAAAAGGAGGGGCACAAGATGGTCTCTAAAGAGCTGACATTATCTTGCAATTAGGAGTCTCTTAAAAAACAAAACAAAACAACACAAACCTAATCACTGCTTACCCAAATAAAATTGCAATGAATCAAGCCTCCTTCTCTTTGTATTACAAACTGTAGTCAGTGCCATCAGCTGCTACTTCATCCTAATTATTTCTCTTCCACAAACACCATCAGTTCCTTTCTGACATGGTAACCAACTGACATAGGTTTACGTTACTTAATGAAGTTTTTTAAGTGGTCAGTTTGTGTCTTTACAATTTCTCTGTGATTGTATTCCTATCCATGGCATTGAAGTGGTTTTGTGATATTGCCTAGGCTTTGGGTAGGGACTGTCTACAATCTAGTTCTGGAGAGAACTGGCCTTTCTTGTCTTGAAGGGCAGGGGTCTGATTCCCTGGCTCCCTGGAGGATGCCTTCCAGTTTTAACTTCCTCCTTCAAGAAGATTTCCTATGAGCTTAGTCAAAACCTGTCTTCTTCTCTCTCTGTTGGTTTCATCTTGTTCCCTACAGTTGGAAAGAACAATTCTTCAGTGTCTATAATTCTTCAGTGTCTTACTTTGGATATCTGTGTTAGACGGGCTTTAGATCTTTTTACTCAGGCCAACCTCAATTCCTACCAAGATCCACTTTCTGTTCTTAAAAATGTTACATGATTTAACCATATAGTAGAATAGAAAATTAAGTGTTGCATATCATAACATGGGCGAATCTCAAAAGCATTCTACTGTGTGAAAGAAGCCACATATTGTGTGAGCCTATTTATGTAAATTACTCAGAAGAGGCAAATCCATACACAAAGTCATGGTTGCCAGGGGATGATGGGTTTTCTCTGTGGGATAATGTACTATTAGTGGCTAGGGTTGTATAGCATGGCAAATATACTAAATGGTATTGAATCATGCCATTTACATGGGGAACTGTTTTTAACACACGTATGCAAATGCTGAAATGATTTTCTAAAGGTTCTCCATTTTTGCATACCACTTTTTGAAGCAAGGTTCCTACAATGGTAGACTCCCAAGGGCCTGTCTTGGTAGTACAATGTGATGGCATCTCAGATGAGGACAGAGATCAAGAGTAGACTATATGAAAAAGGATGAGATGCTGATAATTCATCCATCTATCCATCCACCCATCCATCCACCCATCCATCTATCCATCTATCCTTCCATCCATCTACCCATTCATCTATCCATCCATACATACATACATACATCCTATCCACCCTTCCATTCTTCCATGCATCCATCCACCCATCCATCCATCCATCCATCCATCCATCCATCCATCCATCCATCCTTCCTTCCATCCATCCATCCTTCCTTCCATACATCCTTTCATCCATCCATCCATCCATCCATCCATCCATCCATCCATCTATCCACTCATCCATCCACTCATCTACTCATCCACCCATTCACCCATCCATCCATCCATCCATCCATCCATCCATCCATCCATCCATCCATCCATCCATCTATCTTTCCATCCTTCCATCCTTCCATCCATCCATTTGGCAATTGCTCATAATTTACTGTGGGATGAATTCTGTGGTAGGGGCTGGACTAGATCTCTGCCAATATTTCAGATGTGTGCCCAGTCCCAGTAAAGCGTCAAGACTTTGATGACTTCCTAAGAGTAGACAGTCAATTTATTCTTTAATTTTCATTTGGCAAATGAGCGAGGAGGGATAATAATACTTTAACATAGTCCCCTTTTTAGCACACAGAATTACTAAGAGGGCTAGAGAAGACCATGCAACTATGATTTACATTTTATAAAGCATTATAAAAACTATTGACAATAGTCCTGCATTACTGTAGTTTAGTGCTGAGTTTTTGTAACAGCACAGTGACAGGGGATATCTTTCTGTATGCTGTGAATATGCTTTATCATCATTGGTTAATAAAGGAACTGTTTTGGCCAATGGCAAAGCATCTTAGAGGCAGGCCAGGAATCCAAGCAGAGATGATCAAGGGTGGAGTCAGGCAGAAGCTTCAAGCTGTTGACCAAAGAAACAAGACGTAATGGAACACAGGTAAAGCCATGGAACATGTAGCAATACACAGATTAATGGAAATGGGTTGAGTTACATTATAAAGCTAGTTGGTAATGAGACTGAGCCATAGGCCAAACAGTTTGTAATTAATATAAGTCACTGAATAATTGTTTTGTAAGTGGTTTCAGGACCTCAAGTAAGAGAGATTGTCTAAACCTTGGGCCTGGAAGGATCACAAAACTTTAATCTACAGTGCTGCATTTTTAGCTAATAATGAGATTGACACAATTGTCTCTTTATACTATTTACTGGTGGGAGAAGGGGATAGGCTTTCTATTACAGATGTAGGCTATGGCCACATGAAAAAAATAACATTCACAAAAATGCATTTGAATCAACATATTGTCCTTCAGATAATGTCACTATTACCCTTGTAGTATGTGGTTTTAGATAAAAATAATTATTGGATTAAATGTAAAAACACTGCTTGGTCCAGGTTTTATTGTTTACTGGTCACTTAACCTTGAGACAGATATTTCACATCTATGTTTGAATTCCTTATTTGTGGAATGAAGGCAATAAAAATAGCTAAATCATAGTTCTGAGGACTAACTGAAGTATTTAATATATAGCATTTGGCAAAATACTAATAGGTATTGTTAATGGTAAACATATATGATAATTAAACACATATGCATGAACTGAATATATGTATAATGTGTACAGTAGCATCCTAATACACATAATATAAATATACAAGATATATACATACATACTAGTTAAATATGTGCATATATATGCCATAAGTATGTTATATACATATAGAGACAGAAATTTTGCCCATTTTGCACTAATTAATCAATAAAGACATCTGCCTTAATCAATGCTTTAGTTCACTTGGTAACTATGTAGATGAAGCTCCCAGGTTTATTATGGTGAAACTTACATTCATCCACTTCAAAGAGCAAAAGGCTTTCCAATCCCTATATAAAAGTTTCCAAATTTGTGCTGTTTATCATTCTTTGCTTTACAGGAGTGTAAAATGCCTCATATTTTGAGGGAGACCCTCTTTTCTCTTTCCAGGAATCTGTTTTTGTTCATTAACTCTTTGGCATGTATAAAAGATGACCTCTTGAGGGCAGGGTCCGAGAGAACAGAAACAACTAATCAAACACTTCATAGGGAATTAATCAGAAGTGGAGAGAGGCATGAGGGGAGAGTCCAGGGCAGAAACAATGGCAGAAAGGAGCAGATCTGGGCTTCAGGGTCTGTAAAAGCCAATGTAAAAGAACTTTACAGGAACAAATTGACCACGTAGCCTTAAGAACTTAGCCGCTGATGTTTCAAGTTGAGGTGTGTGCTACTGATGCTTGTGTCAGTAAATGTCAATGAAGTCACGTGTTCTCACAATCACCCTCCTGAGTGGATTTAGACCACATCAAGGAAAAGGACTGTGTTTTGCATCTGGGCTGATGTGTAGTAAAGAAAACAATATATCAATGGAAAAATAATATAGGAGATTAAAATACAAAGATTAACTCAGGCTTAGCGAATCCTGCCAGTTGGTGTTAAAGTTGGGTGTTCTCCAAACTTTAAGTTCAGAACTGCTGAACCTGGCCTTCCTGAGAATAAAATCTTTGTAAATATAGCAGAGGATCTTGGATTAAGTCTTCATGGGTTTAGTGTGAGTCTTACATGCAATGACTGGTGTCCTTATGAGAAGGAAACACAGGGAAATAAGGCCTTGAAGATGAAGACTAAAACAAGGTTTATCATTTTAAGCTGTGGGATGCCAGGACCTCCAGAACCTCATGATGCAAAGATGAATTCTTGTGGGAGTGTGACCCTGTTGATTTTAATTTCAGACTCTCTGAAATTGTGAGACCACAATTCATTTCTGTTGTTTAAAGATGCCAAGATTTTTACATCTTCATTCCTGCAACCACTGGCAATTAATGCAGTATCTGGAAACACCAAAATCTTAGGCTGGGTATCACAATTTCCACTGAACATAAATCTGAGTTAATCTAATTTTGAAAGGATCTGGTGACCTTAGCTTTCCAAAAACAGCTACTTTATGCAAATACAGAATTGCCTTTTTTTCTGTAGCCCTCACCATGATCTGTCTAGTCATCTTCCACAAATTGCGTTTTGACATTCATCTATAAATGAGGTAATATTTTGCTTTATGTTTTTGTTTCTTATATTGTTAAAAACTCATGCAACCTCTCCATGTAGCTTCAACTTTTGCTCATCCAGTGATAACATCCTTGCATGTCAGATTTAGTTTTAATGATGTGTGGGTGTGTGTATGTCAGTATGTGGTTTTGCATCCACCAGTGCAGACATCCAAGAAGGTCAAAGGTTTCAGATGTCCTGGAGCTGGAGTTCCCTGACATGGAAGCTAGTAGCCAAATCCTGGTCCTTTGGAAGATCAGTAAGTCCTCTTAAATGCTGAACCATCTTCCTATACCTCCTTTAAAATGTATTTACGTATTTAATTTGTATGAGTGTTTTGTCTGCATGTATGTCTGTGCACTAGGGTTGTGGCTAGTGTTTGTGAAGTCAGATCTTCTGGAGCTTGAGTTACAGAAGGTTGTGAACATCCATGTTGATGCTGGGAATCAAACCTGGGTCCTCTGGAAGAGAAACCAATGCAGTTAACTGTGGGACCATCCCCACTGTCTGTATTTTAAACTTCAAATGAATAATGTCATATTGAGTTCTGAAAATAACATCCTTGCTTGATTCTCATGCCTTTAAAAATCCTCCTGTCTCTGTACTTCCTTGCCTACTGTTGGTGAAGCCTGTCCAGATAGTACCTATTCCTTCTACTTCTGTTTCCTATGGGAGGCTCGACTCTTGTCCAACTTCTGCCATGATCTAATGTGTGTGTGTGTGTGTGTGTGTGTATGTGTGTGTGTGTGTGCGTGCACGTGCATGTGTGCATGCGTGTGCGCGTGCACGCATAAATGTAAGTATGTGTGTGACTATGATTACCAGTTTATATGTGTGGTGTAGTAGATGATTTTATTTGCTTACATCAGTTGTCTTCTTGGGGGACTATAAGTTCTTGAGGTCTGGAATGTAACATTCACCCCTGTATCTGGATACTAACAATGTAAGTCCTTGAGATCTGGGGATGCAATGTTCATGCTTGTATTCAGGCACTAGCAGTGTTACAGGGCTCTTATGGAGCTGCAAGAGAGTTAGAATTGAGGTCATAAAATGCAGTTTCACGCAGATAGCTGTGGCTGACGTCATTTATGGACCCTGTTCTCCATTTCCCCTGCTAACACAAATCACAGTTTTGTTCATGGGTTTCTCAGATATTCTTCCAACCTAGAAAAAGCAGAGGTAAGTGATAACCCAAGGATAGTCACTAAAGCCTAGTTCTGATGGTAAAAGTATGAGGAAGTCTGTGCGTGTTCTAGAAGGGATGGATTCTCCATGATGAGGGGAAGAAAGAAAAGGAGCTCCCAAAGCATTCTTTCTGAGATGCTACAACCTTCTCACACCCCAAGCGAGGGCTCAATGTGATCTCACACTGTGTGGAGTCTTGACTTGGAACTTGAGTGCATCACAGGACTGTTGAGCCAATATGATCAGTGGTTACTCAGCTAGGTTGTTGTTATATGAAGGAAATAAGCCCTTACTAACACTTCTGTAAATGGAGTGTGCTGGTTCTCAAGGCTGAATTCACTTGTATAGTGAACCTCGACAATTGAAGTCACTTATGTTCTTCAACCCTCACTTATTGGACATATAAGAATGTAATAATCTTGTCTATGGCCACTATTTGGTTCAAATTTAAAAGTATGTATAAACCCTAAGCGGTATTTAACAGCCATAGACTATATTTGCTACCACAGTTTATTAATCCATTCTTCAGTTGAGGGGCATCTAGATTGTTTCCAGGTTCTTGCTATTATGAATAAAGCTGCTATGAACATAGTTGAGCTAATGCCTTTGGGGTACAGATGTGCATCCTTTGGGGATATGCCCAATAGAGGTATTGCTGGATCCTTGGGGAGATTGATTCCAGTTTGGGATAGTGATTCCTCCTGAAGTTCTTTTATTGAGCAGTATTGTTTTGGTAATCCTGGGTTTCCTGTTATTCCATATGAAGCTAAGTATTGTTCTTTCAAGGTCTGTAAAAAATTGTGTTGGGGATTTTGCTGGTAATTGCATTGAATCTGTAGATTTCTTTTGGTAAAATTGCCACTTTTACTATGTTGATCTTACCTATCCAGGGTCATGGGAGATCTTTCCATTTTCTGATACTCTCTTCAATTTCTTTCTTCAGTGACTTAAAGTTTCGTCAAACAGGTCTGCAAGATATGCCAAGATATTCAATGCTATTTGCAGCTGTTATAAAGGATGATGTTTCCCTTATTTCTTTTCCAGCCTATCCTGGTCTCTTTTGATTGATTTTAGTTTGAAGTCTATTTTGTTAGATACTAGGATGGCTACATCAGCTTGTCTTTCCCCAGCCCTTTACTCTAAGCCTGTGTCTGTCTTTTAAGTTGAGGTGGGTTTTTTTGTTTTGTTTTTTGTTTTTTTTTTTTTTTTTGGTTTTTGTTTTGTATGTATGTAGCACAATGGCTTGTTTTTGTATCCATCATGTTAGGATGTGTCATTTTATAGGTGAATTGAGCCCATTGATAGTAAGGGATATTAATAACCAGTAATTGTTATTTCCTGTTATTTTTGGTTGTAGTTTGTGTGTATTTTCCTTCATTGAGTTTTTCTGTGGTATTATTGATTGTGGTTCCATGGGTATATCTGGTTTCCTTAGGTTGGAGTTTTCCCTCTAGTGCTTTCTGTAGGGCCAGATTTGTGGATAGGTATTGTTTAACTCTGGTTATGTCAAGAAATATCTTGTTTACTCCTATGGTGGTTGATAGTTTTGCTGGGTATAGTAGTCTGGGTTGGCAGCCATGGTCTTTTAGTGTCTGTATAACATCTGACCAGGACCTTCTTGCTTTCATTGTTTCCATTGAAGAGTTGGGGTTATTCTAATGGGTCTGCCTTTATAGGTAATTTGGTTTTTTTTTTTCCTTTGCACTTATAGTATTTTTTTCTTTGTTCTATTGGTTTAGTGGCTTGATTATTATGTGGCAAGCAGAATTTTTTTGGGTGGGGTCTAGTCTATTTGGTATTCCATAAGCTTCTTGTATCTTTATAGGCATTTCCTTCTTTAGGTTTGGAAAGCTTTCTTCTATGACTTTGTTGGATATAGTTTCTGTGTCTTTGAGCTGGTATTCTTCTCTTTGATTCCAATTATTTTCTTTCAGGGACTTGTTAATCTCTTCTGATTTTTTGTTTACATTTTCTTCTGTTTCTTTAAGGGAGTTTTTTATATCTTCTTTTAAAGCTTCTATTATCTTCATAATGTTGTTTTTAAAGTTGTTTCCTTCTGTTTCCTCTTCATTGTTATGCTCAGGTCTTGATGTTATAGAACCACCAGCTTCTTCTGGGGGTGTCTTGTTGTTCTTTATATTGTTATATGTATTCTTGTACTGGCATCTGCCCCTTGTTTCCTTGGTTCACTCTTAATCAGTTCTTGGTCAGTTCTTAGTCGGTTCTGAGTTGGCTGTAGGCCAAGGAGCTGTGTCTCCACTTGTTGCAGGGATTGCTCTTAGTCGGCTCTTAGTCATCTCTCAGTTAGCTGTAGACCACGGGGGCTTCAGGGTCTCCGGTTGTCAGAGTGGAATTGTCAAACTGTTTTTCAAATATTTATGTTTACCTTTATTGATGTTTCTGATGCACTTGACCTTTGACAAAGGGCTTTCAAGGCTGTACTACTCCCTGCTGGAGAACCATTGGTTTTGATGGTTGTTTATGGAGGGAAAGCCACTTTCCTTTAGGGACATGGCCACTGGCAGGTGCCATGCCTCAGCAGACGGCACCATACACACTTAATAAAAGAGGGAATGAAGCCAGGAGAGAGATGGGAGTGTGGTGGGAGACAGGCGGTGGGTATGATCAAACTGCATTATCTACATGTATAAAAATTCCAAAACGAATAAAAATATTACATTATTAAAGAAAAGGAAGAAAAATAAATCAAACCAGAAGAAATAGATTGATGAGGTGTCGGGTAATAAACAGGGTTGTAGTAAAACTGATCTCAATCTAACTTCGAGGGAAAGCTTTAGATGCCCCCATACCTAGTTCATGGAGACTTCAGCGAAAGTGAACCCTGGATTTTGCCAAGGCCTTTTCTGCAGCTACTAAAATGGCTGTGCTTTTCCTTCCTTGGTGTGTTAATGTGTAAAAGTGTTGGGTAGCTCTCAGCTGTTGAATGGACCATATTAACTCCTGTTCTTATTGCAGTGAGAAAATGCCTGACAGATGTAAAGGAGGAGGTTTTCTAGTGCTTTCTCCTGCTACTTCATCTACACCCATTTTTTATACGGATCCTTATTTTCTTCTGCTGTTGGATCTCCAGCTGACCGTGTGGAGGCTCAAGTGTTGATTTAAAACTTTCTTTGCTTCTCTTAATATCTACTACTTAGCACTGTATATAGTTCCTCCTAAGTACTGCTCTAATTCTACGCCACAAATTTTAATACGTTATGTTTTCATTTTTATTTCATTTAAAACACATTCAGAACTTCTCCTTTGATTGCCTCTTTGTCCCATGAGTTCTTTGGAAGTGTGCTGCTTAATATCTAAATGTAAGGGGATCTTCCAGAGTCCTTTCTCTTACTGATCTCCAATATAATTCTAGTGTAATCAGAGAATGTGTTTTGTGTGATTCAAATCTTTTAAGATCTCCTTAGCTTTCTTTTATCACTCAGAATTTCTATGTAAATAAATGTTCTGTGAGCATTTCAAAAGAATGTGTGGTTTGATGCTGATGGTGTAGAGCTCTATAAATGTCAGTTGGGTTATACATCTTCAAACTCTTTAAACCCTTACTGAAATGTTTATTAGTATCAACTGGTAGAAAGTATCAATTACCAATACAAGACTTTTACATTTCCCATTAATTGCAAAGGATCTCATTTTCTCTGCAGTTCTCTGTCTTTTGGGGTTTTTTTTCCTTATACATTTGGAAGCTTTGTGATTAAGCAAATAAATATTTAGGACCATTATGACTCTTGAATTGACTCCTCCAGCATTACAAAATAACCTTTACTAACTACAGCAATAGTTTTTCTCTGAAATCGACTCAATTTGTTGTTAGCTTCATCAGTCTGGCTATCTTTGGCTCACTGTGAGCCCAGGATATCTTCCATGCTTACACTTTGACTTACTTTATAAAGTATGTTTGTCACAGGCAGCAAATACTTGAATCTTGCTTTTTAATCCAATAGGAATGTCTCAGCTTTTTTACTAGAGTGTTTAGTATTTATCAATGACTTCATAATGAATTTCTCTGTGACATGCTTAAAGCAAATACTTATCATTTCACAGCCTCTGTGGGTCAGGAATGCATATACCACTCCAGCAATGCCCCTGGCTCAGGGTTTCTAATGTGAAGAAACTAATAGCTCATCTTCTAAAAAAGAAAAATGGCAAGTCATTATTTTGCTTTATATTCTGTACAGGTTTATTTATTTGGAATTCTATTATATGCAATCTTTTCCATAATCCTCACTTCTGACTCATTTCTGACCCTATGCAATCATTTATAGTTTTGAAAATTATAGGCATCATCTGCCAGAGAGCAGAGTCTCCTAAATACATGGAGATCTGCATTGCCGAACTCAGCCTTCCACTATTACTGCTGAACTGGCTGATCTCACTCTGGCACCCTGAAGGAGCAAGTGCGCAAGCATAAGACCTTGACTTATGTGTGTGATGAATATTTGAATTGTGTGGGACTTTCTGCTTTGTTGGCAGGGATAGAAGTTATGTTCATCACTCAAAGACAGCAGTATCTCAGTAACGCTCAGAACTTAGAGCCCAGCACAGCACTCTGTGAAGACTGGCAGTACTCTGTGAAGACTGGCAGCACTCTGTGAAGACTGGCAGCACTCTGTGAAGACTGGCAGCACTCTGTGAAGACTGGTAGCACTCTGTGAAGTGTGGTCCTTGACCTGAATCAATCTTGGCCATAGTTTGAGCTTGCTATCCCCCGTTGGTCCACACTAAAATGTTAGCACTGTGTTCTCTCACAGACAGGCATCTTTTTATATCACATCTTGCTACTGATTCTTTTAAAGTAAGAATTCCTTGGTTTTAAGCCCCCGTACCTGCTTCTGTTTACCAAGCAGGCCACACAATGTATTGAAAAAGTATTGGAACTTTGTATAAACTGTAGGAACAGCTGAGAAACAGGCTGGGAAGGAGACAGCAATCAAGGTATAAGAAAGAGCAAGAGCTGATGTCTAGATCCTAACTGGAGCTTGCCTCATTGGGATCCCCGCCCTGGGGATGGATCAGCACCACCCATCTCCAGCACTGGTATAATCAACTCATAGGCATGCTAGAGGAAGGTAGCATATCTTATACTATCCCCACCAAAGGCCCACAAAGTTAGAGAAATCATTCCTGAAAAGGGCAGTGGATGCCATTGTTTTAAAAGACAATGGTAGGGCAGGGGATATATTCTAGGTAGGAAGGTAAACCAAACACAAACTCCAAATGTTCAGATGTATAGATACATGGACATGACAGTTAAAGAGTATCGTATATGGTCATTAGTGGCTAGTTTTGTATTTACAGTGATGAAGCTCCCAGAATCAAGGCCATTTTCATCCTGGTTAAAAAAAACATAGCTGCTGAATGAAGTTTTAAAGAGCAAACGACCGATGGCTGAGGAATGATGAAAGACAGTGTCGCAGACATCTGGGTCAAGTGCAAAGCTTGTGTATCATGTCTGCTTTGCGGGAGTGTCGCACACTCTGACTCAACTTGGAAAGCCTAGCTGGAGCCCCATTGGTGAACATTTCTTTTCCTGTTTGCACTTGCAGGTAGGTTAGAGAAATTACATTTTGCAGTAGCTCACCTGAGGCTATAAAGGGATCATTAGCTTTTCAAGGATTCCATAAATTTCCTGAAAGCACTCTGGTTCCATTTGGAATAAGAAAACAGCATGGGAATATTTTGATCGTGGTTGTGGAACATGAAACCTGATTTAATACCCAAAGGTCATTGCACTGGTTTATTGGAGGGAACATTTTACTTAGTGTTGAGAAGTTACAGGCGACAATGAGCCACCATTGAGTTGGCTCCGTATTGCTGGAGGTCTGCTCTTCAGGCTGTCTGTCCTCCGTCACATTGTTTGTTCTGTACTAAAGAGTTCTGGAATGAAACCATATGACAGCTGTTTCCCTCCAAATCGTCCCTGGAAATAAGATATACATCTCATGTGGCTTTCCCAGCAAAAAACGTTTGAAATAAATAAATACCCCATCTGTTGCCATTCATCAGCGTTCTCTGGTCTCTACAGATTTCTCTGTGCTGGTCTCAGACAGTGTGGGACTCTTGAGTGTGGCAGGCAGCTGAGTTTTGTTGGAGCATCCTGGCAGCCTTTCTCGGACATGGTAGACTCTCCAAATCTTGTTAGTCGAATGTTATGGTAACACATCTTTTCTGTTGACTGCTTTGAGCAGAGTTATGAAAGTTGCTGTTTAAGGGATGTCGCCAGTCCAGATCCTGGATGGAAGCTTTCAGGAGGAAGTAACATTTAAGTTGACTTACAGGACAAATAGAGCTCATTGTGGAGAGTGGGGAATAGCAGAGATGGAAAGGTCAGAACTCTGTGATGGAGTCCCAGCTTATATGGAGGACTGCAGTGAGCAGCCTCTTCTGCAGTGTCCTGTGATGTGCACGTATGCGGGTGGGGGGTATGAATGTGTGAGAGCATATTCGTGATGGTATGTACATGTGTGGATGGGTGGGTGGGGAGCAAGCACGCATTTTGGGGGTCTATCTTGGATCAGGAAGCTAGTAAGCAATGAGGCTGGTGTAATAAGGAATGTTGCGTCTGGTCCTAGAGTGACTGTGTGGTTTCAGTTCTTTGCAAATAGAACACTTTCCATTCACAACCCTTCCCCATTGGGTAAATTTGGTATGCAACTAGCTTCAAATATTGATTTTTTTTTTTAAAAAAAATAGTCTTTAAATAGGATAGCCTTGTTCAAGATTAGGCCAGACTCCTCACTCATGGTGAAGCTAGAAGCGTGGGTCTCAAGGTAGCAGCTGAGTGATACTTTTCCTCCTGGGAGCATATTCTGGAATCCCATCTCACTCCTGGATTCTTCCCACTTAACTAACTACATTATGGAACTGGAATACATTGATTCGTACTTGTTTTGATTTATTGCATTTTTTAATATTTTATATGTAGGGTGCTTGCTCTTAATTTACAAAGAATATGTATGGGATGATTATATCTATCCATCTTTAAATAACAAAACACACAGTAAATTAAGTTGTCCTTGACTTATACAGCATCCTTGATTAAATTTGGGGCAAGTCAGTGGTCTTTAGGACCATGAAGGTTTTTATCTCCACGCTTGCTCACAGGGAGAGCCACATCTTTCTCCTCTCTCTCCTTCCTGTGGCTTATCTGATGCAAACACATGCAAACACAATCTGCAACCTTTTTCTCCTGAGTTACCTGAACATTCCAGCAGCACCCCAGCTCCATTCCTGTCCTTCCCATGTTTCCTCTTTGGCTCTACACACATTTCTAATTTATGCTACCTTGCTATGTTCCCCGCTTATCCTTGTAAAGACCCTTAAATCCTTTCAGGGACAAGGTAAATTATATGTTTTCAAAAACAAATAGTATGGAAAAAAACATAAAATGAACTATGCACTATATATTTAAGAACAACTGACTGTTTTTCAGCATTGGGGGAGTTGCTTATTTTGAACTTGAAGGGCTTGAGGCTGAAAAGGGAGGTACGTTGCCAGGTCGCCCGGATACCATGCTTTCATCATACTCAACTGTGTATATTATTTGCTTTTAGGATGTGAGGAAGTGTGCTCAAGGACCCCAAAAAGTATACCATGTAGAGAAAGGGCTTCATTACACTGCACTGTAATTCGACAAGGAACAATCAGTCCTTCATTGAACTCCGCATCCGGATATGAAGTGGACCGGTGTAACACCATGACTCACCAGGGGAGCAAAGCCATAATTCTCCACAGCAGTGAGGAGACCCCAGGCAGCTGACCAGTCCATCCAGCCTGGGCTACTTCTCTGTGGCCTGCCAGGTGACAGGAAGAAAATGACTCTGCTTTTCCGGGCATGCATGGTCTGAGAGAGGAGTTTGGCTTCCAGTCTGGGAGATTAAGTAACCTCTCACAGGGCTGCAGAGTGGTCCAGAAACAGCCATTAAGAAATGGATGCTCGTTTGGATTATGGGGTAGGGTAGTGCTTAGGGGGATGACGCTGTAATGCAACCATACAGAATAATGTTGCTTCAAGGTCAAGGTTTGAAGAGTTACAAGGCAATTAGGCAGCGGGTTCTACTTCCTATGGATTTAAACTAGGACTTCTAAATTGAAACCCTCTTTCTTGTCTTTTAAAGGGGAAAATACTCTCCATGAAAGGAAAAAAGAAATATCTCCATAGATCTTGGTTTGAAAAACACCGATTTATGTTATCCTTTTTTTTTTTTATGAAAATCAATGCTGTTTGTAGGGAAGCAGTCATGTGCATCTGTGCATATAGACGTGTTTACAGCCTCTTTGTATGCCGTGGTGTGATAAGTGTATGTGCATAGTATGTGTGTGTACATGAAGAATATGTGTGTGGTGACATGCCTGCTATGAAGGTATCTATATTGAGTGTGGTATGTATGCTACACTCATGTGTATAGCATGATGTGGTATATGTGTCTGTGTTGGTATGTGTGTGTGGTGTGTGTCATGCATCATCACAATTGATTCCATCAAACACAGTAATTTTCTTGGATCAGGAACTAGTGTGTTAGTGACATCTTCTGTTCACATCCTCCATTGAGGTTGTGATAGAGGTCATCTGGGCACATTTTGGTGACTGTTATATGCTGCTTCAATCTGAAAGTAAAATGAGAATGATGGAAGATGACCTTGCTTTCAGTGGGATGATGTGCAAGCAGGTGGTTCACGGCAGATGGGGGACAGGCTTGCATCTTTTCTAGATACCTTAGAAAGAGCTGGCTTCACACTAGAGAAGAAAACTAAGCTTTGAGCAGCAGAAATACAGCTCCCCTTTTATGAGACAAAGAAGTGAGGTAAAGGACATGATGGGGGAGCAGTGTGCAGTCAGTGGAGAGCAGTACTGTGGCCCTTTATTCTAGTGACAGTGAGGACATCCAGCCAATAGAACTGCTCACTACTATTCTGTTCCTATGTCACCTTCCTATAAAATGTCAAGAGAATAGTCAAGAGACATGCGTGTTTCCAAAGTCAAATTTTTAAGAGATTATAAAATAAAATAAAACATATTAACATAGCATGTAATAATACAGCCTAGAGACAAAGCCCTCCTATAATCAAGTAGGGCTAGAAGGGTGCATTGTGTCTAAAGCATGACCTTGGTAAGATGCAGGGCCTCACTGGGTAAATTTGGGCTAAAACTTGTCTGTACTTCTTATGAGTTTCCAGGGCACAAAGATGCTGCTGAGTCATGGACTACACCTCTTTGAGTAGAAAAAATTTACTTATATTTTTAAAAATCTATGTTTTTTTCGTAGATTATCTAGAAGACTCATAAAGTATGCTTTGTCTGGTAATCTGTATCTTCATCTGTTACTATACAACGGCATTTGTTTGTTTCTAATTGTTAAAACTACTATACCACCTATATGGAGTGGTTACCACCTGCCAGGAACTGTTTGCATATTTTATTTGTACTAAATCATGTAATTCTCATAGCATCCTCTGGGGTAGCTCTTATTATTATCCCCATTTTACAGAAAATAATAAGGGGAAATGAGAAATATATTTTATTCTATTAGTCTTTACTATGATTCAAATCTAAAAATATATAACTCTATTAATAATAATTTTTGAAATGAAATTCAAGGCTTTTATTTCTTTGGGGAAAGTCTATTAAGCTATAATTACCCCTGTTATGGAGGTTAAATACCAGCACCTTTGCCTGATTCAGCCAGAAAACTTAGGAAAATTGTCTGGCCTTACTTCAGCCCACAGGTATGTCTCACAGGCTGAAGGGAGTGTCTTTCAAAAACTCTTTACTTATGTTTTCTGTGTGGGGAGGGTCATGCACTCCATTGCATGGGGTGCAGTCAGAGGAGTTAGGTCTCTTTTTCCACCACGTGGGCTCTGAGGATACACTTCAGATCATCAGCCTTTGCGGCTAGCCAGTTCCTTTTCCCACTGAACCACATTGCTGGGGAGGCAGTGAAGTTCCTAATCGATCATCTGGTGTTGTGCTTTCTTGCTCAGATAGTTATTTTCCTACATTAAGCTTCCACAAAATTCACTCTGTATGCTGAATGAAACAGCTTTACATTCTAACTACAATAATACAAACAAGTCCTGACATACCAGCCCAAACCATGAACTCATGGGCTTCCTTAGGACAGAGAGCAACCCTAAAACACCTTGACTTGGACTTTTATCCAAAGGCAATCTTCTGTGAACAGACATAGGTATTTCCCATCATATATTTTCTTTAGGGCATCCTCAGGTAAGTAGGTCACATGGCCAGACAAGTAATGATCTACCTTTTATCCGATGTCTTTTTCCATTTGAATGATGGTGTTTCAGAAGAGAGGTGATTTTTTTTATTGTCTTTGTAAGTAGAAAAAAATACCTCTGGAGAACTACTCATAGAAGGTCAATGCAAATTATTTTTAGAAGCAGTTTTTTTTAAAATAGAAAAACTGAAAAGAAGTTCAAGGAAAGAAAAGATTAAAGAAACCCGAGGAGATAAAAACAGAGACAAATTTAAAAGATGGAGAGGTAAATTAAGTGAGGGGCAATTGAAATAAAAAGTGGAAAGGATTGCACAAGCCAGCGGTCCTTCCACACGCATGGCAGGTGGGGGCTCCTGGCCGACCCTTTTTATATGGTGCTTGGCTGGAGTTGGGAAGACCTGTGCACCCAGAACAGGTTCCTAGTCAATCCTTGTCATTTGGCTTGGATGTTCTCCCAGAAAAGATTCTCCAGGAACATCAGCAAATCAGCCGGGAAGAAGCAAACATAACAGCCCTTAGCTGCTCAAGATTCCTCAAGCCTCCCTCCTCGAATCAACAAAACAGCCGAGAAATGTGACAGCACAAAGACCCTCTGGTATGATCAGTCTTCATCACTTGTTGGCTTTGCCAAGTGTGAGCCTGGCGTTTGCACATCAACAAGCCTGTGTGCTCAGACAGGGAGCGTCATTTTAACACTCTGATGGTTAGAATGCATTTGTGCTAGTCTGCCCTGTGCACGTGACCATAATAAGAAAACCGAGCGACCATCTTCAGTGTATTATAGTCCATGTCTCCAGTTTAGCCAAATAACTGCCATTCATCCGTTCATTCATTCAGCAAATATGTTCTAAATGCCTGCAATGTGCCAGCTGCTGTTCAAGGAAGTAGGGATTCAGTCATCAACAAGAGCAACAAAGTCCCTGATTATGAAGTATTTACTATGCAGAAACCCAATGGGAAGATTGCCTTTTTAGCCTGGTACAATCTAATTGATTTACTGCGAGAGTTACTCACAAAGCCTTTCCACTGTTCAGAGGGCTTCAAAACTCTTCACTGGAGAACACCAGCAAGGGGAAAGAAATGATCTTGGAACGGGGCTCAAACAAACAAAGCAAAAGGCATCATCTCACAGGCCTACAATAATTCCTTCCAGGCAAAGCTGGGTGGCTCTCAACAGGGATGGTTTCCTAGCTAAGGGACATTTCAAAGGACACAGAGGACTATTTAATAGGATTATACTTAAAACGGTTTTAGATTAAATTCCCTGGCTGTTTGACACCCTAGTAACCCAGCCAGATTTGTACTTATGAAAGGGAGAGGAGTATGGGGGGGGGAGCACTTTCTGTTAAAACTAGGGGATATAAGTTCCTATGTGGTGGGATTCAGGTGTCAGCTGATAAGGTCAAAAGACACTTATCTAGGGTCCTGGGCTCCTGAAGGGGGAGTGCCCAGACTCATTCAAGAGAGGTTTCTGGGTGGGATCTTGGGTGCCAGTTTGTGCCTAACTGCTGGAGGGACTGGATCAATGTCCATCGTGTGGATCACCCGATTGCTCAAGTGTCTATATAAGCTGTTACCTGTATCATGAGTGTTAATTTATATACCAATAAATATTAATCTTGGATTGGTATATTTTAAGAGAGATTTGCTCTAATAATCCTACTTCTTCTCTTCTGAGATAAAAAAGAGAAGGGACTGGCAACAAACCCCCAAAACAGGAAACCTGCCTCCAACGTGCTATCTCCAAAGTTCAAGTGCGCAGAGCCACATGTCTCCAGTGCCCTCCAACGCAAAACCCCACCGGCCAATGCTTCCTAACGCCCAGGATCAAATCTGTATTTTTGCCTGAACCTCAGCAGCAATAAATATTCACCTCTGGGTGACACAATGGTCAAACATTTGACAGGATTTAACAGAATGTACTAAGGACTTTGCCTTAAGCTTGCCATGGCTAATCTAATGTCCTTCGGAGTGTGAGGAAGGCGGCTAGAAAGAGAAATGAAAAAGAAATGCAAATTTGTGTTTCCACCTGGAGATGGGTGGCATTGGGAACAGATGCAGAATGGGTAAAATGAGAACACATGAGCAATGTTCTTTTAAAATTGGGTGGATAATTCACTCAGCTAAGCGCTTGTCTCCAAGCTAGTTAACATTCAGACGGAGCTGTCATTCTCACACCAGACTTTCACACATACAAACTATATGAGTCAGGGTCCAGGCGACTGGGTCGTCTTTCTGTTAATTTTTAAAATTTATTTTACATACAAACCACAGATCCTCTCCCATCCCTCTTCCTGCTCTTTCTCAACTTCTTCCCCAACAAGCACATACACACACACTCACACACATACACAGAGACATACTCACACACATACATACACATACATACACACACACTCACACACATACAACACACACACAGACATACTCACACACATACACACACACACTCACACACATACAACATACTCACACACATACACAGACATACTCACACACATACACACACACTCACACACATACACAGACATACTCACACACATACACACACACACACTCACACACATACAACACACTCACACACATACACAGACATACACACACACACACTCACACACATACACACAGACATACTCACACATACATACACATACATACACACACACTGGGACTGGAACAGGTGAATGGCTCTTCCTGACACCTACAAGAGGCCTTAGAACTTACTTCTGAATTGACGGTTAACATCTGAGAGAATATCCAGTAGCTAATAAAGCAGTTTTAAAAATGGCTTTTTAATGAGCTCAAGTTCGTTTTCGAGGCTTAAAACAAGCTGTCTGCTGGCTGGTTGGAGGACAAAAGAAACTTCAGGGGTTAATCTGCCTTTGGCTGAGGTTGCTGACTCATTCATTCCAGATGGCTTCTACTTGCAGGTTCAGGAGCTGATCGTCTCTTTCGGTGCTTTCTGAATTTATACCTGTATTAGGAGGCTCTTCTACATTGAATTATACTGCTAAATTAATTCTGTGAACTAGAGTTGCTGAAGTATAGACTTTGAAACACAGCAGAATCACCCCTCAAATGTAAGACAGCACCTGACGTTTAGTGCTCTGAGAGGATTGATCTACAAGCCACCATTTCCTGGACGTGTCTGCACAGAATCGGTGTTACCCAGAGGAACTTTGTCACATTGTTCTGCCTGGTGGTCTACATAGGTCTGCAAATGTACCTCTTTGCTTCTCCTTTACGTAGTAAGTAACAGCAAGAGCTTGAAAACTCCAGCTCTGTTAGCAGTTAACCCCTCTGTCTTGGATTCCTTATCTGCAGAATGACGGTAATCATATTCTGCCAATAGAGAAAAGCCAGGACAGACTTGACATGAGATAGTACACGGATACGTGAGGCAGTGCATGTAAAGTCCTTCGTATGGGGCCTAGGGGAAAATAAGGGCTCGTGAACGATGGGTGTGATTATCACATCTATTTCTTTAGCTCTAGCAGGCCAGGGATCACAAGATGCACCAACACTGAATGACTCCACAGCCGTGAAGGAAGAGACAACGCCTCAGGTGCCACCTGGGTAGCTTTGCTGCCACATTCTTAGGACTGTTATTTTACACTTTTGAAGAAAGGCTTAGATGGGAACAGACTCCTACCATAGAACATTTTTTTTTTAAACATGCCAACCACAGTTCCCTTCCTCCCCGTTTCCTATAGAGGGATACCGTAGGGCATCTTTAGGAGTATGAAGAAAGAAATGACAAGTAAAAGAACTCAGTGAATATATTTCTAAATTTTCATTTGTAGTCTGACCTCCCCCCCCCTTACTGACTCGGTGTGTGCAGGAGTGTGAATATGTGCGTGTGTGCGTACATGTATGTGTACAAGTAGGAGCACATGCATGTCTGTATGCTTGTGTGTAGAGGTCAGAGGTCGGCCACTCAATGTCTTCTTCAGGCACCCGACATCCTACTGTTTGAAACAAGGGTTATCCTTGAATGCACAGCTCACTGGATCAGCTCAGCTGGCTAGCCAGTGAACCCAGGGACCCTCCTGTCTCTGTCTGGCCAGCACTAGGGTGACAGCCCCTACCAAGGCTCTCAACTTTTCATGTGGATGCTAAGAATCTGAACTCATCTCCTAATATTTGTATGGCAAGTGCTCTGATGATGGAACCATTTCCCTGGCCCCTTAAGTGGCTTTTGGTACATCATTGATGGTGGGTTTTTTTTTTGTTTGTTTGTTTTTTTTGTTTTTTCACAGATGCTGCCTCATCGTTGAAGCCACTGACACCCTTCCTGTGAGTTTTCATGTTGAGTAAAATGCTCATCTCACAGCCAGCAAAACATTCTTTCTCCACAGTAAATTGTTCATTGGCTGAATAGAACAAGGTTTTGTTTTGTCACGCTGCAGGAATAACACATGTACAGAAGTAACACCCAAAGTTGGTATGTCACAACTGATAAAATGCAGAATTTTTCTCCATCAGTTTTTCTACTTTCTCACATGAGTAAAATGACACGTGTCAATCAATATGTCTAATCAAAATGAGACAGAAAGTTAGACACTTTTCTACAGTATTGATTTTAACAGCGGTCATGACAATCGAACATGTATTTGTTATCTACTTACCAATCATCTATCGGAAGTCTGTGATTTAGGTAAGGTTTAGAATATAAAGGAGTCAGTCTCAGACACAAACACAAAGCAATAGACCTGCCCTAGGTAAGCTCTGGAAAGCAAATACTGAAGGCAGTAAGTAAAGAGAAATAGAAGGTGTGTGATGTGCTATCCTGGAGCACGAAGGGTATTTCCATGGGGTATGCTTGAGTGCGAAACAGAAATATTCTATATTAGTGCTTCAGGCCTGCAAAGAAGGATAAAGCATTGCCAACAAAGGAGACATTTCTCAAAGGAAAGGCTATCCTTTCCAATATTTTTTTTCCAATTTTACTTTAAACCTCCAGCCTTGTTCCTTACACTGAAAGATTAAAATCAGTTTTCTCCTGCACCCCCCCCCCAGAGTGATTTTTTTTTTTATAACTTCTGTTTTCCTCCTGGGGGTTGTTTGCCTACTTAGAAAAACTTTTTGTGTACTATAGATGACAATCTATGCAAACAGATTCCCCTTATCCTACCTCTTGTATTTTAAATTTGCAAGCAGAAACTTGCATGTTCTGAGTTTTCATTATTCCCCTAGCCAAATCTGTCAATATTTTTCTTTAGTTTCTGGGTAGATTTGCTTTGAAAACTTGTCCCACACAGAGCTTATATTCTGGAACCTTCGTAAAATTTATTTTCTGAGGCTTGTTTTCTTTACATTCAAGTTGAGAGTCCAGATTTGGTTTTGAAATATAGCATGACGTTAGTACGAGGTTTTCCACCCCCCCTCCCAGCACATACTGAATTATATACTGAGGTTAGGGAAATTAATTCAATAAATAAATTAATTAACAACACATCCTCGGCTCTTCTTTTGGCACTAACAATGGTGTTGACCCTGATGACAACATGCAGGCAATTCTCAACGATCCCTTTGACAAAGAAAGGTCAATACAACCAAAATTCTCTTTCATTTTTCAGTGTTAGATACTCGCTTAAAAATAACTTAAGTAATTTGCAACAATATTTGGTTCTCGGAAAGAAAGAGGGGGACATGGGTCTCTGCTCGGAACTGGAGGAATTTATATGGAAAATCCTAAGGCCACATCTGCTGTCTGTTCCCTGTTTCTCTCTCACACACACTACTTCTTTTTCTTTCTTCTTCCCTTTCCTTTTACTGTGTTTTTCCCAACTGAAAATACATCTTCACAGACTTTCTCCCATCTAATAAAAGGCAGCTAGTACATGGCATTTGTGCTGGCTAGTTTTAAGTCAACCAGACAGAAGCTGGAGTTGTCTGAAAGGAAGGAATCTCCTCCACAAGATCCTCCTGTGAGCACTTTCCTAATTAGTGATTGATGAAAGAGGGCCCTGCCCATGTGTGGGAGGTGCCATGACTGGGCTGGTGGTCCTAGGTTCTGTAAGAAAGCTGAGGTTAACCGTGAAGAGCACGCTACGAAGCAACATCCCTCCCATGCCCTCTGCATCAGCTCCTGCCTCCAGGTTCCTGCCCTGTTGGAACTGCTGCGCTGGCTTCCTTCAGTGATGGACCACAATGTGTCAGTGTAAGCTGAATAAATCCTTCCCTCTCCAACTTGCTTTTCGGTGATGACGTTTCTTCGCGATAGAAACCCCAATTAAAACAGCATTGTAGACACACATCCCTCTATTCAATGAGAGAGGCCTCATGTCATAGGGCTTAATGATTCAGCTAATAACAGTGAATCTCATGAAATAGCCTAATTTACTGCCTGCTCATCTCTGGTTAGTCTTTACCAGTGAGTCACTCATTCCTGGATCTGTCAGTCTTGGCTGAGAAGGATGGGTCATCCATGCTTCAGAAAGATGACTAGGGTTGTGACTGCCAAGACAGTCATGGTGGCAGGCTTTCCAATCCATGATTTGCTACAATCAATAATCATAAAAGCATCACAAACATTTCCATTTCCCTATTGACTAGATTTTTTTAGACAAAAAAAAAGTCTTTCTCATTTTTTAACTTGTACTTGCACTAAATTAATTTCCCTAACCTCAGTATATAATAATTGATTCAAATCCTGAGTTTATGCCATATGACTTAAAAACAAGTTGTTTAATTTCTTCTTGTTAACAATTTTTCATCTATAAGATGAAGGCTTTGACTTTATGATGTTGGAAAGTCCAGGGACGATAACCTAAGACCAGAGACAGGAAGAACACTCTTTAGTTTGCAAACGATCTTAGTGCACAAAGAGGCAAACTGTGTCCATAGTGTCATAGCTCTCTGCCCTGAACACCCTCCTGATTCAACACACGTCACTTAAGGAAATGGTAAAGGCTAGGACAGGAGCCCTCTCTGTACAACAAGTAACAGGAACTCAGCTCAAGTTAGCTTAGTGAGCTAGGAAGGAAGATCAGTCCAGATGCGGCACACGCCGGCTGGATATGCTGCCCACACAAAGGCTAAAGGAACCGATTCTCAGACACTTTAACTGGGGACCTGAAGCTCCTGTGGTCTCTGTCCCTTTGGTTCATTGCTGTTTCTTCTCTTTGCCTCTGGGACCTCATTATCTTGTAGTAAGGAGTGTGGCTTCCAGAAACTCCCAGTTAGCAATCATAATCCAAAGATCATACTTTTACCTGAAAGTCCTAGCTGGTTGTGTGTGTGTGTGTGTGTGTGTGTGTGTGTGTGTGTGTGTGTGTGTGTGTGTGTGTGTGTGTGTTTGTGATAGATATCTTAGACCAGCATTTTGGAATGAGAATTCAGCACATATTTACTGTTGTGGCCAAGGAGATGGATCTTTTAGGAAGAAGAAAGTGGGATGGATGGAGAGGAAGGTTTATAGACAGTAAAATTAAGTTCATCCTGTATTTAACCTGACAACCCTATGTAGCAGAGCTTTCTGTTGGGGAGGGGTTTAATGGTCATCCTCACAGAAACTTGGCTCAGCTTAGAAGGTGGGGAAGTCATTATATTTTTATATTCTAATTGAGAAACTCCTTCACAACTTTCCTCCTGGGTGTTATTTATATCCCATAAGCTCCCGGAACTTTGGAGCTTGTGGATGCAAATGGTGGGTTTCATTGATATCACAAAACCTCAGGGCATGAATGAGTCTTGGGAGTACTGTTTGATCCCATTTATGACTGTAGACAAGTTGTGAATGGTTGTATCTAGGTGATGAGTCCTTGTGAATGGTTGTATCTAGGTGATGAGTCCTTGTGAATGGTTGTATCTAGGTGATGAGTCCTTGTGAATGGTTGTATCTAGGTGATGAGTCCTTGTGAATGGTTGTATCTAGGTGATGAGTCCTTGTGAATGGTTGTATCTAGGTGATGAGTCCTTGTGAATGGTTGTATCTAGGTGATGAGTCCTTGTGAATGGTTGTATCTAGGTGATGAGTCCTTGTGAATGGTTGTATCTAGGTGATGAGTCCTTGTGAACTTAGCATTTTGGGAATTAAAGGAGCAATATGGAGAGGAAAGAAATGAGGAGGTAGGATTGGAAGGGCAGTACAAAGGAGCATTAGTCTCTGAGGAGCCAGCAAAGGTCTCCAGTGAAGGATGGGCAGAGGTATAGAGGAGGCTCTGTAAGGTACCTGTACCAGAAGGAATTGTATGATGATAATGCAGTGGCTTTGGTCTTCCTAGATGACACTGAGGTCTTTGAAGCAGTAGTGAAGGGAGGAAGGGAAGGGAAGAAGTGAAGGGAAAAAGTTTAAATAGTTCAGAGAGGTAAATCAGCAAGTGTTGGAGATTGATTAATCATGAATAACATCACCCATGACTCTTGCTTCAAACTTTAACCAGTACCATATCATCAGTTTCTCTGCTGTCAGAAACCTGCCGGCAGCACACATATTGATGTTTTCAATGCTGTATTCAAATATTCTGAAGACATCACACAATTAGTAAGTTCATCATGTCCTCGCCATTCTAATGATGTTTTTGAGTGAAAAGTGTCTCTCACACATCTGTCCTCTTAATGTCTATTTTTACTGTGGGAGTTATAGACACGATGAGAATAATTCCTCCATGGTGCCAGTTTAAGTGATTTTTAGAAACTCTGCAATGATCCAAAATTCATTATTTCTGCTCATTTGGTTCCCGTTTTGATTACATCCCCATGATAATGTCAGTAAAGTGCTGGGCTAGTGTTAGCTGGCATGCACTAGCTCCCTTGAAGCTCGTGTCTTACTTCAACCAGCCCGTGGAAAGATCATGACCATGGGGTGTAGGCTGATTCCCAGCCTACACATTGAGTGATCATTAGGTCCTTCAGAATTGAGTATAGCAGATTCTGTGGCCAAGGCAATTACAATTAAGATCCCAAAAAAGACAGAAGCTCGCAGTGAGTATGATTATTGCTGAACACCTTCCAATGCTGGGGATGAGTAGAGGACAGAACACTGAGACTTGAATCCTGGCTCTACCACCACTTCCTATCTTCCTCCCTGAGCCTCGGTCTTTAGGGACATACAGCAGTTTCATAATGTCGACCCACAGAATACACAGTGAGAGGCAAAGGGGACACTTGACACAGCACTAAACACCTAATGGGAACTCATACCTTGGAGCCAAGACCGCTAATCACCGTAACTTGCTACCCAAACTTAGTCAACACAGAATTGTAAAATTTCCAATCATTCATTCACTTACATAGGCATTCAGTTACTCATCTAGTCCATATGACCTCTGACCAACAAATATTTGCCTGATCATGCAATAAAAACAGACCTCTAGCCAAGGATTTCCATGGATTCTTTTTTCTATTCTTACACCCTGGCTCCCCCAATAGGCTGCTTTTGCTAGCATGGGGAACATTTTGGACCAGTTTACATTATGTTATCTTTCAAAGTAACCAGCTCCTGGCTTTAATTAATCTCAGCCCCTGACTTTTGCATGAGAAGAAGAGTCAGTGAAGCTCATGCTGCTGTATTTATTTCCAGAGCTGATGTGTTTAGTTGCTTGTGTGTGAAACTGCCAAAGGCGGTCTGGGTTACTGTCCTGGGGAACATCTGCACACTGTTTATCATCTTGGCATTTGAGAACTATGTAAATGCGTGCAGACCCGTGACAACCTCGGGATTTTATTTCCAAATGTGCCATCAACGAATAACAGCACAAATGAATAAAATCAACCAGATAACAATTTAGGTGGAGAGCAAGAATGGGAATTACAATGTGTTTCTGGGGCTCTGGGGTAGAAATCCATTCCTGTCATAAAACAGAAAAGCCTCTGGAAGCTCAATAATGTGTCTGATAGCTTTAGAACCAGACAACGTGTTTTGCTTTGAAAATACAGATTCGAGTCTTGCTTAGGATAATTACTGGCAGAAGCAGCTTTCTTGATGAAGTCAGTCTCATGAAGGATGTGTGCCTATAACAGAGTATTCTCCCATGTCCTTCCACCCCGCCTCAGCCCTGGGCAGAGCTCACAGCTTTCTCAAGGCAGAAATCAGTCCCTCCATTTCAACCACTGGAAACTTGAGATGAATTCAATTCATGTTGTCTCAGTGAACACCCCTGAGAAACTATTCAATCTTTTGTCTTCAACTGCTATCTGAGCCACGTGCATGGGTGGTTATTTTGGACTGTCTCATAGAACCCAGAAACTCTGTCTTCGAAGGTTGAAAACATGCCTGGTCATTTAGTCTGACTAGACTTCTAAGAGGCATCAAATACAAATAGATTCTGGGAAATAAATCAACTTCAGGCCTTTTACTGCTGAAGGCTTAAAATAATTCCCAAAAAGGCTAATTATGTCTTTCTTTGCTCAGTAGTTGGGCTTAATAATAAGCACCAAACATATGGCAGTGCTTGGGCTGCATAATCCATCATGGCCTTCTGCTGAGCAGCAGGGGCATTGGGCTTAAAGGAAACTATATGCAGAAAGCTCACATATATTAATAGTTGTAGAACCTACCATTGCCAGAAGTGATCACTGCTAACCTGGATCCTGAAAAATTCTTTAACTTGCTAGTAATCAAAAGAGTATAATGGAAAATAATAGTGGCAATTTATTTTTCATCTATATGATTAAGAAAATAAAATTTTAACCGCACATGTTTATCGAGGAAATGGAGGGTGTGCCTGCCACTGTGACCCTGTGGAGAAGTCAGAGGACCATTTGTGGGAGTTGATTTTCTCTTTACACCATGTAGGTTTTGGGCATCTAACTCAGGTTATAAGGTTTGAAGGCAAATGCTTTTACCTGCTGAGCTTTCTTGCTGGCCCTGAAATAAGAGATACTCTTTCATGATGTATAAGATTTGATGAAGCAAGCACATTTCTGCCTTAGGTTGAGGAACAGATCTGCACAACCCTTCTGGATGACTATTTGGCCAGAAGTTTAAGAGCCACAGAAATAGTCACATATTTTGAGATAGTCATTTCATAGCCAAATAAGCCCTTGTCCAAAAATCTACCTGAGGCTAAATTGAAGAGTTATGAATTAATAGCTTTGGCACAGGAGATTTGCAGGCAGCTTTGTATTGACTATGTTACTTTGTTATTAGTGACACTGCTTATGAAAATCTATAATGAAGAGAAGCAAGATGAAAGAACGAAAAATACTTAATGTACAATTTGGGGAGTGAAGGGGCAACAGGGAGTGTTAACATATTTTTTAAAGCCTTATGCTATGTCAAATAAAAACAAATAATGACCTCAGAGCAAGACTCCATGAAGTGAGGAGTTTCTGGCCCAGACTTTCGGGCCTAACCTTAAGGTCTAGGCCCACAGACCTGCAGACCTGCAGACCCGCAGTCCCACAGTCCCACAGAGATACACAAATGCTTTCAATAGTTTTTGGCTGATCAGTCTCAGGCCCAGGCATATCACTTGCTAACTCTGTACCCTTCATCTAACCCATGTCTCTTGTTCAGCCATGCAGCTCGGTACCTTTCCTTAGAGCAGCATGGTTGGCCTTTGCTTCCTCCCGCTTCTCTCTGGCATTCTACTCTGTGCTTCCTGTTCTCAGAGTTTTTAGTCTGGTAGCCCTGCCCACACTTCCTGCCTGCCTTTGGCCAATCAGCGCTTTTTATTAAACCAGTGGGTGGGACAATTATTTACCATGAAACAACACAATACCCCTACAACTCCACCAGATATGCTTCCAATTTACGAAAGAGAATTAAATAAAAGAGAAAAGGGATTAAATAAAAACCCCAGGGCTAGACTTGATGCTGAACACCTTTAATTCCAACACCCAGAAGTAAGAGGCTGGCAGATCTCTGAGTTTGAGGCCAGCCTGGTCTACAAATTGAGTTTCTGGATAGTCAAGCTTAGGCAATGAAGGAAACCTGCTGTGGGACTAGGTACATTGTAAATATTTGCCACTGTGAGTTTTGGTTTAATAAGACACTGATTGGCCAGAAGCTAGGTAGACAGGAAGCATAGGCGGAGCAACCAGACAAGGAGAATTCTGGGAAGTGGAAAAACAGAGAAGATGAAAGCCAGACACAGAGGAAGGTGAGAAGGCTGCACTGAGAAAAGGTATCAAGCCACGTGGCTAAACATAAACAGAATCACGAGTTAGTTTAGCCTCATCCAAGGGCCTAACAGCTTGTAATTATTCTAAGCCTCTGTGTGATTATTTGGGACTAAGCGGCTTCAGTCTGGACCTGCAGGCTAGATGGGACCGAGAAAATTTTGACTACAGAAACAATTGGAAAAAAAAAAGAAAAGAAAAGAAATAAACCTAATGAAGATGTAAGATGTAATTGAGTGAGGAGGCCATGTTCTAGCCCCAGCAAGCAAACAGAACTTGGCGGCTTCAGCCATGTGGTTCTGGCGTTAGAGTCAAGGACAGAAGAAAGGAGGTGTGGAATCTAAGGAAGGCTGCGGAGGCCAGACATGGTCAGGGCTGTCCGTGCATGAAGGCCCAAAGAGGCCATTGTGTGAATCACTAAAAGTGAAGCCTGGATTGCCTCGGAAACCCCAAGATGTTAGAGATGTCAGAGTCATCGGATGCTTTTTGAGGAAAGCTGCTATCAGGGAATAGAACAAGAGAAAGAAGTCTGTTGCCCTCAACAAGGATGTGAGGTGCTGAGATCTGAGGAGAACTTTGACATCACACACGGAGATGTAAAGTTTGGAGTTTGCTCCGCTGGTTTTGAGTCTTGCTTTGGTCTAGAATTTCCTCACTGTGCTTCCTTCCCTCCCTTTTGAAAATGTTAATGAATAACCTTACCATTGTATGTTGAAAGTTTATGAACTGCTTTTTTATTTTGATTTTATAGGGGATCCCAGTTAAGTGACAGCCATGAGTCTCAGAAGGAACTTTGGACTTTAAAATGGAGTTGATACTGTTATAGATTAGGAGAACTTTTGAAGTTGGACTGAATGCATTTTTGCACTATGATATGGCTAAAAACCTATTTGGGCCCAGGGAATGGAATGTCCCAGTGGTTTGGATGGAAATCTCCTCATAGACTCATGGGGAGTGGCATTATTGAGGGTGTGGCCTTGTTGGAAGTAGTTGAGTCACGGGAGCTATTGAGGTTTCAGAAACTCAGTTTCCAGTGTTTCTGCCATTGTCTGCCGATCTGGATGTAGAACTCTTGGCTCATTCTCCATCATAATGTCTGCCTCTGCACCTGCCATGCTTCCTACCATCATGACAACAGACTAAACTTCTGAACTGTAAGCCAGACTTGATTAAATGTTTTCCTTTATAAGAGTTGTTATGGTCATGGTGTCTCTTCACAGCAATATAAACCCAACTAAGATCCCAGGACACTAACTTTAGGAAAACTATTTCTGCCTTATGAACCAGACTCTTGGCAGCTCAGGGCTTGAAGGGAGTTCCATGTCTTTAGTGTAGCTAGAATTTTTCTGAGGGGATGAGAAAAAGACACTCATCCTTGATCATCTCCTTCTTTATTCATTAGCCTCTTCCAATGAACTGACTGGGTTACATTTTACTGGCTCTTTAACAGCCATGCCAAGTGTATTTATAAATTGTTACATAAAGTATTTCCTCATACCAAGATCCCTAACCTTAATTTACATGTCATACTTAATTTACATGTCATTCATAACACGTATCATTACGCATTGTGTGCAGTACACACTAATACAAGAGCCCCATGTGTGCCTGAGGTGTCTTGTGACCAAGGTCATGGGATGACCCCCAGGGTCCCTCAGCAAAACAATGATTGTTTTCCATAAGAATTCTTTAAGGTTAAGATACTTCTAAAAAAAAAAAATCTGTTCATTCTAATTGCTATCCTCCAGCGTACAGGTAACATGTTTTTTTTTCTCCCTTACATGGTTAAAAACAAAGTCATCCCAATAACCCATATACATTTAAATCTAAGTAACTTTTTGCAGATCTACAGAACATGAGTAGAAAGCGTTTTTCCACAGCCAACCCCCTAGCTGAATACCTCCACTACAAAGAATCAATCATTTTACTGCTCATCTTGAAAGTTAACCTTACAAGGAATCCTAAAGGAATCACAAGCCTAAACTTTTGAACATAAAAGACATAAACATAAAGTTGGCTTTACTTTAGATCTTTAGGGTGTACACCCATCTATCAATAGTCTTATATCAGGTGACTGAGGGCAGAAATGGGCACAAGTAGTTAATAATCACCTTTGATCATCAACCAACCTTAACAGCTGGGCTGCTTTGTATTTTTTTGCCTCACCTATGTGTCCTTGTGGACATCAGATTATTTTCGGTGGTTTTTTTTTTCTTTCATTTTAAAGCTATTGTCAAAACAACTGACCTAACCTGAAGTTATTACAAGGCTGTGTTTCAGCAAATGATGTACACTGAGACCTGAGACTGCATCTTTTTAGCATTAAGGGAAACAGAACCAGCCTGACTTACAGAGAATTCAATTACTCTCCTAATCATTAACCTGAGCTGTGATCTAAAGCAATTTCTTTGATGGAACTCATAGGCCTTAGCTGTGAGCTATATATGTATATATATTTTTATTCATCGAAGCTCTGTATAGGTTAACATTATTATTATTAATTATATAGTAGAGCTTAGGAAGGACGTTATCTTCATAATAATTCACAGATGAAAATTCCCAGTAGATTGGAATGTTTCCATAAGATAAACACATTACCTTATAGGCAGTGAAGAATTTCCCCACACCCAATTCAACCAAGACAGATACCAGAGAAAAATGGCAGCAGCAAACATGAGAAGGTACAGCAGAAACAAGAGACATTCCAGGGTCTGTGGTCTTGAGAGGCCTTGCCTATCCATCAGGGGGTTGCCTCCTGGTGGGCTGACACCCTGAACCTCAATTGCCACCGGCTGTACCTCTGATATGGCCTCTGGCAGGAAACTATGAATCAGCAGAACAATCCACATTCAGTTGCAAACAGTGTTCTGTTTGATAACAGTGGTCAATGCTGACTTTTACAAACCTCCTCATTGAGAAGCATCTATGAAACCCCACTGTGTGGTGAAGCACTGTGACAGGTGAAGAAGGAACAGATAAAGCCCTACTGTGTGCTGAAGCACCATGATAGGATATTAGCAAGCAGCACAGATGCAGTTCTATCCTCATGGAGCTCAAAATGTTGTCACCATGCTGACAAAGGCCATTTTTGCTCTTGTTACAGAAGCTTGTTAGGATTTCAGGACAGAGACATTGAATGGGATGGACATGGTGAATGGATGGGTATTGGACATAGCAATATAAGGCACTTGGTTGCAAGATACCCTTATTACATGGAAATTCTCTTGTGTGATCCTAAACATTTTTGGTGTTAGACACAGGTGCCTTGTACTATGTGTATGATGGGAAATGACTGGAAGGTCTGGTTAATCCCTACATTGCAGCAGAGAGTACCACAGATGACCCTCAGCACTGGTAAGAGGTATGAAGAGGGAAGCCTGAGCACCCCAGAGCAAACGAGGAAGAGGGCAGCCAGGAGGAGCCAGAGGAGCTGGTGGTCTTTCCACAGGATACTCAGAAGTGGTATGACAGAACTAGCCTCCCTTCACTGACCTTGGGTGGAGTTTGAATGATTATTATTTCAATACTACAGAGAAAGCTGAGACATGCCATGCCTCTAAGACATAGAGAAGGGAAAAGGTAGATATGAAATAAGGAAGGAGGAAGCCAAAATTGCTTCATGATAAGGGGTATTATGAGAGCTGACATTCTTTTTTAACCTGTATACATTTTCTTTAAATCCCTGCTCTGAGGCTGGGGAATAGCTCAGTCGGTAATGCGCTTTCTGTACAAGCATGAGGACCCGAGTTCAATCCTTAGCACACGTGTAAAGACCTAGAAATAATGACACATACACGTAATCCCAGAAGTAGGAGAGAAGAGACTGGAGGATCTCTTTGGCTCTCTAGCCAACGAGGCTCCAGGTCTCAAACATCAATGTGGAGGGGCGCTGATGAACACCACCCAACACTGAGCTCTAGCTTTTCCCTGTTCACGCCACATGTATACATGCACCTTCACACAGGAGCACCTTCGTTTATATTCTTCTATGCTTTATCTCCTTGATGGCTTTCCCTGCTGGTATTCCTGTTTTCTCCTCTTCTTTTCTCCATTCTGCCCTCTCTGGTTAAGGTTTTTGTCAGCCAGCTTATGTAGTAATAGGTGTCTGGCCTGTGGTCCAGACCCAAGAACTGCAGAGCGGCAAAAACACGGAGATGCTTGTATTAATTTTATGCTGATCAGCCTATGGCTCTGGCAATTTGCTAGCTAGCTCTTGCTCTTAAACTAACCCATCTTGTTCAGCCACGTGGCTCAGTACCTTTTCTCAGAGCAGCATTTCAACTTCTTTCCTCTGCATCTCCTGGTGTCTCATCAAGGTGCCTTTCTGGCTTCTCTCTGGCATCTCTGCCCTGTTCTTCCTGTTCCCAGAGTTTTCTTAGTCTGGTAGCCCCGCCAACACTTCCTGTCTGACTTCGGCCAATCAGCATTTTTATTAAACCAGTAGGCGGGACAATTATTTACAATGTAACAACATAATCCCACTACAAGTTTATGCATAAGGCACCACCACCCTTTTAGGCAAGACTCCTCTTTGCTTTGGAATATCAACATATGCCATACACTGGTCTAGCATTTCACATAATCTGTACACTGTAAAGTCATTATGCTTTTTCAGTAGACGCGATGTGCATAGACCTGTCTAGATCCTGAGCAAAGAGCAGGATTGAGGTCTGAATGCAGGCTCCTGAAGCTTGTGCATACCCACACCCCAACTCTGAAGAGGACATAAAGGGTGTCAAGAGTCCTGAGCTCTACAAACGTCACTTAGAGCAAAGGGTCTCAACCTTCCTAAAACTGCGATCCTTAAATACCATTCCTCATGACCCCTGACCATAAAATTATTTTGTTGCTATGTCATAACTGTGATTTTACTATTGTTATGAATCATAATGTAAATATCTAGGGGGAGGGTGTTATGGTCTTGAGCAACTTCTGTGAAATCTTTGTTTGACGGCTCCCCATGGGAGTCAGGTTGAGAACCATTAACTTAGAGTGTCAGGGCCTTGTCACCAACCATTGTGGCATATAACAACTATCAGGAAAACGGCTACAGGGCTCTACTAATTTTGTGCTGTGTTCTTGAGTAAGTTACTTAAGTTTTCTGAATCTAGCTTCTCAAGCCACAAAATAGGAATCTAATTAGACATAAGACAATTAGACAATGTGTGTTAGCTTTGCCCAATACCTAGCAGATATTGTGCTCTGTATTTTCCCTTATCAGTCATAAACAAATATTTTGTCTTCAGAAATTCATTTTTCCATTCTTTGAGTGTAAATATATTTGCCCATAGATTATACTGTAAATGCTTTATTCCAGGGAAAAGCAAACTATAGTCCATAGATTGAATCTGGCCCACTGTTTGTTTTTGTAAATAAAGTTTTATTTGAATACCTCCATGCTCATTAACTTACCTAGTCCTCATATTTCATGTTTATAATAACAGAGCTGACTAATGGTAACAAAAAACATATGGCCTAAAAAGCCTAAATTATCTATTCTTTGAATTTTTATCAAAAGGTTATTTCCTGGGTACATACACTTATTTGATGAAGTAACAAAGCAAAATACAATTCACAGGGATTTTTTTATTTTTTGCCAGATTTTTAGATAAACATGTTTTGTTTATCAGGAATTAAGTTCAGAAGTCTGTTTTCTTAGTAAATTTATAACATAGCACTGAAAGCAGGTGTAATCATCTAAAATATTCACAGATAAACAAGAGCTTACAAGATGTTTCACTATCTTCCAAGTACTTGTTCCTTTATCCATAATCCCAGCTTTGCTCTCAAAAGCTTCTTTCCTAGATACTGGCACTTTTTATTGAGGAGGCAACAATACTTCTTTTTGCTTTGTCCTGAGAGGAATTACAATGAGACACCGTCATGAGGGCTTGGATGGTGAAAGTTTCAGCTTCTAGAATGAAGCATAGACTAGAGACCTAGGGAGGTCTCTGAAGGATACTAAATTAATCAACCAAGGATTATTGCATGCTTTCCTGACCACCTGCGGGCTCTTTCTTTGGTGTGTTTTGGATGGCGTTTATCTTATGGGATTGTGGCTGTGAAAGCAGTGTTATTGTCACGCAGATGGTGTGTGGACAGTGACTCTGGCCCAGCAAAGACGTCTAACACATTCTTTGGATACAAGATGGCCCGGATTAGGCCATGTGTAATGAAGGCCTTGGATGACAGGAACAGAAATCTTATTTTTGTATTCAGTCAAATCAAATAACACCCTGGATCTACCCAAGACCTACCCTCTCACTCCCCAAATCACCCAGCCTTATGGTCTATTTAGTTGAGAAATCAGTAACCCTCAGATGGTGGGTCAAGGCTTCGGTGTCTTTGATAATTGCCAATTCACATCATTGCTTGTTTGCTTCTAAAGAATAAAGGGTCTGTTCTTTTGTTCCTTTCAAAGCTCCAGTGTCCTTTCCATGTGCCACAAACATGAACAAATATTATATTTCTCCTTTACAATTTCTTCACTCTCTACTTTGCCCTAAATTGTAGAGACACTTTTAAGGATGGGGTCTGGATGCTGTTTTAAATACAGTAACTTATTCTTTTTCATATTTTCCCAGGACCGTTTATTATATTTTTTACAACCATAAAGATCAGGCAGGTGCGTGTTCAATCCCACAGGCTGCTTGGGTTTGTAAGTCTGAGTAAACAGTACCTACTTTCATCTCAGGGCTAGTGAGAAAGCAGAGAAAAACAGACAAATTCAACAAGATATTTTATCAAAAAAATAAAAAAGAAAGAAAGAAAACAAAGATATTTCTGGCATACACATTAATAAGAGACCTTCAGGAGAGTGTTTATAATATACACGTAAACCTTCTCCCTCTGTTGACGTGATTTGATTTTTTCCTTATTCTCTCCCTCGCCCTATTCTTATAAGCCTTTCTCCTTGGGAATCAGTTCATTATAAATAAGGCTATTTCCCCACTGAGGTGAGGAAGGGGCAACTGGGCATTTTAGAATAGTCTGGAGTCCCACAGTCATTCTCAAACCCGTTACCAGAAGTTCTGACTCAGTAAGCTAAAGTGGGCCCTGAGGAAATTGTGCTGTGGAAATATTCTCCAGGTGGCTCAAATGTTCACACCGCCCACTCCATCTTGCCTCCCACTACTTTGAACTTACATGGGTTCCTCAGATCAGCTTTGAAGCCATTCATGAGAAACCTGAGGTTTTATCCACGTCTTTTGTCGGCCATCTTAACCTGATATACAGTGGAAACCTGTGTCGACCAGTTGCCTTTAAATACATCTATGGATTCAGGTCTATGGATTCAGGACAAATGTTATGGGTTGAGTGAAGGATGTACTTGGCACCATCCACTGGAAGATCCTTTACACTTCCTGTGCTAACTAGATTTTAAATATCCAACTTCCCACTGTGTTTGCAGGTTTGACTCTCATATTTCAATTAAATCTGCGCCAAGTATTTTTGAGAATTCTTCAAGTGACTTCTGATTTGTTTTTCTTTTCTCTTGTGCTATTTCTTCTCTGGTGATGCCATGTTCATTAAACTCTATTGAGCCCATTGGTTCTCAACAGGCTTCTGTTTCTGTCCTTTAGGATGGGCACCTGCCTTAGAAATCACCACCACTTTGAGCTTCTTACTCATTCAGAAAGCTCTGCTGTGCTAGCTCTCCATTCAGCAAATCCTAAGTATCCAGTGTTGGCTCAAATGGGTGTTGCTTCCACATTTCTCTTTGGAAGTGAAGGAAAAATGCCAAATGCCTTTTGGTGGAAGGCTTACTTAGAGTAAACACTAAAGCAATGTTGACCTTTTTAATTGGCAAACAAAATACTGGGCATAGCTTTTCAGTAGTAAAATCAGAGGTTTTTCAAGATATGTGCTTGGCCAGATTGTAATAAGGGTATCTGAAATTCTTCCGCGTCCATTTCCAGGTTGTGGATTGAACACTGTGGAATTTTGGCTGCTAAGCAACTGCTCTAGTGAACTTTAGATGTAGGTTAGACTTCAGCTCTGCATACACACACCAGGTGGTCCATACCAAACTATTTCAAAGTAAAATACCACAGTGATGTAGAAAACTCAGGCATACACCGGAGGGACAAATCTAAGTGGTCAAGAATCCTGCTGTGCTCAGCATCATCATTCTGTCCATGTATAATAATGCACAAGCTAATTGAAAATTCCCCTTCTAGCATGAATGTTCCCTTATGGCATTCCTCAGGGTCATTTAAATAGTCATAAGGAGATAGTAGCCCACCCACTATGTTCCCCAATATGCCTAACTCTGGTGTTCCAGCTAAATGTAGTTCTTGAAATTCAGCAACCACACTAGTGTGTGTATGCTCGCCTCTTTTATTTTTCAGCCAAATTCATTTCCTCCCCCATTTGAGCTGGCCATTTCTCTCCCAAGAGTTGAATGTTACATTGGAGACTCAAGGGCACTGCCACTGAAAGCTGAGGGGACTAATCATCCACTCTTTATCTGTTCTCATCAGTTTACAATAGATTCATAGTGACAAAGGGAAACAAAGTCACCACTGGCAAAGCTGGTGTGTGTGGGGGGGGGGGTGCATAGATACTGTATCTCCTCCTCCAGTTTGAGTTTACCTACCTGTGAGATGAACCAGCTGGACAAATGAAGACTCCCTTGAAGCTGAAATCTAAGGCAGTGGTTCCATCTGAAGCCAGCCAAGTCCAAAATGAGAGAGCAAGTGAGTCATGAAGAGTGACTGACACATCAGCCATAGCACTGGAGGCCTGGTGAGCATCACATTCAGACTCTGGCCCTGCTTCTGAGTGTTGAGAGACAGCAAGGACGCGGGGGAGACTTTTCATCCCCAAACACTCTTGATCAAATACTGCACCTTAGGATGTTCTGACTCCCCTGCCTTCATAGCCACTGTTTCTGGATAAATACAAAGCAGTGCTTTCAAGAAAACACAAGTCCATCTGTTAGAGAATATAAAAGGTCAAAAGGAGAACATACTAGTTCGACCTTCCCTTTGTATCTCTCCAGTCTTTCCTACACCCTGGGCAACTTAAAGCTGATATACAGTTGCCTGAGGAAGTTCTTCCCATCTCAAAGCCCAGGGAACAAGATGCTGGGGTCTAAAAAGGAGGGCCTGGAGCTAGCTGTCAATTCTGTCCATCTATAGCAGTGGTTTTCCCCTCCCTAATTCTGTGATCTTTTAATACAGTTAAGCCTCCTATGGTGACCCCAAGCATAAAATTATTTCATTGCTACTTCATAAATGTAACTTTGCTACTGTTGTGAATTGTAATATAAATGTCTGATATTCAGAATGTCAGATCTGTAACCCCTGTGAAAGGGACATTTGACTCCAAAAAGGATTGCAACCTGCAGCTCATGTAGACCTTAAGTAAAGACTAATAAGATGTCACTTCCCACTCCATCCTGTTAGACCTAAACACTAGGTGATTGTCAGAATGTTGCCCGACACAGCTCTTGTGTGCACATGCCTAAAAAAACCAGTGGCTGCATTCCAACCACCATTCAGAGAACATGCCGGGTCATCTCTTTGTGTCCCTGGAGGGACCAGTGGTTTTTCATAGGACAGCCTTTTCTAAAACACCTGCTTCAGTTTCCAAATATATCTGCATTAATCAGCATTAACCTCAACCCCATTATCACAGGGTGATGATCTGTCCTTTAGCCAAACTGTGTGTGTCATTTTAGTCCCCACACATTCATGCGATGGTAGATTTGGACACATGCTTGATTGCTTCTAGTATAAATACTGGTGACTATTTTGAAAGCCTGACAGTTGCTTGTTGTAGTCTTTCCTAGTGGTCTAATGTTACACTCTTGGAAGAACTTACTAAGGAACGATGATCTCATTTGAATCTTTAGCAGTCTTTGTTCTTAGCTATCAGCACAGGACTCCCTCAGAAATATCCTAGGACCACATTTTTTAAGTCCAACATTTCTCTTTTTTACTGAAGAGAAACTGAGGCTTGAAGAGCTGGAGAAGGGCCAGCAGAAATGTCCGATTCATTGTCCATTTCTCCAAGCTTAAAATGTCATCCTGTCATTTTCCTATTGCTCCCATTGTTGCGCACTTTCTCATAAGAATGTGCCGTAATTTTCAGTAGATTTGTGAAACTCTTTTTCGTCACTTCTTTGAGGGATTGGGAGTCAAAAACAAAGACAGAAAAAGCAAATAATTGCAGATTCAAGCTGAGGCCAGGGACTGGAGAGATAGCTCAGTGGGAAGACTTGCAGGAAAAAAAAAAAAAAAAAGCATGGCCTTGAAAACCTGTAATCCCAGTGCTGTGGAGGGCAGAGACAGGAGAATCACTGGGACCTGCTAGCTACCAGTCTAGTTCCAGTTTCCATAGAAGACCTTGTCTCATGGGGAAAATGGTGAAAAATGATAGTGTAAGATGCTCAATGGCTTCCCCTGCCATGTGCCCTGGTGTGCTCGCTCTCTGTCTGTCTCTTTCTTTCTCTCTCCCTCTCGCTCTCTCCTGCGTGAGTACAAATAAAATTAAAGGTGACCCTCATATTAAAGTTTGGTAAATATCCTGCTTTAAACAGAAAACCCAATGACTAGTATTTGGCTCAGGGATCCAAATGACAGCTTGACTTAACCAAATTCACATTAGAAATCAGTTGAGTACTTTCAGTTTTATCTTCTACTTTTGCATATTTGTTTTTTCAAAGCTTTTCCATAAAAAAAAAATGAATTGTGTAAAGATTCACTGGATGGAACCATACAGTTCCTATATACTTCCAGAGTTGGAGTTTGAAACTCAGTGGCGGGTACCAAGCCTTTGATGCATGCACCTGGCTATTCATCCATTGTTGGTTGAGGGAGAGCTAGGATCCTTCTAGTGTTGAGTATTACAAATAAATCCACTATGAGCATTTGTGTAGATACTTTTGTAAGAATGTAAGGTTTTGTTTCTCTAGAATTAATGCCCAGATTTTTTTTCAACCTCTAAAAATCCAAGTACAATAGGATGGAATCAAGTGTCTGATCCATTCTCCCAGCTAGCCTGGGAGTCTGGCGTGAGCCATTATCCTCATGTTACATACGAAGAAGCTGGAATTGTCCCCAGTGGTTAGTTATTCTAACGTAGGCCTTTCTCTCTCAGGAGAGGCCTTGCTTGTTCTTAAAGATGACTCTTGGAGAATAGGTTCCCTGGACCTGGAAACCGTATTGTCCGCTCTGACATTTACCCCGATTTTTGGCAATCAGGATTGTTTTATTTTAGCTTACTTTTTTTGTTTGTTTAAAATAGCTAAATTCTGAACACATTTAGATGTCCATGACTTTGGAAATTGATCCAGATGTCTATTCTCCCAATGAAGAGAGCCATGCATGCAATGACAACAATCAGGAATGCATTCACGCCAACTGGGGCTGAGCAGGAAGTCTGCAAAGCTCAAAGCTGATGCTCACTAGCTGCCAGAAATTGTTCCCCCATAAGGTAAAGGAAAAAAAAAACCTACCCCAGAAGAACATTATACCACTCCCTTCTCTAGCCCATCCGACGTCAGCACCTGGTCAAGTGCAAGGTCACACCATGTGTCTATTCCTTTTCGAAGGGGAAATTCCAAATTTGGCACAACAATATCCATCTGGCTGCAACCTGAAAAAAACAAACTAAACAAACCACTCCCTTTTCTGACTGTTTCATTTTATTCAAATGAGAGACTTGCTGCTTTTATTTCGTCAATGTTTATCCATAGAAGAGAAGATGAAACGCCTTAATGACTTAAACTTGGGGTGGAAAAAAAGGGAAAAAAATTCTAAATCCATCAATCCTGAAATGTGCATTTCAGAAGATAGGGAGCCAGGCCAATTTAACAATATGCTAAATAGGTTAAACATCTCACTTTAGAATTAAATTCCTCAAGAGTGAAGCATGAAGCTTCTCTGCTCCAGAGAAGACAGGAAGTGCCCTGAGTCCATTGTGAGGGCTGTGAGTTGAGCCCAGGGCAGGCAGAAATCCACATGACCCAGATATGCCACTTTGTCCAGCTAACGAGGAAGAAATGAGGAAGAAGCAGAGCTTCCACCTCTCCAGATACTGAGTTGCCTCCCTGTAATGATCTGGTGTAAAACAAGTAGCCAAACAATTGTAACAGTAACAACTGACATCTGCTAAGTGCTGGCACAGGGCTATGCACCACTACTGGTGGTTATATCACCGCCCCATGAGGTAGGTGTTGCTGCCTGTTTTGTGGATGAAACACAGAGACTGAGACCTGAGGAAATAGCTTGCTTCAGATTTCACAGTGTTTAAGTGATGGATGCAGGATATAAGCCAGCATGCATAATTATAGATCCTGAGTTCTAAACCATATGCTCAGCCCTTCTCTTTACCATCACAGTCACCTTTTTGGATAAAACAGTTTCAGGCTATGTATGTTTTCGCCTTGGAAAGTGTGGCATGATATGGACACCAATTCCAGTGTCATTAAGTTCTTCGACCCTTTATACCTTGCTAGGAAACAGAGAGAGAGGGTTTCATGACAATGGAGCAGAAGAAGAGGGGGGAGCTGAAGGAATACACTGAGGTTGAGAAGAAGCTATAGGGCTCTCTACAAAGAGGCTGCAACCAAGATCCTGACATCTGATCATAAGCTGCCTAAGGAGATGTGGGGAAAACCCATTCTGTCCTTCACTCTTCCAAGCATTCACACACGGGATGTGCTATTCATTTTTTTTTTAAATGCTGTAATTAATGTCACTGATACTTTTATAAGGTTCTTGCTTACTCATCCACGTACTTCTTTGGGTCTAACATGCCATAATATCCAGTCATCTCACTCATCTTCATCCGATAATCCTTGACAAGTAAATAGCCCATTTACAAAGGGATGGATGTGTTGGAGGGTAACTATAGCTAGGGACCACTAAGCACCAGGCACTAGCCAAGCTTGATATACAGGATCTCATTAAGTTCCCCTCCAGCTTCCTAGAAAAGCATATGTGTAGGGAGATTATGCTGTTCCTTTGTAAATAATTGTCCCCACGTATGAATTTAATAAAAAGCGCTGATTGGCCAAAGGCAGACAGGAAGTGTGGGCAGGGCTACCAGACCATGAAAACTCTAGGAAGAGGCAGAACAGAGGAGAATGCCAGAGAGAAGCCAGAAGAAACAGAGGACAACTATGCTGCTCTGAGAAAAGGTACCGAGCCACATGGCTGAACAGGATAAGAGTCATGGGTTAGATTAAGGGTAAAGAGTTAACAAGTTATATGCCTGGACCTTAGGCCGATCAGCCTAAAACTATTGTAAGCATCTGTGTGTCTGTGCAGGTCAGTGGGTCTTCGGGTCTAAACCTTGGGGCTAGTCCCTGAAAGTCTAGGCAAGAAATCTCATACTACACATATGATCTCCAGTGTAAAGGAGAGAAAGCCAGTATCTTAGCCTCCCTATGGCCTTAAAGCCAAGATTCAGACACATCTCCACACTCCAACTTAGATATTTTTGTAACTACTAATGTGCCTGAGAAGACACTCCATATTGAAGTTAAAACAATATTTAAAGGGGAAGAGGAAAAGAAATGATACTTCTTGTACCTTTAGCATCAAATAGAAAGGAAATCAGTCAAAGTGTTAGTAAAACTATTAGTCTCTCTTTCCAGGCAATTTTAAATGTCACATGCTTGTCATGATCACCAGATAGATGACTTGGGTCCTGAATCTTCCAATCAACACACAGGCACAGGTTTCATTCAAAATAAAGGTATGTTTCTTTTTACATAATTTGGCTGCCCTCATCCCGAAGTTGTCAAACTCATCCCTAAGATAAAATATATGACAAGAATAACCCATTGTCAGGAAAGACGTTTTTAAGCTCAGAATTTCAGAAATTTCAGGCCACGGTTACATGGCTCCATGATTGGAGTTGGTAAGGGGAGCATGTGAGAGAGGCTTCTTGTACTGATCAGGAAGAAGAGATGAGAGGAAGGGCCAGTTTAAGATTTGATAGTGGAGAATTCCTTTAATCCCAGGACTTGGGAGGCAGATCTCAGTGAGTTCAAGGCCAGCTTGGTCCACAAATCAAGTTCCAGGACAGCCAGGGCTGTTACATACAGAAACCCTCTCTCAAAAAACCAACCAAACAAAGATTTCTCTTTCAAAGATGTACCCCAGCAACCTACTTTCTCCACTCGAGACACCTTCTGCAGCTCCACTACTAACCAATTCTCCATGGAAACACACTCATGGACCACTCAGAGGTGCGATTTACTAGTTTCTTATGATCTCAAGTCAAATCATGTTGCCAATCAAGATTAACCATCACAGGCCCCAAAGGCAGAGGTAGTCTCTCCTGGTGAGGTGGAGTGGGTTCCCTCTGCCTTTCTAAGGACAGCTCACAGCTGCCCTTGAGCTTCCCATCACTGTGTTGTGAGTGAAGCAGCCTGGGCTGAATGAAGCAGCCTCGACTCTGTTTCCCCCAGTGCACCTTTGCTTTAGCCCTCAATATAGTTTCCTGAACGAAGGTAAGAGTGCACAAGGATGACCGTACTCAGGTTGTAACTTTGTCTCTTATTCAAGTGCAAGTTGTGAGCGCCTCCGGTGGTCAGGGTCTCCTTCACCTCTTATTCACCATTTGGTGAAAACGGTGTTACTTCCTTAGAGTTATGGGAATGACCCAGGATCCTTTACAAGACACAGCTGGAGATGACAGAGGCTTCCTCATCACATGTTGAGTATGGCCCAGAACAGGAGGATGCTGCAGAGCATGCCTGGACACATGGGTGCTGCATTGGGAGGGGCATGAACATTACAGGTTGTGGGCAGCTTCTCAATATCAATACACAAAGGCATTCCCTTTGGTCTATGGAAGGATGCCATAGGCTTGTTTGGGTTTTTTCACAGGTTGAGTGGGAAGTGAAAGCTGTTCCTTGGTGGTGAGCAGGAACCTGGTGCCCCAGACAAGGGTGGCTAGGGCCCCTCACCTGCAGTGACAGCTGCTTTCTTAGACTATTGAAGGCTTCCTAACTTTCTTCAGATGTCAAGGCAAGCACAGCGTTTGAGCCCACGTTTTTCTAGTCTTTACATTAAACACTCCCTAACATTCACTAACAGAATAAGAGAGGGGTCCCGGCTAGTTTTGATTTTGCTGTGTCTCAATCCTATCCTACCCTACATGTTGCTCCCCTTTAATAAAAGCTCTCCTGATGCTTTGGAAAACACTGTCCATTTTGATGAGTCCCACAGTAACCTGATGCCTTTTAGCTAAGGAAGCCACGTTTTCTTTGACATGTTGGATCCAACACTTTTTAAAATTGACTTAACCAAACATTTTATAAAATCTAAATACAGAGCGTTTGTACAGAAGCTGAATTTGTGAGAGTTCTTAGTAAGCAACAGAAATCGCGTCTGTTTAACTAGCTGAACAGGAAATTAATGGGCCAGCTTTGAGAAATCTTGAAAACGGAAGAAAAAAACTTAAAGAATGAAAACCTGATTCTGAATTCTGCCCCCTGCCCCAGTGACCCTTCCCCAAACCCACACTTTCTCATCTAGTCCATGGCCTCACTAATGGGCTCTCCTCAAAACCTCAGAAATACCACCAAGCAGGCCCAGGACACACAAGCCAGAACAGGTGAGTGGAACTGTACCCTTTCCTGGATTCTGTACCCTGTGACCCTTCTCCCAAGCCAATGCCATCCCAGCTTTTCCCTGGCCTTGCACTGCTGGGTCTCTGCCCCTGTCCCCAGTGGGCTTTTCTCACTGAGGCACAGAGCATATTACCCAGAACAGGTGAGTGGCCTGCCTGCCAGTGGAACTTCACCCTTCTCTGGATTCTCCCCCCCACCACCCTTCCTCAGGCCATCTCAGCTCATCCTTGGCCCTGTTGCTGCTTCTATCACTGAGGCACAGACCACACCAGCCACAACCATCCTCATCAGTCAACAAGCAGACTCCAGACACAGTCCACACCATTTGGAAGAACAGCCCCAGCAGCTCTTCAGCTTTATGGGAGGCCAGATTTGATTAACAAACACAAGGCCCAGAACCCCCCACAGAGACACCCTACTGTACCTGAAGATTCACTAGTCACTGGAACCCTTGGCCACTTGGGCTAGAAGACCAGAGAGGAGACAGAAACCAGGGAAGAAAACATTATTTCAGCAAAGATAAACAGTAATCAACACGTAGACCTATCATCATCTCAAATTCAGATGCTGAAACACCAGTGTGAGAACATAATTGAGAACAGAAATGACAATATGCCACCACCAGACAAGACCTGAACGTTCCAACCCCGCGGAAGCACAAGAAGATAACCTCAAAAATAACTTTATGAGGGTGATAGAGGTCCTTAAAGGGGAAATGGAAAACTCCCTTAAATAAATGGAGAACAAGACAAAAATAATTGGAGGAAATCAATAAATATCTTAAAGAATTAAAGAAAACCAAGAAAAATGATTGATTGTGGTGATATATTGTATATTTAGTAGAAACAGTTTGGAATATCAGAGGACAGCATCACCCACAGCCAAAGCATAAAGGTCAGGAGTGCTGACAAATGCCTTTAATCCCATCACTTGGGAGTCAGAGATCCTGGATGTCTGTGAGTTCAAGGCCCAGCAGCCAGGCGGGGGTGGCTCACACTTTTAATCCTAGCTCTAGGAGAGTTGAACCAGGAAGTAAAACAGCTTGACAAGGAAAGAAATATAAAGTAGGAGAAGGCAGATGTTCAGCATTCTGCCTGTGTGACCAGTCAGTTTGGGGACCCATAAAAATAGAAGCAGTCATTAAAAGTCTCCCAGCCAAGGAAGGCCCAGGGTCAGATGGTTTCAGCAGACTTTCAAAGAAGACCTAATGCCTGTACTCTTCAAATTATTCCACAAAATAGAAATAGAAGCAGCATGGTCAAACTCTTTTTATGAAGCTATAGTTACCCTGATATCAAACCCCACAAAGAGACAACTAGGAAAGACCATTGCAGACCAGTCTTCCTCATGCGCATTGATGTAAAACTACTCAATATGATACTGGCAAACTGGATCCAAGAGCACATGACTGAGTGGGCTTCGTCCCAGGGATGGTTCAACATGCAAAAATCTGTCAGTGTCATCACATATAAACAGACCGAAAGAAAATAACCACATGGTCATCTCATTAGATAGTGAAAAAGCCTTTGATAAAATCCAATACCACTTTATGATAAACGTCTTGGAGAGGTAGGGGATATAAGGAACATACTTAAGTATAATAAAGCACTGTACAGCAAGAGGACAGCCAACATCAAATTAAATGGAGAGAAACCCAAAGGAATTCCACTACAATCAGGAACAAGACAAGGCTGTTTGCTCTCTCCGTATCTACTCAAAATAGTACTAAAGCTCTAGATAGAACAATACAGACAAACAGCAGAGGATCTGGGAGATACATATTTCTAGTTGCAGATGACAAGACAGCATGTATACATGACCCCAAAAGTCCTACCAGGGAACTTGGACAGCTGACAGATACCTTTAGTAAAGTGGCTGGATACAAGATTAGCTTAAAAAAAATTAGGAGTCCTCTTATATACAGACAATAAAAGGGACAGGAAAAAAAGCAAGGAAACGACACTCTTCCCAATAGCCACAACAATAAAAAATATCTTGGGGTAACTCTGACCAAGCAAGTGAAAGAACTGTATGGCAAGACCTCCCATGCTCGTGGATCGGTATAGTTAACATATTAAAAAAGGAAGTCCTACCAAAAGCAATCCACAGATTCAGTACAATCAGATTCTGACACAATTCGTGCAGACCTCAAAAGGACAATACTAACTTCATACGGGAAAACAGAAAACCCAGGGTAACTAAAGCAGTACAGTACAATAGAACTTCCAGATGCATTACCTGAGCTCAAGCTCTTTTACAGAGGTATAGTAATAGAAACAGCATGATATTGACATAAAAATAGACAGGTGGATCAGTAGAATCAAATTGAAGACCCAGGCATAAATCCACACACCCATGGACCTTTGACAAAGAAGCCAAAATTATACATTGGAGAAAATAATGCATCTTCAACAAATGGTGCTGGTCTAACTGGGCATCAACATGTAGAACATTGCAAAAAATATCCATATCTATCATGCTGAACAAAACTCAAATCCAACAAATACAATCAACAAATACAAATACATCAACATAAATCCAGTTACACTGAACCTAATAGAAGAGAAAGTGGGTGACAGCCAGGAAGGCATTGGCACAGGAGACAATTTGCTCAATATAACACCAGTAGCACAGACACCGAGGTTGACTATTAATAAATGGGATATTCTGAAACTGGAAAGCTTCTGTAAGGCAAATGACACCATCGATAAGACAAAAAAACAGCTCACAAAATGGGACAAGATCTTCACCAACCCCACATTCGACAGAGGGCTAATCTCCAAAATATATAAAATGAAGTACTTTTAATGTCTGGATATCGGGTGGATTTGTTATGGATTTAATAGTCAAACAAGTGAGGTGCTGTGAAGCCCGAGCTTTCATCCCAACTATATATCTTGAAAGGATGGGTCTTTTTCATAAAGAAGTGGAGGTGTAAATGGATCCATGACAACTAAATATGTTAAGCGATTTAAAGGCCATTTATTGAGAGTATGTGATCTGGACACAGCTGCAATAGATTTGTGGACAGTAAAAAGACAGACACACACAAAAATAACACTTTCCACACCTAAGAGGTCTGTAAGGAACACATGCTCACACAGACAACTGGCAGTTCAAAGGACAAATATGTAATCCAGATGTTACTGGAAACTTCACATTCCTCTCCCTCTTAAAGTTTCCTGAAGAATTCCAGAGATTTCTATTTTCAATGTCACTTTTGAGCAGTAGGTTCTGCTACCCCCGAGTTTCGTTTTTGCTCTTTATTTCTTTCTCACAATTGCCGCCTTTGCTCTGCTCTGCTAGCAACATCCTCACTGATAAGATGAACACAGTGACTCTCCCTCACACTTTAGAGAGAAGTCACACATTTAAAAAATAAATAACAGTTAAAAAATATGTGGTTTCTTTGCTTGCTTGATTGATTGCTTGCTTGCTTATTTACTTACTTACTTACTTACTTACTTACTTACTTACTTACTTACTTACTTACTTATTTATTTATTTATTTATTTATTTATTTATTTATTATTCTTACAGCAATTCTGACCAGTTCAGGCTCTAGCCCACTACCACATGTTTCAATTTCCCGCTCACATTTCTAGCCATAAAAGCCAATTCAGTTCTCTTCACCAAGGCTCCTATCTTTGCTGGACACATGCAAATAGACTCAGGGTCATCTACTCTCCCATCTGTCTCCATCACTGAACCAATATGAATATTTTTTCCCAGAAATATCAACCTTGCTACTCATTGCCAGAGGCTTACAAAGGGAAGAATTTACTATTATTAGTTTGCATTTCAATAACATTTTTCCTTCTGTTACAACTAGTCTGGAAGGCTCATGAGGGAGTGAAGATTATGATCTGAAATGATAAGAAAGACTTCTGTGGGATGGATGGTCTGTATGTACTCTGTGAATATGTGCTGCTACCATTGGTTAATAAATAAGAAAGGCAGTATAGAGGGAGGGCTCAAAATCCAAGGAGAAAGGAGAAGAAGGGTGGAGTCTGGGAGACACACACATACAGACAGACACACAGGCACCCAGAAGCAAGATGTAAAAGTACCAGTAAGCCACCGGCCACGTGACAATACCAAGGTTAATAGAAATAGGTTAATTTAAGATGCAAGAGCTTACTAATAATATCCTGAGCAACAGACCAAATATTTTGCAATTAATATAAGCCTCTGTGTGTTTATTTGGGACTAAGCAGATATAGGACACAGGAAAACTTCTGACTACAAAAAAACTTTGGGGGAAGGACCAAGATTTGAATAATGGAGGTGACTTTAGTACAAGTGTAGAATGTAAATAAAAAACTTCAGATTTAGAGTTTCTAAGCAAATAAAAATGTTTCTATTTTATGTCTCCTAAAATGTCATACATAATTTCAAAATAAGTTAAAAAAAAATATCTAGTGTGGTACTGAAAAGCAAGCGAGCATCCCAAAGCAAGTACAAAGAAGTACAGAGATGGAAGCAGGCAGCCACCCCACACCACACTATCCAGCTGCATCATCTTACACAGCTGAAACAGAGCAAGAGAGGACTATATGCTCCCCTCTAGCTTTTTCTTCCTCTTGCTGTTTCTCTAAAAATAAAAATGGGGCTAGAGAGATGGATTGGAGCCTATTTCTGTTGCAGAAAATCCAAATTGGGTTCCCAGCACAAATGTCTGGTGACACACATTAACCTGTAACTTTATCCCCAGAAGATCCAATACTCCCCCTTCTGGTCTCTTTGGGCACTCATAGGCACACACAAACACAGACACAGACACACACACACACTCACACACACACACAGAGAAAGAAAGACACACACAGACATACACAGTGATGCACACACAGACACATATACACAGACACACAGATATACATACACTCAGAGACACACAGACACACACATGCAGACAAACACAGACACACATGTGTACACAGACACACACATACATACACACATACACAGAGAGAGAGAGGAGAGAGCAAGAGAGAGAGAGAAGAGGCAGGCAGACAGACACATATACACAAAGAGACAGACAGATACATATACACAGACACATACACAGAGAGGGGGGGCAGACAGACAGACAGACACACACACATAGAAACAGACAAGACAGAGAAATCAACAGACACACAAATACACACACAAACAAAAGCAAAAAAAACTTTAAACAAAAATAGAAAGAAAGAAAGAAAGAGAGAGAGAGGAAGGAAGGAAGGAAGGAAGGAAGGAAGGAAGGAAGGAAGGAAGGAAGGAAGGAAGGAAGGAAGGAAGGAAAGAAGGAAGGAAGGAGCTGACAAGGCTGGATGTGAGAAATGTGAGAAAAGGGAAACCAGAAAAGAAGTGTTTCTCAGTAGCAGGCTCAAGAGCCATAGTCATGAGCAGTGCTGGCTGGATGTGATGAGCTGGGTGAGAGCAGCCAGCCCTGCTCCCAGAACTGCTGTTTGCTGAAAGATCAGTCTTCCATTTACACATCAATGGAAACTTGAACATGGAGCATCTTCAGGACGGTTGTTGGCATCAGAAAAGAGGGAATACCAGATACTATGTGGTCACACTAAAATCCCAATAGAAAAACAAGCAGCTTGAGTGCCTACTGTGCTACAAGTCTCCTGCTTCATCAGTTGACCACAAAAAGTTCAAAACCTACTGGAGCCAGAAAAGCAAGGGATTTTCAGCTGAACTAAGGAAATTCACTCACAGCCAATCCAATTCAACACAGACCTTCGGAGCACGTGGATATACAACCAGCAACTGCCAATCATTTTAAGAAAACAAACTCCAATAGCAGAAGAACTAATTCTTGAAGAAATGGAGTGAATAGCCAAGAGTCAGGAGCTTTCACATCACAGAATGAACAGATGGCTGTGGGGGACAATCTACTAGAATCCCTGAAAATTGAAAAAAAAAAAAAAAACACTAAAATTAAATAACAGATGGTATAAAGAACAAAATTTACATAACATAAGATTGAGGTAGTAAATTAAAATATGTGGCCGAAGAATTCTCCTAGGGTATAGTAAAAAAAATAATGAGCTGAAATTAAGTACAAAATCGAGTCAGGAAAGACAGATGCAGGAGATCCAACATCCAACTAATTGGTAGAAGAGAAGGAAAATGCTCAGAATCCCTAATCATTAGGAAGCCACCAACAAAAATCCCAGAGACACCATTCCATACTTCATTAGGATAGCTGGGATGGCTACTATTGATAAACACAAAATTAAAAAAAGTGTTGGGAAGGACATGAAGAAAGTGATGCCCTTGGGCCAGCTGCAAATATGAATATTACCATTGTGGAAATAAATAACTGATATATATTACAAACATAAATGTCTGTTTTAGTAATTGTTCTGTTGTTGTGAAGAGATAGACGTCATGACTGGGGCAGCTTTTTAAAAAACCATTTAATAGGGAGCCTACTTGGAACTTTAGAGGATCAGTCCGTGATCAGCTTGTTGACAAGAAGCACAGGGTTATAACAGTAACGAGAGCTGTGCATCCTAATCCGTGGGCAGCATCAACGGGGTTGGGGGTGGGGGTGGGGGATGAAAGTGAAATCTCAAAGCCCATCCCCAGTGACACATCTCTTTCTACAAGGCCACCTCTCCTAAACCTTCCACCAACTAGAGACCAAGCATTCAAATCTATGAGTTTATGGGGCCATTCTCATTCAAATCACTAGAGTTACTCACAAATTAAACATTATCATGGACTCCAAAAATTCCATTTAGATACATGTACATAAGATAATTAAAGGCAAGAATGCAAACACTCGTTTCATTTACGATAACCAAAAAGCGAAAAGAGTCTAAGTGTCCACAGATGACTGAACATGTATTCAAACTGTGGTTACCCATATAATGAAATTAAAGAGAATTTATTTAAATTTAATAAAAAAATAAATAACCGATATATGTTACAGACATAAATGTCTGAAAGAGGTCTGGGAGCCCATGATGGTTGGATAGATACTTCTGAAATCCATGTTTTGGCTCATCCTCTGTACCCCTTGCACACATACTGTGTAAGTTCTCACTGAGCTGTAACTCCAGCCTCAGGTCATATTGTCTTAACAGTGACTTTTGATAAGCAGACCTTAGAAAAATTTATTCCAGTTTATTAGTTTATCATTTTCCCCTATACATACAGTTTTCACATCCTAAGACAATTCCCAAGGTCACAAAGCTATGCCTTTGTATTGTTTTTTCTAGAAAATGTATAGTCTCATTTTTCACTTTCTCTGTCTCCTTCTCTCTTACACACACACACACACACACACACACACACACACACACACACACACATATCAGTGTGCTCGCCTGTGTGGAAGCTTGAGATCGACAGTGGATACCTTTTCGTATTGCTGTGTACCCCACTTTCCCAAGAGTGTATTATTGGAGCTAGAGTTCACTGTTTGGGGTTAAACTAGATGGCCAGTGACTCCCAGGGATCCATCCATTGGTCTCTGCTCCCTATCTGGGCTTGCAGCCCCGCCCCCTTTAGTGTGGGTGCTCCAGATCCCAACTCAGGAAGGTCTTCATACACACACAACAGGCACTCTATCTACATATTTGAGCATCTCCCTAAACCTCTATGATGTAATTTTTAAGAACAAAATTATTCTGTTCATTTTGGATATGTTGTAAGGCATTCATCACAGTTCAGTATTTTTCTACATACATATATTCAAATGTTCCAACACTATTTACGGATCCCTCAGTCTATTCTGTAAGTAATACTATCTTGATAACCAACTTTATAGACAATTTTATAATCAGTGTAATTTTGCCAGATTGGGGTCTTTTAAGAGACTGTTTAGTCTATTATTCTAAAATGTTTAGCATTCTTTATACATTTGAGTATAAACTTGGCAATTTCTACACAAGGCATGTAGGTATCTTATTGAATTGTCTTGAATCTGTATTTCACGTAAGGAAAGTGGATCTGATTTTTCTTCTTCCTCTTGCCGAAGCTATCCACGCTCTAGTTCTTGGGATTTATAAATGAGCTAAGGAAAACGACAAAGAGCAAATTCAGCTTGTTACTCAGCTGGATTTAAAACCCACAGGCTGACCTGGCCTGGCTGGGCTCAGAGTTGACATTTGGGTTCCTTAACTGTAGACGGTGAGAAAACAGGAAGTCAGAGAGACAGAATAGGAAAAGAACTTGGCACGCTGCCACTGGCTGGGAAGGTAGAGAGGTGCTTGTGAAAGTGAGTGGGCAGTCTAGGGGAGCCGGGAAACGTTAGAAAACTGATACTTTCCTAAAACCACAGCAGGAATATAGTCCTCCTCTGAGGAGGCCCCGATCAGAATTCCAACCTACAGAGCTGTAAGATAATCAATTTGTGCTATATGAAACATCTAAGTTTATAGTGATTTGTCACAGCAGCCACAGGAACTGACATAATTGATATCTTGGTGATATTGAAATTTCCAATCTATGACCATGGCGTGGCTCTCCATTTCTTTAGGTGTTCCCTGATTCCTCTCTACAGTGTTTTATAGCTGTCAGGATAGCAGACTCGTGTATCTTTATTATCTTCATTTGTAGATGTTCCGGGTTTCCTGATGCATAGCATATATCTGCATGTTTGAAGCAGAAGTCACTCGAGCTATAAGCTAGAAGAAACCACTTAAAAAGCGCTTTGATAAATTGCTAGAGGCTGAGTGTGGACTAGCATGAGCAATTCCTGGGAACCACAGTCGGAGAAGGACCCTCCGCCTGATAGATGCCGTCTCCTGGAACTCCTAACAGTGCAAAGTCGAGAAAGATCTCCTGGTGGCTATGTAGGGAGAAGAGAAAGAATAATTTCTGTGAAACACACCCAGAGGTTTCCCTACAATGATGGCCCATTAGCCAGGAAAGACACTTTTCCAGGAACACACCCTCCTTAAAAGAAGGATGTCGTTTCAACTGGAACATTTACTAATGTTTTATATCATTTAAGGGAAGAAAACAAAGCCAATAGAAATCAAGGCTTCACAGAAACATCGAGATTTTGCTATTGGGAGAAAGGCAAGGAAAGTAACCCTAGAGAAAATTTGAAAATTATAGGTTCAACAAAACACAGAAATGAATCAGAAAAGTATTGACTCGCCGTGCTGATATTTTGCTTATGCTCTAACAAATAAAGCTTATCTGAAGATCAGTGGGCAAAGCCAGCCACCAGTTAGCCACTGAGGCCAGGCAGTGGTGGCTCACGCCTTTGATCCCAGCTCTAGGGAGGTTGAGACAGGAAGTGATGTAGCTGGGAGGAGAGGGGAATATAAAGCAGGAGGAGATAGGATCTCAGTTTTTCGGCCTGAGGGTTTGGTAGAACTAAAAAGTCTCTCTAGTGGCTGCTCCTTTGTCTCTCTGGTCTTTCAGCTTTTACCCCAATATCTGGCTCCAGGTTTTTATTAGGACCAATTAGGATTGATGCTACACTTCCCATCCCCCACAGTTGGCCACCACTACCAGGATTCTGGTATAACAATGTGGACCACAGCTGACAGAGTGCAAGCCACAGTTCTCCTTGAAAAGAGGTATTTATGATCACTTGAAGTCTAGATGAGAAAAAAAAAACAAAAATACCAGAGGAATTTAAAACTACTATCTGCTATATGTACATCAAATAGTTCAAATGCTGGATTATTATAGCCTCTCAGGCTAATATCCTATTTACCCACTTCCATAACCTAATAGGATATGTCCAACTTTTCTCAGACCAATTGTGGGAGGAGAGTGAGAAGAAACTATCAATCCCCACCCACAAATAGATGTCCTCGGGGACCTTTGGGACCTCAGGTTGTACTGAAAACATCCCACCAGATGGGGGGGAGGGAAGAGCGGGGAGAGCGGGGGGAGAGCGGAGGAGAGGGGGAAAGGGGGAAAGGGGAAGAGAGAGGGAGAGGGGGAGGGGGGAGGGGGAGGGAGGAGAGACCCAAGATCCCAGCAGCCTTTTATGAATGGGGTTGGCCACTCCCCCTTCCGGAGCCCGGGACCGTGGATAGGCATCTTCGGACCTTATCAGCTCACACCTGAATCTCACTACAGGCTAGCTGGCTCTACCCCAAGTACATCTATCAGGTGTTGCACAGGTCTTCTCAGCCTGCCAATATCCAGAGTCAAGATTTACTCTGGAAGTTTCTGGAACTCCTATTCAACTGGGAAGGAGTTCTGTGTCGGGGGTTTTTTCCTTACGCCCACCACTCGTCCATTGTCCTCCTGGTGTAACTGTCACATGGTTTGAGCTTTGCTGGTATTATCCCGAGAATAAGTCATCTGAGTCCTTTGTATCTTAACTCTCTCCCCTAGAATTATTTGTATTATTCTCTTCTTTTCTAATTCACATTCAGTGTGTTCTAGTTTGCTGAACACAATCTGAGTATCTGTTGCTATGATAAATATCCTGACCCAGGAAACAGTTTATTTCAGCTTATATTTCTAGGTAATAGATCATCACTGAGGGAAGTCATGGCAGAAACTATGGGTAAACATTGCTGACTCCCCCCCCCTCTCTCTCGCTGGGTTTTTGTTTTTATATACATACTTTCTTATACAGGCCAGGCACACTTGCCTAGGTATAGTGCTGCCTACAATGAGCTGAGCCAGCCCACACCATCAGTCAGGACAATTTCTCACAGATGCGGCCACAGGTCAATCTGATCAAGGCGATTCTTTCTCTTTCCAGGTAGGTGACTGTAGGTTGAGTCAAGATGATGAGAAAACTAACTGGTAGGCAGTGCTTACACCTCAGCTTGTTAACTATACACAGTTAACTACCAATTGCCTTCACTATTCAATGACTTGCCTTGAAATTTTCACTATTTCTTGAAAACTTTGCCTTAACAGGTCAAATGAAAGATTTATGGCTCTTGCACCTACCAGAATAGACCCTCTTTTGGACCCAAGAAGCTTCTTGCTTTCTTAGTGTTGTGGACAATGTGTTTACTCCCTTGGTCCTCTGCCTTCCTCATTCTCTTCTTGTCAATCAAAATCACAACAGATCAGAGGACTTTTATTTACTAATTATTTATGTCAAATCTACAACTTTAAATATATATATAATTTGAAGTTTCTTCACCACTTCCATGAAGTGGGATAAGCTGAGTCTGGGCTGTATTTTAACAATGCTTCTGTGTTGCTTCTCTAGACTATCTGGGATTTAGGCCAAAGGTGTGATGATGGCACTTCCGGTGTCAGCTTTGAAACTCTAGTAGGAACAAATAAGCTGTTTTTCCCTTCAGAATTCTTGAAAATTAACATAGTGAACAGTTTAGTGAGCTGGACTAATTAAAGACAGGCTTGTTGTGAGGACATTAACGCATCCCAAGGAGTCCAATTTTAGCAAGGACAGCAGAATTTTGCAGAGCCAGAGCATTACCAATACTCTTTGTTTCTGCTTCTCTTTTGTCTTTGTCCTTCTGGCCCCAAGACTCCTGGTCTTGCCTACATCTGTCCTACTCTGAACATGCACCTTACAAGCATTGCCAGCTCTGATCATCAGTGCCTTCACCCTGCATACCTGCAACCAGGATAGAAAATGCATCTAATCAGCTTCTAGTGTTGAGTAGGAAAGGACATACTATTTCAGTTGCCAGTTAATGCCAAGTATGCCCTTGAATTAGGAGATACGGGCCACAAGCATTAGCTGGACAGAATGGCACTCATCTCCAATACAAGGTATTGGCAAGCTAATTTATCGACTATTGCCATTACCAAGTATCAATAGGAACCTAATCCTTGTTTTTCTAAAGTAGGATAGTGTTACCTACAAATGGACCACTCATTTCTCCCCTGCCCATTAAGAGAAAGGTAAAGCACATATATTCTGGTTTACTTTCTCTAAATCATTTGTTTTATGGATGTTATAGAAGATAAGTAGGTTCCAATCTTCAATAAAATATGTCTCCTTCTTTTGTAATTTTTACTTTTTTAAGATTTATTTTATGTCTATGAGTGTTTTGTCTTCATTTACGTATGTGCACTGTGTATACTTCTGATGTCTATAGAGGTCAGAAGAAGGTGTCAGATCCCCAGGAACTAGACTTGTAGATGGCTGTCAACCACCATGTGGGAGATGGGAACGTCTCGGGTCCTCTGTAAGAGCAATGGGTACTCTTAGCTATTTCTCCAGTGGTTCTTTTTATTCTTAAAGAGGGGAGTCTGAATAAACACAGTCCCCACTATCACAAATGATGCAATAAAGTTCCCACATCTGTGGACTGCCAGGGTCAGAATAGGCGCAGTGCACTGCATGAGCCTCACCTTGGGAAAGCAACCTTCATGGTCATGTTATCACTCTCTGAGGTGTCAATACTTTAGGAGGGTGCTTGGAGAAGCCAGAAAGATCACTTCCTATAACTGAATTTATTCTTTGGTTTTGATGATAATGTTTGAAATTAAAACAACTTCAGTTTGATGACTAGTGTGTGTCTTTTTACAGACTTTATCTGTAAAATATTGTAATTCCTCATGAATCTTTGAGGAATGGTAAGTCTTACATGTATATGTTCTCTATTTGTTATGTGACATTCCAATCACTTACTGAGCCTAAAGGATTGATTTTTTTCCTTTAGAAGTAAAAATCCTCACATTTTAAAAGCTTAAAAAGGGGCTAAAGAGACTTCAATTCCTAAAAGCAATACCTTTATAATTTCCTTTCAGAGTTAACAAATTACCAAAAAAATTACCACAGAATTTCTCTGTCTCTTACATATAATCATAAAAATCATAGACATGGTACAGTTGGCTCCTAACACAAAATATATGCTTAAGAATAAAAAACAACCCTCAATGATCCTTCTATACATTACCCACTAGTAATTTCCTGTGGCTACTGGTTAATCCCAGGCTGGTGAACCACTGTCCATCAGCCTAGCTGGGCCATTTCTCCCATTACAAATTAGTGTGTAGCCAAGGGAAGCCAACTGCTTTGAACACTAACTTAGAGAACACGATTAGGAAGAGTGGTTTCAGGGAAAGAAGCTAATCGGATACAGTCCCAAACTAAGGCTCCATGTGTTACCCATGATCAGCTGTGGGATTATCTCCGTCTTTGCTCTCCTCTACAGGTGCGGGTGGGCGGTGAGGGGCTGCACCCTAACAGTTCTTCCCTTTGCGTATTCCGAGCACTATGGAGCGATGACTCACATTTCCTCAGAAACTTAGGCTCTCAAAAAGTCTTAGAAGTATAAAACTAATTTAATATCATAGAAAAGATTCTCCCACAAGAGACAATCTCATCCTGACTTTTCCATGGTTCCCAGATCTAATGCCACCTAGAAAAGTGGGATGCAGTTCAAAGCAAAGAGGCAAAGTAAATATGCTTGGGTAGGTTCTGTAATTGCTCATACTAGGGCTGTTCTCAGCTCCTTGGTGAAAAAATTCACTTTGATCAACTTCAAAGCTTCCAATTACCTTGGGATAAGAATTACAGACATCAATTTACAGTGGTAATTTAGAATCTCCAAGTATTTAAATATAATACTATACAATGAATGAGAATAATTAATACTGGCACTGCATATTTATAGCACTTCCACTTCAGAAGGCAACACAATATACGTTATTGGGTTCAACTCACAAATCTCCTTTATCAGGGTCTAGTCTTGTATCATGTGGATGACTTAAGAATGTGTTCAGGACATGAGGACCCGTTTGGCCATTTTTCCCAACCAGCCTTGAGAGCTGCAGTCTGATGACCTCCCCTAAGAACATCTTTGACCACATCTCTTCTGTTCATCATCACCTCTCCAGGAGGTAGGATCTAGACTTCTTTTCCTAACAAGCTATCTGCTACATCGTTATAATCGTATTTCTTCCTTGGCTTCCCTTCACACACACTCTCAGTTCTTGCCAAAATGGCTGTTGCCCTTTGTGATCAAGGATTGTATTGTTCCTTTTTGTCAAAAATAACCACCCCCCCTCCAGACTCAGTCTCTTGTATCTGTTCAAATCTGGATAGTTCTGGATTGTTGTTCTAAAGCTTATAGATCAGTGTGCTTAAAGCTTTTTTAGGATTTACTGCTTTTGTGATTTTCCCCACTTAACCCTATCAACTTGACCTCTACCATGGCAAACAATACAATTGTCAATTTGGAGGGGTCTATTTTGTTCGGAGGCAGTGTTTCTAGCTCTTTAGTACAGTTGATTATTTTCTTTTTTCCCTGCTAATGAGTTGAAGGTTTTCCAGAGCTTTGCATTGTCACAGAATGTGCCACAGCCTAAGACATAAGGAAGCTGCCATTCTACCTTTGTCCCTATGAATCTGATGATACTAAATGTTACCTAAGAAGAACTACATGGTATTTACTTTGTGTGCACAGCTTGTCCAACTGATGCATGCTTTAAACATTCTGGTAGCTTCTCAGTGAGTTATCTGTTCAATGTACCACTCTACCACCATTTGTGAGACCTTAGGCAAGTCAGTTTCCTCGGCGTAAATTGGGGGTATTGATAATGTCACTTAATGGGGCTACATTGCGGATTAAGTAACAACATGCAAAGCTCTTTAATGCGGATGGTACATATGTAACTATTAATCTTATAGTTCTCTTACAAAAAGGTGGGTAAGAACCCCAAAGTGCAGAGATGTGCTGTTGTTCAGGTACCAAGATAAGCAAGAAGAGAAAGCTACATAGACTTTGAAAACTTGAACCTTCCTGTACATTTCTCTGAAAATGTCATTGGCACTTTGTGAGGATCCAGCAGAGATGATTTCTATTCAAAGAAGAGGCAGCTCTGAATTCAGTGAGGCTGCTTTCAGGGAATCAAGAGGCTGTACATTCTAGAAAAAGTTTTATTGTCACGCCTACCAAAGTCTGGTGGTAAAGTCTCTCTTGCAGCTTTCTTTCATGCCAGTGCTTTCAGATTTGGCTAATTCCATTAACAAACTATGGCTGCTACTGTATCTGATTATTCTCACAGTTACATAAACTACAAATAGTCAGGATGCTATGGAAATACTGAACAGTCCATTTGCACTCACTGGTCTATCCTTCATTTCATCAAAGGGCACGAGCATCTTCCTTTCACTTCAGATTTTACCAAACACATCCATGAATTAGACTTCAAAATGACTGTATCACAGAAAACTAGATTAAGCTAGCCAGCTTGTGTTGCTGGCAATAGTTTGTCTTTGTTCTGAGATAACACGCTGTCCTAAAAATTTGATATAGACCTCCTTTAAAAGATGTGATGAATTCCCTCATAGTCTACAGCAGCTCAAACACATTACTTACTGAAATGGATGCTGCTGTGTAATGTATCTTATTGAATCACAAGTATTTCCAAGTTGATTATTGGATGCATAAATTCAATCAAAATTATCACCTATCGAACTGGAAACAGTAAGCTTACAAACCCAAATGGATCACCTAGCAAATCATACATACTGTCATAACATTTACATATTGGCACTCCATTACATTGAGTTATTAGGAGAAAAAGTTAACTCTTTTAAGTGGCATGGAAAATGGGCAGTAGTGTTCTCCTGGATAGGGCTCTGAACCATTAGCCATAGGGACCCATACTTCCTTTACTCTGCAAAGGTGCATTTCATGTCACGCAGGACTAAGAGTCGTCTTCATCCTCTCCTTCCTGTCTGTTGGAGCCAATGACCTCCAGAACTGCCCACAAAGCAGCTTTTCTGCTGCATTTTAAACAAAGCAGTGGCATCAGAAAGGAAGCTGGCATGCTTGAGAGAACATTATGCTGTTGTTGGTGTCCATAAGAATGTAAAGTTGAACCCTCATTAATATGCTGTTCTTCCTTTGCTTCTGGGAGCAAGAGGAATTTGGGGTTAGTAGAAAAAGACAGCACTATTTTAGGGGGAAGCAATGTGGATTTTCTGGTATTGTTTTAACTTTGAGTGCCTGGTTAAGGCCTGTATTGCTTTTCTGCTCTGTCTACCCTATTATGATCTCCTCCGATACGTCCATATAATGTCAGCAAGCATCATACATATATGTAGATACCCTGTTTTCAAATATATTAGGCCACTTCCCCCATCCTCACATTCCTACCAGTCAGATCAGGTTCCTCATTTTTAATTTGAAAGCCAAGGTCCAACAGATCAGTATGTCACCTTTTTCCCCATGGGCTCTCTGTATTCATTCTCCTGCCATTACTTGTGTCAGAGATTTCCCAACATTGATATTCTCTGCATGGTTCCTATGTTAGTTAACATTCTTCTGGTTACAAGTGATGGAAAGGTTCTCTTGCTATGTTAAGTAAAAAATGCAATTTATTGAAGGACTGTAGAGGCAGCCTGCAGAAACAAGGGTGAGGGAGCAGCCAGCAAAGCCTCATGGCAGGAGTGACCTGGGCAGTGACCGTGGATGCTGGTCAGATCCAAGTGGTGCCTAGTAGGTCAGCCTCAAGTCACAATCCCAAACTGGATCTGATTGCTTGCTTAAATCAGGTATCCACAGCCACAGGGTGAGACATGGCCATAGCAGATCTCTCCTTTGCTTTATTGGGGCAGTTCCCTGTCCCCAAAGAAAAATCAGTCAGTAACTGAATGTGACAAGCCAAAACTTCTCTCTGTGTGCCTTTTGCTTTGAAAAGAACCATGCATATAAAGCATTTCCTTTACATTTTTCCATGGTACTTCCAACAATGACTATGGCTGGTTTTTATTCAGTCCCCAATAGACATGTTCTGAAGTCCAAGTATTTATATGGCTTCAAAAGCATTGTGAGGTTTTTGTCTCAAAATGGTGGAGAGAATGCAAAGCTAAGGGATGTGATTGGGATATGAAATGCCCCTTAAGGCTCTTGTGGTGAATATGCAGTCCTCACCACAAAGTTCAGATGTAAGGTTTTGGTGAAGGGATTGGACCCTGACCTCATCAATGGACTAATCTATGAACAGACCCTCAATTTGAGACATTACTGGGAGTTGGTGGGGATTGGGGTGTATGGCTTCATTGTAGGAAAGAAGTCACTCGAGATTTTAAAGGGTGTGTCATGTACTGGCCACTTCTCCTAGCTCTCTGCTTCCTGGCTTCTCTGGGGTTAGTGATTTCCCTTTACACAGTGATTTGCCTTTACACAGGGGTTTTCTCATCTCTCTATAGCTTTAAGACAACAGAGCACACAGTACTCTGAAACACTCAGAAATGTCAAGCGATGCTTCCTCTCCTAGAATTTTTTCCTTAGATGTTTGGTGACAGTGATAGAAAGGTCTGGCCATGCCACCATCTCTCGGTGGGCTAAAATATACCTATGCATGTGACAGCAAAGTTTTGAAAAGGAAAGCCTCTATAGCCAAGGAAGATAGATCCATTTCAGAAAAGATATAATTTAGGATGGAAGAAAAAAAAGGGAGCTTTTAAAATGCCAACCGGTTAGTTTACGGCCTCTATCAACACCATGGAGATGGAGAAGGGAGGTATCAGAAAAGTCAAATAGCAGATTTACTGTCTACACAAGATTAACAGCTCTGCTGGGTCAGGATAGGAATAGAGGGAGAGCAGAGCAAAATGATCCCCTTGGACTCACACTGATGAAAAGGGGCTGGGTGAGCAGATTGGCCAACTTCCTTTTGTGGTGGGAAAAACACGTTGTTCATCATGACTGAGTCTCATCAGGTGAGGGAGGCATTTGAGGACCCAGATTTTTGGGGCTTCCTTCTTTATAAATTGAGAAAAGCGATCAAATTCTCTCTTCTGGTCAATACTAGAGATAGCAGTGACCATCTGTCTCCTAAAGAATTAATTCAAGTACCCCTTATGTGAAGAGAATGTCAAAATATTCAGAAGCTGAACTTTGGTGAAGGCAAGCACCAGCAGAGTTGATAAGACCAAACCCAGTGTGGTGGTTTGAATAAGAATGGCCACCATAGGCCCATCCATATATTTGAATGCTTAGTCATCAGGCAGTAGACCTGTTTGAGAAAGATTAGAAATATTAGGAGGTGTGGCCTGGTAGGAAGTGTATTATTGGGGGTGGGCACTGAGGTTTCAGAAGCCTGCGCCAGACCCAGTATTGTTCTTTCAACTACTGCTCCAGTGTTACACACGCCACCATGCTCAATGCCGTAATAATCGACTAAATCTCTGAAACTGTATGCAAGGCCCCAATTAAATGCTTTCTTTTATAAGAGTTACCATGATCACTGTGTCTCTTCACAGCAATTTAACAGTGGCTAAGACACCTAGGAAAGAAATATTTAGCCAAGACGGGAGGCAAGCCAGAGATTGAGAATTGAGCACAACACAACCGCCCCACACATTCAGATTTGAGGCTATTGACTGAAATCATCTGACAAGCTCATAAATACATGACTAAACTCTAGTGCAGACTAGAGCAAAAGTTAACAAGCAAAGGCCTTTCTACAGTCACAAAACCTGAGATCATTTTATTAGTGCCCTATGAAAACCTCAATCTCACCTAGTTTTAGCAAACTAGCTAACTGTCCTCTAACATTAAGTCCATCTTTCTTTCTGCCAATGCAGTTGGGAGTGAATTCATGGGATGAGTAGTCTTTCTCCTGCTTCAACTTCTGCTTCTGCCTTTGCAAGTTATTAAACCCTGTCTTCATCCGGTGTTTGTAAACGCTATCAGAAATCACCTTTTAAAGCAAGTGTTTGATTGTACCTCCTTTACTGTCTTCAGATTAATGTCACACACAGATGGTATATCTTGCCTTCACACGTAATGTGTTTTCTAGCAATATGAGGCCATAACTTTTGTTTAAAGAATAAATGAAATGAAGAAATCTATAGCAAAATAATAATGCATTCTAGAATGCAAACATGACAGCATTTGAAGACAGGATGAAGTCAGAGTTCTGAATAGTAGAACTATAATGACTTCTTCAGCTGAATGTGTCATCTGACAGAGGGGTAAAGCTGTTAAATTCAGGACCTCACATGAGATTAAGAGGTGTGGCCTTGTTGGAGTAGATGTGTCACAGGGGGTGGGCTCTGAGATTTCAAAAGTCCACAGCAGGCCAGTGTCACTTTCTTGGCCTGAGGATTAGGATGCAGCTCCCAACACCATGAGTATTGACATGATCACACCATAATTATAATGGACCAAACCTGTGAAACTGTGAACAAGACCCCAGTTATATGCTTTCTCTTATAAGAGTTGCCGTGGCCATGGTATCTCCTCACAGCAATAAAACAGTGATTAAGATACATGGCTAACAGATTTTGGTTAACTCCCAACAAAGTAAAAATAATCTTCTCTCTATTTATATTACACTCATGGAAAACTCTGCATGTATTTAAACTATACTTAACATTGTTTACATTTATAAAGACATGAAGTTGGGCTTCAAGCCTAGATCATGACAAACAGCTTTTTTACTGAAATAGATGTTTGGGGGAACAAAATTTACATGATCATCTCAATAGATGCAGAGAGAAAAAATGCCTTTAACAAAACCCACCATGCTTCGATGGTAAAAGTCACAGAGACTCAACATAATAAAGGCTGTACATGAGAAATGTGCAGCCAACACTATCCGAACTGGAGAAATCTAGAAACAACCTCACTGAAGTCAAAAGGAAACAGTTGTCCATTCTCTTGACTTCTTTTCAGTATTGTGTTTGAAGCACTGTCTGGAGCACAAGAAGGAAATTAAAATGATATAAATAAAGAAATCAAATTATCCCCATGTGAGGTGACAGGATAGTATACATTAGGGATGCCAAAAATTCTACTAGAGAACTTCTAGAAATAGTAAACAAATTCAGCAATGTGTAGGATACATATTTAGTTTGCACCAATCAATAGATTTTCTATACGCCAACAACAGAAAATACAGAGGAGATCATATACACACTCCTACTCACAACAGCCGCAAAAGACAAAATAAAATAGCTAGTAGTAAACCTAACCAAGGAAGTTAAAGACTTCTATAATAAAACACCAAATCTCTGAAAAAAGAGAGAGAAAGATTAGAAAATGGAAAGGTACCCCATGCTCATTGATGGGTAGAATCCATATTGTAAAAATTATTATCTGATCAAAAGTTATTTATAGATTCAACCTAATTCCAATCAAAATTTCTATCTTAGTCTTTATAAATGTAAAAAAAAAAAAAAAAAGAAAAGTATCTTAAAATGCATATGGAACCAAAAAAAAAAAAATCTGGACTAGTCAAAACAATCCTAAGCAAAAAGAATAATGTTGGCAGAATTATCATTCCAGATCTTAAGATATATTACAAGGCCATAACAATAGAAACAATATGGTGTTGGCACCGAAACAGATGTGTACATCAATGGAATAAATATGAAGACTCAAACATGAGTATATATAACTTAATTCATTTAATATTTGACAAGAATGCCAAAGCCGTATTCTGGGGGAAAGAAAACATCTTCAACAAATGGAGCTTGGAAAACTAGATGTACACACGCAGAAGAATGAAATTAGACCTGTATCTATTGTCCTAACAAAATTAATTCCAAATGGACCAGAGACCTAAATATGAAACTGAAACTGTTAGGGCAGTATTTTATGGGACACAGATGTAGGAAAGGATTCTCCAAACAGGACTCCACTTTCCCAAGAATTAAGATGGACAACTGACAAGAGGAATTTCATAAAACCAAAAAATTATAAGCAGATAAAACAATCAACCAGGTGAAGAAGCCCCCAAAATTGGAGAAATTTTTGCCAGAAGATTAATATCAAAAATAGGTAAAGAACCCAAAAAGGAGTCAAAACAAACAAATAACCCATTTAAAAAATGTTCCTGTGACCTGAACAGAGAGTTCTCAGAATAAGAAAAAAAATATGACTAAGAAATATCTCCAAAAATGTTCTTTCTCACTATCAATTACAGAAAAGCAAATCAAAACAAATTTGATAGTTTATCTTTTTCTAGTTAAAAATGATTTTAAAAAATCAATAAAACAACCTATAGCAAATGCTAGATGAGGTATGGGACTGCACGGTCTATGGGATTGCAAGTTTTCTAGCTACTCTGGAAATCAGTACTGGGAATTCTTAAAAATATAAAAGTAAATCTACCATATTACCCAGCTATGGCAGTCTTTGGCATATGCCCAAAGGACTCAGCACACTACAGATACTGGCTCAGCCATGTTCATTGCTGCTCTGTTACCAACAGACAGAAAATAGAAATGACCTAAATGTTCTTCAACTGACAAATAGGTAATGAAAATGTGATGTGAGGTGTCTTTCTGTACACTGGGAATGTGCTTTGTTGCCATTTGTTAATAAAGAGGCTGTTTTGGCCTATGGCAAGACACCTTGGAAGTGGGCAGGAAATCCAAGCAGAGATAAAAGAGAAGAGAGCAGTAAAGGAGATGTTGCACGTGGCCACCCAGTGAGCAAGATGTAATGGAACACAGGTAAACCCACGGAGCCACACTGCAATATCATAGATTAATATAAATGGGCTGAGTTATAAGAGCTAGTTGGTAATGAGCCTGAGCCATTGGCCGCACAGTTTGCAATTAATACAAACCTATGAATAATTATTTTATAAGCACTTGTAGTACCTCAGGTGGGAAGATTCCTCCAGACCTCAGGCCCGAATGGGCCAGAAACATCAGGCTACAAAACTGTGGCACATGTTTTAAAATACTATAGTGTATTATAACAGTATTATGGAATATTATTCAGATGTAAATGAAAAAGAAATCGTGAACTTTGCAGGAAGATAGATGGAGCCAGAAAAGTTCATATTGTATGAGGTAACCCAGGCCCAGAAAGAAACGCTGAGTTCTCTCTCATTGAAGACTCCTAGCTCTATATCTTCAAATGGGAGCATATCCTGCAGGAACAACAGAAACCATGTGTGTAAAAAGAGATCCTGACTGGGGCATGGGAGCAAGAGAAAGAGGAATATTGGGGTACAAGTGACCTGGCCAAGGAAACGGGAAAGACAGGGGTCTCTAGAGTGGAGGAAGTGAGAAAATACAGAAGAATGGAGAAGGGTAAAGTAGCAAGAAGGGTGGCTATAGATGCTCTTTTGAATTATACTATTAACCATCTACCTAAAAGTACCTAGAATACATGTAATTCTGTATATAAATATACATATAGTTTAAATGAAAATTCCCCAAATGAATTGACATGTTCCCTTTAAGAGTCACAACATTTCAATAAAAATTCCAAAGCCTTCTTTTGATGTGTTGGTCAAGGTTGTTCAAGAGATTCCCAAAATATAACAGGTTATCACTATTGCCCTTGGTTGCCCACCCCCAGGTAGAAAAGTTCCTATTGCTGAAGACACTATGCATTTCATACACAAGGCCCAGAGGCCTCTGAGCTAGAACTGACCTGAATGTCCCTTTCATGAGGACCAGTTTTCATGGTACCAAAGTGGGGAAGCAACCAACAGCCCAGCTGAAGGTACAGTAGTGATGCTTATATATCAGTGGGATCAAGAGCTCTCTGGTTTCTTGCTCAACAACAGGGAAATCATGCTGGTACTGGAAACCTAGCCTACTACCCAGAGCTAGTCAACTCATAGATCTTGAAGGAGAATCTACAACCACCACATTACAAGATCAGCATAATCCCTAAATACACTCTAAATATTTGTCTTTATACTCAAAGATAAGTGTAGTTCTTACCCTCACCCAATTGGTAAAACTTCTCTTTGCAATATACAGAGAAAATTACTGAAAACTACAACCAATCAAAACAGAGTTGTGGCTCCCAGTCACAAGGGATATTTGTACACCACAACTCTTGTACCTAAGGTTCAGTCATCATTGAAAGATTGCAAAGTCATCTTAACAAAAAAAGAAAGAAAGAAAGAAAGAAAGAAAGAAGGAAAGAAAGAAAGAAAGGAGGAAAGAAAGAAGGAAAGAAAGAAAAAAGAGCTAACATATCAGATAATTTGTTGTTGTGAGATTGTGTCTTCTAGGGATGTCAGAAGCTATATCCATAAAGTCTAACCAATATGCCTGCCAAAATTAAGCTGAACAAGGACAGCATCCATAGATGTGAATTGAGGCCTTAACCCTACACAAAGAACTACAGGCAACTAAGAAATACTGAATACTGATGAAGTCTTCCTTAGGGAAAAGCACACTGATTGGGTATCAGTACCAGATGATCAATCCTGAAAACATACAAACTACCAGCTTTTTAAAATCCAAATTCCAAGATGGAAAGTAATCACTCATTTGGAGTTACCTCGTCTTCCAATTTACCATTAACATGCCATCCAGTGTTAATGTGTCAGACATGCCATCCCTGTGATTTCAAAAAAATGTCATTTCTGCAAAACATTTACTACTATTTCTGACTTGTACATGACTGAGCAGTAAGTCCTTATCAAATGGGTCTTGTGTTTCCTTACAGTAGCTAGTTAAAGGCCATGGACTATTAAATACTTCCAGGATGCAATGGTCTGATAGTTAATCTAATTGTCGGTGTTATGAGGTTTGAAATCACCATGGAAACAGATTACTGGACATGACTGAGGTAAATTGGGATGAGAAGACTCACCCTAACTGTGAGTGACATCACCCCATGGGCTGGTATCTAAGACTGAAAAAAAAGACAAAAGTTGCCTGAGTACCATGGTCCACCACTCCCTGCTTCCTGACTGTGGATGTATGAGGGCCCTGGCTTCTCAAGCCCCATGCTTTCCCACCAGGATGGACTTCATCCTTCCAACTGTAAGTAGAAACAAACCCTTTCTTTCTGAAGTTGTGTTCTGTAAGGTGTTTTTCCCCTCAGTGAGGAACCTAAGCAATACTAATGAAGAACGGCGGGCCAGAGAACCAGGGAGCAAAACCAGCCCCTTCTCAGGAGCACTTGCTATCTCTAAGATGGCAAGTCTGACAGCATGTGCCTAGCTGAGTTGATAAACTGCTGTGATTGGGGGACTACTATGAACTTCCCATTCTCCTTCTGATAAATGAGAGTATTAGTTTGTTCCCGCCTTCCCCTGCATCATGCTGATGCATGGCATGTATATGTGTGAAGGCACGGAGAGAATGAACCCTTCTCTTTGCAAGGTGCTAACTGAGGTCCCTCACCTTTGGCTCTTTAACTGGCTTGGACCCCAATCAGACAACAAAATTCTGCACATTGAGTCCGATCTCACAATAAGATGTGTTTTTGAAGAGAAATGTGAGCTTTTAGGGGTCACTGCCAGTGTTAGAGTAGGGATTTCCAATAGTAAAGTTCTTTGGGGGGGTACTCACACTCTTGTAAATAACTCTTCATCCATGCACCTGTGTGTAAACTCAATAGATTCGTTGGCTCATCAAAACAGACTTGGAGCAAGGTGGTGATGGCACATGCCTTTAATCCCAGCACTCAGAAGGCAGAGGCAGGTGGATCTCTGTGAGTTTAAGGAAGCCTGGTGTGGGGATATTTTGTAATATAATAAAAACATTTCGGAGATATCTGAGGGATCTACTACCCACAGTCAGTCTAGAAGGATCAGACAGTGGTAACTCACACCTTTAATCCCAGCACAGGGAATATCCTGGGAACTTGACCTATGCCCTTAATCCAATCTGAGTTCAAGGTCATCTTAATTTACAGAAGGAGTTCCAGGCTCCCAGGCAGGCAGTGGTGGGGCCACGCCTTAACTGAGTCAAGAGAGTATTTAAGGCAGGCATAGAAAGACAGAGGGCCAGAAGAAGCCAGGAGGAGCCAGGCTGAGGAAGCTGGAAGACAGCTGGTTAAGATCTGACTGTGGTGTTTACTCTCTCTAATATATCCGACTTTCCCAGAGATCTGGCCCTGAGTTTCCTTTATTCACGCAACAGCCTGGTCTACAGGGTGAGTTTCAGGATAGCGAGGGCTACACAGAGAAACCAGGTCTTACAAAAATTTGAATCAGGACTTGAGTCTGTCCTTGGTGTTTGGTGCCTTGTCTGGGATAAATAGAAGTTTGTTCACATCTCTGCAACAAAACATTACTAGCAATACAGGCTTACAGGTTCATCATAACTTATTACTATGTTGTTGTTGTCTGTTTTAATGTGTATAGGTGTTTGCACCCCTCCCCATGTGTCTGTTCACCAAATGAATGGAGTGCTATGGAAGGCCAGAAGAGGGTTCCAATCTCCTGGAACTAGAGTTCAGGTTGTTGTAAGCCATGTGAATGCTGGGAATCCAACCCAGTCTTCTGCAAGAACAGTGGGTACTCTTAATCTCTGGCCTCCCGTTGTTACTGTTTTAATAGCTAAAGGGGGAGATTAGTTTGTTACACAGGATAAACTGTAGTAGTAATTGGCCAGCCCAATGGGAGAGCTACATAAGGCTTCATCTTCTCACTCTGGAGAAACAGCCCTTCTGACTTGTGGTGTATTTAATGCACCTAACATCCATACAGTGGGTCTCCAAATTTATTTAAGTTATCAGATTTTAAACGTACCTGAGAAAGGGCTCTTTGTGGTCCAGTATGCCCACCTGACAGTTTTAGGCACTTTCTGTAACTTTATTTTTCATCTCTTGCTTCTGAGATGGTAATGAATCATTTGTGTGCTGTAAAAGCTTGGGGATGTTAGCAAATTGCATGTTTTTAGTTGACCCCTCTGCATTTCTCTCCATTATCCTGGCCAACTGCAAGGTACATGTGATTAAGTATCATTAGCCAAACAGAGCTAAATACGCCACATAAATAGACACGTCAACCTTTGACCTGGTACAGGTCTCAGGCACTTTCAAAAACAGGAGCCTTAGGCTTTATTTCCACGTGTCTGTTCTTGAGCTAGATGGGGCGGGGTGGTGTGAAGAGGACATCAAAGGAAATTATAAAGCTGGGGTCCCACCCAGACCCTCGTATTTGCTGGAGATTCTTGGAATTATTTTGTCTCGCTAAACCTGTCTTTTCCTGTCGGCAGTTGAATAGTAAAACCTGCCCTGCCTCTCCTCAAAGGGTAAATGTGAAGAAAACCAAGGGAACACTTTTCAGAGGCTCATGGGATTGCAGGAAGGTCTGCACAGGTGAGTAATAGCAGGTTTTGCCTATCCTGAGGCTTGGCTCTTCCGTGCTTAATGGTAGTATGCTGGTTCACTGCAGTGATGCGCTGGTGTATCAGCAACATTGGTGATGCTTCTGATGGAAAAAGGATGCGAAAGGATGCAAAAGGCACTGATGGGAAGCCCTCCTGTCCTGGTGCTCTAGCTGAAGCAGTTCTCCCTCACCCAGCCTCTGCGCAGGCTGTGGAGGGACCCTTCTGTGTGCATTGTGTACACTAGTCACATCAGGCCTTAAAACCGTATTTCCACACCTGTAGGACGCACCTGGACCAAAAGGCCCGCTGTGCTCCTTTTATACCAATAATAAGTGATTGTGACACCCAGGGCAAGAAGACAAATGAAAATCCATGTCCTCTTACTTCTCAGTATGAGAAGATATTAAGGAAGATAACATATCATAGCCTTGTATCTAGAGATATACCTTCGCATTGACTTGGAAAGTCATTTTCAATTTAAGACTTTGCAGACTTCTTCATCTCCCCTCACAATGTGGTGGCTCATGGTCCATCCTTTCTATTCTACCCCACATGGTGCCAGACACCTGTTTCATAAATGCCTACTTTCTTTTGTCACTGGTCGTACTGGAGAGGACATGACGGTGAGACACGTCCCAAATACCAGCCCTACAAGTCTTATCAAGACCATCTGGGCAGAGGCTTCCAAGGTCCTGTACACTGGAGTGCGGTTCCAAAATGTAGGCAGGGGAGCCAGTGACTGTGAGCCCTTATGTTGCCAACTCCTCCAGTCTGACAGGATCCCAAAGACTATAGCTCTCAGGCTCTCCACTCTCCCTCCAGCTTCAAAAGCAGGCCATGGCTGAAAACTGGGGGTGACATTCAAAGATATTTTTAAATGAGCATAATGGGTGTGTGTGTCAACCAATCACCCAACTACTCTACAAGTAAAAATGGACACAGGTTAGGAAGAAGAGCCATGGCCATAACCCACCTAGAACCTACATTGCTTTGAATCTGGTATTTATCTTTAGCAAATCTCTTCCTGATTTACTGGCAATGCTCATGTAACCTGTTCCCCTTAGTTAACTTACTGGGAATGAAACTCTTCCTGGCCCCAGAGTCTTTGACTGGGGCAGGTCCACCGGTACATGTACATTCTTGCCAGTTCCTTTCCTAGGAGCCGTCCATTGATAAACATTTTCTATGGCATACTCTGACCCAATGGGTGTCTTACACAGCTTCTTCCCATGCCCTGCCTAGGTCAGGGTGTAGTCTGGAATTTGTCCATCCCCAGTCACTGGACAGCAATTGGGTCTACTGAATTAAGATAGACAGGCAGTAAACAGTAATGGGAAGGCAGGCTCTGGTGTGAGCAAGCCCTACACTGGAGCCTCTGCCCTTCCAGTATCTGGCATTGATGTTTACTGTGTTCAGCTTTTGTGATCAGGAGCCCCTGAATTACATCCCTCTGAGCTGAAACCCTACATCTGGTAACTCCTGTCCTCTCCTGATCATCATACCTGGCTTAGCCTTCTCCCCACTTCTAGTAGAAGTTACCCCCTAACTTCATTTAGTCTGTACTCTAGGACACACACTTGCAGTATTTGGCCAGTCATCTTCCAGTCCTAGCTCTGATGGTTTTACACACACACACACACACACACACACACACACACACACACACACACACACACACATACACACACACACACACACACACGGCAAACAAGCCTCTATATCCCAGACAGAGACATATGGAGCATTCTGGGTGGAAGCCCGAACATGAGCTTGCATACCACAAGTCTAAATATTTTAAAGGTATACATTCAGCCAAGATAATGTTAAATAAAACATGTCCTGTTCTTTCGCTTTGACAAATCCACCTTCATAGTGTCCTTGAGGCCCAAGTTAAAGTTGTAATTTATTGGATTCCTCTGGGTTTATGTCAGATTGTGTGGATAGCAAAATCAGCCCCAGTCTTTGGTGAGGGGCTTTTCAAAAACAGAAAATACCAAGTATAGACAGCTCACCCCTACACCCAAATTCTGGGTCTGAAGCAAGCTGGGAACCATCTGGACAGGTAACTTCAGTGGGTGTGGGTATCTGGATGGGGATATCCTCTTGCCTAAGGACTTATTTTCCAGGAGGAATAGAATGCCAAAACAGGGTGGGGGTTACATTCTCTACCACCTAAAGACAGGTCCAGTGCTCCAGAGGGAGAGGGAAAGTGAGCTGACATTCAGACATGTAGAGGGCAAGAAGCTAGAGAAACCTATGAGGGGTAAACTGCAGGCCCTTGAAAATAGGAACACAATTTGATCAAAGAGTTGTACACAGTAGAAATCTGAGCATCGCTGAGCAAAAGGCATGGAATTAAATGAGATTTCCCATACCAGCTGATGGGTGGAAGAAAGTTATTAAAGACAGCAGGGCCTCACAGTGTCCTGAAATCACTGTCTCTAATAGTAGAAAGATTGTTGCTTTGTCTATTGGTAAAGCTGTTTAGTAAACAGTTGGCTTGCCAAGGGTCATCAGGGACATTTGAAGGTACCTAGACAAAGTTATATTAAAAATATATTAGTGAGTGCCAAATATAACCAATAGCTCATATAATAGCACTTTCAACTCTAGCCTGATGCCACAAACTTTAATAACCTAGTATCCTTCTGCCTGAATGATACCTTCTATATATTTTGAATAATGGTTTTCACTTCATGGTTCAATACAGTTGCCCAAGTTCCAATCATCATGTCCACATTCCAGTCAGCGGGAAAAATTAAGACGTCTTCTCAAAACTTTCTCTTGGCTATCCTTCCATCTTGTCACCCTGAACTTAGACACGTGACAACAGCCAACCAGAAGAGGGATGAACTACAGAATCATTCCAGTTACCCAGCTCTCCCCTTAAGAATAAAAGATTCCTTCATTAGTAATAAAGAAATGATGGGAATTCTTTGCCTGTGCCATAGGTTGGAAGAAAAGAGATGGTGGAGTTGCCTCTGCAGGATGCTCCCTTCCTTATTCCTGACATGAACCACCCTTAGCAATGCCTGGCTTTAGTCCCAGCCCTCCCCTGCTGTCTAGGGGGGTGTGACCGAAGCCTTCCTTGCATCTGGCCCCCCTTTTTCTCAGGTAAAGCCTGCAGCAGCAGGCCATTCTAGATATTGGGTGAGAGTCGCGTCTTAATTTGCCCTTGCACAGCTCATCAAAGGCCATTTCTCTCTTTGAATAAGCTGTAGCTGTACCATTATTATGCCCGGAAAGGCTGTGAAGTTTCCACGGATCAGCAGTTTTGGTCGTTGACTGCCTGATCAGATGTGGAGCAAATCATAAACTATTCAACACGTAAACACTGGAGGATGTGTTCCGCATGGCTAAGTCGTGTGAAGTGGGGTGACTCCTGAGAGGCCTTTAACCCAGCCCAGCTGGCTGGAAGGGTGGCTGTGCATCCTGTCAACACAATTTGACAACACTAGGGAGGTAGAAGGCACTGAAAGGGGAAGGGACAGAAATAATGAGCAAGGTGCCTATTGTCCATAGGCAAGTTTATTAGTCAGGGTTCTCTAGATTAACAAAACTCATAGAATAAATCTCTCTCATTCTCTCTCTCTCCACACACACACATACACACACACATATACACACGTATGTATATCACAATCATATATAATAATATATATGGTCATATAATAATTTATTAGAATTATTTACAGGATGTAGTTCAGTAAATTCAACAATGGCTGGCTGTGAATGAAAATTCTAAGAATCAAATAGTTGTTCAGTCTACTAGGCTGGATGTCTCAGCTGGTCTTCAGTATATTCGGAATCTGGAACAAACAGGCTATAATGCTGTTGAAGGAACGGACTTCCTAGCAAGGTGAGGACAAGCAGGCAAAGAGCAGAAGGTGTAGCCTTTATGTTCCTATATAGACTTCAAGCAGAAGGTGTAGCCCAAATAAAAGACTTGACTTCCAGCCTCAGGATCTGGGTTAAAGGCATGGGTCTTCTCACCTCAAGATCTAAATAGGTCTTTCTACTTCAAATTAATCAAAAATCCCTCACAGGTGTGCCTTCAGTGTTTGGATTTTCATTAATTCCAGACGTAGTCAAATTGACAACCAAGAACGTCCATCCAGGGAATCTTCCTCATGGGATTCTTCCTCTTCTGAGTCCCACAGTTCAAGTACTCCCTGGGAACTCATCAAGGAGTCTATAAACTATATCACACAGCAATCCAGGTGAAGAGACATCAGCACAGCACTCTCACAGAGAGAGCAAACCACTATGCTACTCAGACTGAATCCTAGCACAATGTACCTCCCCTAGTAAACTGTTTTACCAGAACATTTTTCTACTACATCTGACCTGCCATTTCAATCAGTGACCACTCATTGAAGGCCCAGTGAATATTCATTAAAGGCCCAGTGAATACTCACTGAAGGCCCAATGACCATTCACTGAAGTCCCAGTGTGTCCACGAATAAATGAGACTCAGGGATAGATCTCTGAAGAAGTTAGAGATATTAGAGGGAATAAACACCACAGTCAGATCTTACCCAGCTGTCTTCCAGCTTCCTCAGTCTCAATTCCTTTGGAATGGCTTCCCTTTGTGTTTCTATCCTATCTTAAGTACCCTTTTGGGAAATTAAGGCGTGGCCCCACCACTGCCTGCTTGGGAGCCTAGAATTCCTTCTATAATCTGAAGTGACCTGGATTTAGTTGAGATTAAGGGCGTAGGTCACCACTCCCAGGATACTCCCTGTGCTGGGATTAATTCACCACTCTCTGATTCTCCTAGACTGACTGTGGTTAGAGCTCTGGAACTTCTGGAGCTTCTATTAACTCCCCACATAGACTGTGGGTAGATTCCCTCTGATATCTCCAAAACTTCTGAAACTTTATTAAATCCCCACACCAGTGACCACTCCTTAAAGGCTCAGCCTGGAGCACACTATTCTAACACATGGTGTCAGGTAGGTGTAGGTTAAAATTCCACATATCTGTTTCCTAGTTAGGCGACCTTGGACATGAACTTCCTGCGTCTGGCTACCTAGAAGACTGAAGGGACAGAGAAAGCCTACCTCACAAGATGGCAGTCTTAAGGAAGTTCACAAAAGCCCAGACCAAGTCCAGTCTTTTCCAGATCCAGGTATGGCTTCACCCCATCTTCTTTGCTGGTGCACAGAGTCCTGTATTGAAATTGCCAATTAAACAAGCTCTCAGCAGGAACTCTCGCCCACTTGCCCACCTGTAGGCTCCTTTCTGTTACTAGCCCTGAGTTTTGGGTTGAACATTGCCTATTTAATTCCTTTTTCCTCAGTTACAGAATGTCTTTTTCAACAACAGCCTGGCTCTGGTCAACTTCTCCCCACCCCAGCAGAGATCTGTGAAGGGAGACTTAAGAGCCTCCCATTACCAAAACCCTGCTTGTTTGAGTAAAGTGCCATCTTAGCCCAGATGACCTGTGTCTGGTCAGTGCAGGGTGTCAGGAAGGCACAGTGCAGAAACACTCTGGACACTGACAAGCTCTCTGGGATTCTCCAGGAAAATCTAAATGTCTAAGTAGAAAAAGATACATCTCTTCTTTAGTCAGAGAAGGATGGAGAGCTAAGTGGAAAAACCCAACTTGTATTTTTATCTCTGACTTCTATTTTTTTCAGCTCAAAACCTTCACTTCTCACTGGCCTCTGTGCTGGTAACATAAACATGGACCGGAAACATCCTGGTTGCATTGGCTTTAGTCAACTTAGAGAAACAAAGGCACTTGGTCCCCACCCTCCTGTGCTTCCTCAGTAAGACTATCCTGGCAAAGCCTGCCTCTGCCTGGACTCTTCCCTCTCTGCACAGTGGAAGGTTCTCACTAAAGGCTGGTCTCAGCCTGGCTGCAATCCAGCACTTCCTCCTTGGCTGGCCTTTCTTCCTCAGTATCAGTGCCTCCTCTCCTGGATCATTCCAGTCCTAGACAGACACACTCTATCATCTTGAATTTAGTGAACACACGAAAAATACAAATGTTCCCTTAACCTGACATCCCCCACCCCCAGCTCCTACCTCGTTTCTCAAAACATCTTAGAAAGTGCATCATTCACTCTGTCTCTACTCTCTAGTTCCTGTCCAGCCATTACACTCTCCACCTTGCCCTGGGTTCTATTATTTTCTCTATTCAAACTGATTTTGTTGTGATCCCAACAGTCTCCTGACAGAGCAGGGAAAGTTTTCTGTTTTCACCTTGTTGACTTCATGTTGGCCCTCTGTGAAAATGGTCATGCTGCCATCCCTCTGACCTTTTCTTCTCGGCCTACATGAGAGCCCCATCTCAGGTCTTCACTCATTCATCGCCACTCAGTCTCATCTGATAGCCAATCTTCCTCTAGCCAGACACTAAAGAGTAAAGTTGCTCACTGTTCAGCCCACTGATTTAAGCTCTTTCTTTAAATGCCTTGCATATTGTTTACTTGTTCTGTTACTGTGTCAGAATACCTGAGGGTTTTGCAAAACCCTAAACAATGAAGTAAAGATTCATTTTTGACTTATGAAACTCATGAATCAGTTTCAGTTTATGGCCATCCTGTTCCTTTTTGGGAAGACAAAGCGTCATGGCTTCAGAAAGGCACAGAAGAACAAACTGCTTATCCACATGGTCAGAAAGCAGAAAAAACAAAGGAAAGAATATGCTCCAAAGCTATGTCCCCAGCGATCCACTTCCTTCCTTAGGATCCATCTCCTAACATCCCACCTAAGGATGGATTGATTAGTTGATGAAGTTAGTGCCTTTATGACCCAATGGCCCCACAAGCTTGGGGCTGTGCCTTCAACAAAGAATCCTTTTTGAAGGACATTTTATATGTAAACCATAACACACTATGAGGGTCTAGATATGATAGACCCTTTCCCCTGGGCGTAGATACCATTCAGTGCCATTTCCATGCTGATTATTCCTTAATTCTTAAACATTCTTCTGGAGTCCACCTCAGCTGCCTATCAGGACTCAGCACTGGACCTCATGGGTATTTTGGAAGTGACCCTCATTGCATTCAGTGCCCACTTTCCTTTCTTTCTCAACCTGACTCACAAAACTGTCAAGTCGGTTGCTCAATACGGTGGTCTGTGGTAAATGTAAGCACAGCAATGGGAGAAATTGTCTCTATTTATTGTTGGTGGGTCCCAAACAACGAGAGGTGACTCACCCACAGTAAACACTCAACACTTAGTTGCTGAATGAATAAGGTTTTCAATTTGTCTATGCCCCATTCAATTTACAAAAAAAAAAAAAATCGGATTCATTGTTATAAGGTAGCTATACCCTCGGTGCCGATCACCCCTCATTTCTATGGCTGTTCTCTGGTCACTCCTCACTCGGACTGGAGGAGCCTTTCTAATTATCGTGTTGCTTCCACCTGCTCTCCTTGCCAATCCATTGTCCCTGGCACAAAGTGACATCTTCCTCTGTTTAAAATCCTTCAGTCTTCTCTTTGGTCTTAAAGTGACACCCTAAAGGAGAGGGAGGGAAAGACGCAACTCCACACAGCTGCAACACCAAAGAAGCACAATTACCATCATGGCAAAATGTGCATAATGGGGAACTAAGTGGTGCTCATGTGTTGGTATCAACCAACAGCTGTCTAATTAGACTTAAGGCTAGGCCAACAGGCGGGAAAATTGTGGCAGATACTGGAAACTTAGAGCGCTTCCCAGGGCTAGTGAGGGCATGGGTATTAGAAAAGAATCTATTGCCACTGTTCTGCTGGACCAGCATGGCTTTTTACTACATTTACTACATAAATCTCATCCTTAAACCCCCGGAGATGTGTAGTTATTGCCCCTCACCAAAGAAGCCTCTCTTTACAGCAGATGGAGACCATCAACCCAAAACTACATCTGGACACAAAGCAGAGATCAACAGACTATGGGAAGCCCCGCCCCAACGGCCACACCCACATTACAGCTCCTCCATCTACGTCTCACGCGACATTTCTGAAGTGTGGGTGGAAAGACTGTAAGAGCTGGAATACTAGGAAGTAGTCTGTGAAACAGTCTCTCCTAGAAAGATCTGCATGAACAAGACAGCAAAATAGCAATGTCAGCAGACACATTAATGTAGAAGGGGAAAATTCCACAAGGTCTCACTCCTAGACAAAGAACTACACTACAGGCTACCAACAGCTATTGAGAGACGGAGATGAGAGCCCCCTCACTGGTTTTCCAATGCAGAATGGTCAGTCTTGAAACCATATACATACCACCAACAAAAATGGATTCAGACAGGTTGTATTTTGTATATATTTGCATTTCACATAGACACATACATATGTATGTATGTAACAATAATAATCAAAGAAGAGGCTGTCATAGAGAGAGGAGAACACGGGAAGGGTATAAGGTAGAAAAATGAATAATATTTTATTATTTTTATGTGCATTTGTGGTTTGCCTGCATGTAAGTCTGTGAAGGGGGTTCTTATCCCCTGAAACTAGAGTTACAGATAGTTGTGAGCTGCCATGCGGATGCTGGGAATAGAACCTGAGTTCTCTAGAAGTGTAGCCACTGTTCTTAATCTCTGAGCTATTTTTCCAGCCCAGTTAAAAACATATTTTTTTAAAATTAGATGTATAAGTTCCAATTCTTACCCCCCCCCAAATATTTGAATAGCACTATCCAATTCAAAATCTTTACTCATGACCCTAATATTCAATTAAGTTTTAGTCATAGGAATTCCACAAATTTCTGGGATTTTCCTCTCTCTTTCTCCCTTGGAGCCTCTGTGCCTGCAGCTTCCCCCTGGAACGTTCTTCCCTATGCTCACAGTGTGGAGAATTCTTTCTGAGCCTTTAGATGTCAACGAAATCTCATTTGTTCTAGTCAATTCACTGACTAAACAATCTCACTGTGGTACTTTCCATTAGGAGTACCCTGTTGTCAACATGAGGTGGAAACCATCCTTACTTTCTACTAATGTGATTGTTTATCAGCTCATACCCCCTTTCTCCTGATTCCCCACACTAATATCAACTACACCTTAGGGTCCTTGTCTGCCTTATTCACCAGCATCACCCATCAGTTCAGGCATGAAGCACTTGCTCTTCATTTAGTTAGTGAATGATTGGAATGGGCTCCATCTGGATAGTGTCATGTGGGTTCCTGAGATCTCTGGTTTATCTTACAGGCACGAATGCTAACAACCCAGATAGTACAGTTGGCCATTCTTTGAGCTTTTCATATAGTGGAATGAAACTACGATGACCTCCTTGGGGTGTTTGTGAATTCTTGGCATCTTTTGTTCTCAGAAGTGTTTCTGCTCTTAATTTTCTTGCCCTATATATTCTTGGTCTCATCACATTGTGACTCAGGCAGCTGTTCTCAGCTTTCTGCTCCAACATATGGAGACAAATGAAGATTTGTTGGCAACAGATACTGTTGACCAGGCATTTGAGGATACAACTGGGTTTTCTTAAAGTGTTGGAGCACTGGCAGGGATGGAGAGAAGGCAGCCAGAGGACAGTTCACACTGTAACACCAGGAATTCAACAAGCTTTCTCAACAGTAAGCATTTCTGACCTAAAAAGTCCTTCAGTCCCGGTCACCACCCGGCCACGAGTGATATTTCATGGATGATGCTTCTCAGCCCCTCTCCTTTCCTTGGAGACATCCTCTCTTTCCCTTTACAAAGAAGTCTCCTATTCTCTTCCTGTTCTTCCAGACCAGAGATGAGAGATAAGAAGAGAAAAGAAACATTTACCTTTCAAATAAACAGAGAGTTGTCTATTCCTATGTATCTCAGAGTCTTAGAAACCGGATTTGAGCTGATACGGTTTTAAAGAACATATTCTCTAGGTCTATCTACATATCCTGTGAGCCAACCAAAGAAAAGTATATTATTGCCCTTACACAAGTGAATTTGGTAATTTTCCAAAGAATTCTCCAGATGGGCCAGAGTCTGGAGGATTCCACTGTCAGTCTACGCAAAGATTCTTTTTAATTGGATCTACTGCCACCTTCCTTAACCATACTCCATAACTCTAAATACAACAGATTGACCAAGCAGGAAGCCTGGTAGAGGCAGCTTGAGAAAAGGTTTAAAGTCAATTCCACATGTCCCAGGTAAGCTCAGTTGAAAAGGAAGAATATTTTCATTGAAATATAAAGTACGTAACACAAACAGGGGTGTCCTGATTGGGTTGACAAGGTTGAATTTGAGCGCAAAGGAAGCCTCCTACATCTCAAACACTGTAAAGAGGATAATAAAAGAGCTGTATGATTGAAACCATTTTCTCTAGATGAAAGAATGTGGAAAGGTTATGATGCTTGGGTTACCTAGGAAACATGGCACCTGACTCTCTGAGTTCAGAGAAAAGTGTGTGTCCAGGCTTCAAGATGATCTTTACTCTAAGTTGGTCTAAACCAGTCAGACCAGATTTTTTTTTTTTTTTAAAAAAAAAAAAAGAGTCTAAATACAGAATTGATTTTTTTTTTTTTTTTTTTTTTTTTTGGAGAAAGGTCTGGTCCACTGTCAGCTTGCTTGAGTTCAAGGGTTGTAATCAGAATGGTCTTTTTCAGTCATCCTGGGGATTACCAAGTAAGCCAAGAGCCAATCACTCTAGAGGGGCTAGAGCTGGACTTTCCCTCCATCTGTGGACGGTGGACGGTAAGATTACGGTGTGACGTGACTTTCCTTTTCTCCAAAGCAGAGCCCAAAGATGAGGCCCCAATTCAAGTCTCTCTCCTGAGACATCTCCTTTGGAGACTAAATCTGAAAAATACAGGAAACAGATGGATTCTTTGCCTTGGAAGGAGGCTGTGGCTGGCCAGAAGGCCTGGTGCCACCCCTCCACTCTCTATTTTTCTCTCCATCTTGCCTTAGAATGGCCTCCCTCTCTGAGGCTAGCTCACCTCACTTGCTCAGAGTCCATGACGAGATGAATGATTGTTGCTCCATCTCTTCTCTCCCTTCATTTGTGATGTGCCTAAGACCCTGACATCTGTGCTCAATATGTCAGGCATTGGTATGATTCCTTTTTATTTTTAACTCCCTCCAAATTCAATACATAGGCAGGGAAGAGATGGGCTTCCCTAAGTCAGGCAGGTTCCTCCCTGCTTACTGCCACCAGCTGAGCCCAACTGCTGCACAAGGGCCAATCCACCCTAATCTTCCTGTTCTCCCAGCATTCTCCACTAGACACAATGGTCTTCAGGTGTCGGAAAACTAGCTCACTGCTTGGCTAAGCTTCTCTTCTAAGACAGTGGTAGCTCCACAGTCTTCTGTGGGTAGAGGTGGATGCTGTTTATCCCTAAAGTAGAGGAAACAGTGATTAAAGCAGGGGGAAGGGAGCTGAGGGAGATGACAGAGGTGATGGAGACCCCAGCCTCTTTTCATGGTTTTAAAAAACAACATAGCTCCCTTTTCTCTGCCCTTGGATAGTCACACCTTCCCTTCACTAGCTGGAGAACAACTCCAGCAGACCCTTCTAGAAATGGAGCTCGGCTGAGAGTCTTTCATATACTCCGACACTATCATATTTTGAAGATAAATAATTTTTTTGTTGAGGATCTGCTATGCACAATGTAGAAAGTTTAGTAGCAATTTTGGCTTCAACCCACTGGAACAGCCAACCTCCAGTTGTAAACAAATATTGGCACTGGAAGCTGGTTAAGAGTATTGGCTATTCTTGCAAAGAACCTGAATTTGTTTCTCAGCACCCATATTGGGACTCATAAACACCTATAGCTTCAGTTCCAGGGGCATCTGACACTCACTTCTGACATCTGTTGGCTCCTGCATATCTGTGGTGAACATAAATACACTCAAACACATATACACAAAGGTTAATATCTTTTTAAAAAATCAAAAATGTCTCCAGAAATTGCCAAAGATGTCCTGTCCTGGAGGACAAAGAAACTCTGGTTAAGAACCATTGGTCTGAAAGAATGCTTAGCATCTTCAGGTGGCTTTCATGATGGGACAGCCCTTGACTGTTCTGCGGCTTGGTCAGTTTGTGGGGCTCCTGGCAACAGGAACCAAGATTTATCCTTAGTGCATGAACTGGCTTTTTGAGCCCATTCCCTATGGAGGGATACCTTGCTCAGCCTTAATACAGGGGGCAGGGGCTTGGTCCTGCCTCAACTTGATTTTCCAGACTTTTGGGACTCCACATGGGAGGTCTTATCCTCTTTGAGATGTGAAGCGGGGAGAATAGAAGGAGAGAGGGGGTACTATAGTTGATATGCAAAATGAAAAAAAGATTAAATTAAAAAGAAACAAATTTTAAAAAAGAAAAAAATAAAGGATGAATTAAGTGTATTTCCTGGAAAAATAAATAAATAAATATTAAAAAAAAAAAAAACACACCAAAAGAAGAAAGTTAGCTTGGAAACAAGGTGCATTTAGTGTTGTAAGGAACAGCACAGAATATCTAAAGGCCCAAAGTGTAATCAATCTAACTTTAGCTTCAGAAATAGACCGAAGATCTACAGGATGAAGCTTGGAGATCACTGGAGAGTGCCAGAAGAAGAAGGATGTAAATTAAATATGACTAGATAGAATAATTCATGCAACACTGACAGAATTTAATTACAGGTGACTAGGGTCTTCAAATGGGAATCACAAAAGTGCTGAAGGCAAGCTGAGCAACGATGACTGAGATGATGCGCACCATGGACAACTGGCTTGTAAATTAGTCTTGCTGGGAACAAGTGGAAAGAGCTGCATCTTGCAGGGGTCCTAGTGGATAAGCAAGGCTGGGTAAGCAGTTGAGAAGCTGCTAGGCGGATGGTATCACTGGCCCATGGCACTGGGAAAGAGAGCTTTATAAATCATCTTGACATCCATCCAAGCACTAGGAAACCCAAACTGAGGCTTTGGATCTCAGGTCTGGAAAGCTGTGACAAGCACGCAGATAAACGGAGTAGAGAAAAGTGAGAGAGAGAGGAGACAGAAGAGAAATCTTCCTTTCCCGTTACGAAGCAAACAATAAAACTGTATTGCAGGGGTGCAAATTTAGACACAGGGAAGGCATCCGAACAGTTAAGCAAATCAGTCCCGGAGAACTTGGAATGGAAAAATGATTACAGTACAGAGCTCTCCCAAGGAAAACAGGAAACACGCTGAAAAGCACAAAGCCTTTCTCGAGGAGACAATCCCATATGGAAGGGGGAACTTGAAAGGAGATACAGTGCTACAAACACTCTGTAACCACATAACAGCTGCCTGATGCAGAGCAGACTCTGTGAATATGTCTTTGAAATTATCAGCCGCAACAGCTGAATAGGACAGGCACTGTGAAGCCTCCTACTCTGTAAAGAGAGGCTTTTAGAAGAGAGCTGGGAGACCACGGACTTCATGATTTCAGCAGCGGGGGGGAAAAGCGTTTTGAAGCTCTAAACCACAGCTTGAACGTAAGAATCTCTAAGAAAGCTATATTTAATTGCAAAGAAATCGGCACCATTTTTTTTTTTTTTTTTTTTGCACAGTGTGGGGAGGGGAACCATCCCGCAAATCTGCGAGGTTAAACTGCGAAGGAAAATGTTAATGGATGGAGCAGCCGAGCCAAATAATTTAAACACCTTTCTGGGAAGCATTTGACACCATCCTTCAGAAAAGCCCTAATAGGCAAAAATATATTCTGGCATTTACAAGGCAAGCTATTTTAACTACGATGAGAAAATGAATCCCACAAACCAGTTTTGAGGTAGGCTATCACGCTACGGTCAATATTCGGGGCATGCAGGAGGAACGCCGAGGTTCATTTGAAATACTGTGCACAGCTCTGATAAAGGACATAAATATGGAGTGGGTAGAGCAGAGAGCAGCCAAGTGATAAAGAGACTCGGAGGAGACGTACTTTACGTTAGCACGCATCTTGCAAAATCAGCAATTGTGCTTCACTTGGTCAGCAAAGAAGGGAGTTTATGAGAGCCTTCATTGAGACGTTAAGGAAAAAAAAAATCTGAGGGGATTACGGATGATAATGCAACAGGGTAGCTTGGCTTTGAAAGTAAGAAAGGTCAGGGCCCACAAATTCCATTCTGGTGAAGAACAGCTACATAAAAGCAGTAAGAAGATTGTTTGCTGAGGGAGGCTTTGGGGCCCCTGAGGTTGGAAAGGGGGCCCTGAGTAGTGATGAATGGGAAAGGGGGGACGGTGAGCAATTGCCAACTCTGTGCAGAGGGTAACTGTTATGAACAGGTACCTGCTTGTGTGGGTCCACCTCAGAGGGGAAATTCGTGGAATTCTGCTCTGGGATGCAGGAAGTAGCTTATTTCACTGATAGATAATCTGGACCATATAAAGTGAGCTTCTTAATGCCCTCTTGGTCTTCTAGCTCAAGTCCGAGCCACTTTCTAAAGCTCCAAACAAATTTCACCAATCTCCTCTGTAAAATCGGTTCCGGTTTCTCCGTGTGGTGTGAACTCTTCCAGAATGCACTGCCTCTCACACATGCATTTGACACCACTTAATTCTCAGGAAGGTCCCCAACTAGATCACGAGGGGGCAGTTTCTCGTAAGTTTTCTTTTGGTTTTTCTTAGTACACATTTTGGTAAAGGACAGGGATTCGAGACTACGTTGGAGTTTAGTTAGCGAGGTTCACGCAAGCATCCTCTAATGAACTCTTTACATGTTATCTTCCTAGGGACTGGCCTTCAGCGCAAGTTAGGCAAGGGGCTATTTTATAACGACACTGGATAACTTGTATTGTGTATCTGCTATATATACAGCATAAGTTGTACTAAAAGCCAAAAACACAAGGAAGCAAGGAGTGGGCCTGCTCTCTTGAGGGGTGAAACAGAAATAAAACTAAAGAACCAGGGCCTATTCAATCAAGACTTGAGAATGCTTACAAGTTTTCTTTAAAAATAAAAAAATATATAGAAAAAGATGTCAAGGCCTACTGCGGGGAAGCACATTACACACACACACATATTTTTTGTTTGTTTTATGTGTATGAGTGTTCTGCTTGTGTGTGTGTGTCTCTCTGTGTGTATGTGTGTCTCTCTCTGTGTGTCTTTGTGTGCGTATCTGTGTGTGTCTGTATGTGTGTGTGTGCACGTGTGTATGTGTCTCTGTGTATGTGTGTGTATGTGTGTGTGTGTGTGTGTGTGTTACTTGTGTTCCTGGTGCCTGCCGAAGTCAGCAGAGGGCACAGGATGCCCTGGCCCTGGAGTTAAAGATGGGTGGGAGCTGCCATGTGGATGCTGGGTTCTGAAGCCTGGTCCCCTGAAGAACAGCCATTGCTCTTAACTCCGAGTCATCTCTCTGGCCCCCAGATACACACTTGTAAATGTTGTTTAAATTTCTGAATGGACCAATATCCTATGACAATTGTGATTTTTTTTTTCCTTGTAGAGAGTGGAAGAATGACAGGCACACTAAAACGGACATAATGCTTATGAGCAAGATGTGGCATGTGAGAGGGAGGGGCTATTACTGAAGACTTTCAACTTCCCTCTTCCTCTATTATTACATTTCATATTACATATAAATATGTATTAGTGTCTGTACCAACCAAGATCCCAGTAAAAATAACTAGTACAATGATTTCATGGGTGGGAATTTAGTATAAAGAGCATTAACTAAGCAAAGATTTAAGAAGAACAAAAGTGGGTCACTGAAGTATCAAGAAAACAGTGACTGTCTCAGCCAGGGGACTTGTAGAGGCGCGGAAGGTAGTCCACATAGTTCTGGTGTATTCTGGTCTTAGGAGAGCATCAACGCTTTGGGAGGAGGGGATCTGTAAGCACTACAGGAAACAGTTCTTCCTTCCTCTTCCTTTCCCCACTGCCCCCTGTGGCACACCCTCCACTCCTCCCCACCCTCCACTCCTCCCCGATGGAGACAAATGACTGTATTGCTTGCTCAGTCCCAGGAACACAGATGCAGTGTATTGGTGAACCACCCAGTTAAACTGTGCTGTAAACTCCACCAATGTCAGATGACAAAGACAATTCAAGCCAGGTCCAGCAGCACAGGCCAATAATCTCAGCCACCAGGTAAACTGAGGGCAGAGAATGGCAGGTTTAAGGCTTGTCTGGACTACATAGTGAGTTTGACACTAGCTTGGGCACCTTAATAAGACTATATAGAAAAATAAACACCTGGGGACTGGGAGAATCACTCAGTAAAAGGCTTGCTCTATAAACACAAAGACCTGAGTTCAATGCCCACAACCCCTTCTGTCAAAAGCTGGGTGGAGTGACATATTTGCATCCTAGCATGGGGGCGGATCACTAAGGCTTGCTGGCCAGCCAGCCTAATCTACTACAAGAGTTTCAGGCCAGTGCGAGACTTTGTCTCCAAAAAATGAAAAGGTGGGTTGGAGAGATGGCTCAGGGGTTAAGAGCACTGGCTGCTCTTCCAGAGGTCCTGCCTTCAATTCCTAGCACCCACATGGTGGCTCACAACCATCTGTAATGGGGTCTGGTGCCCTCTTCTGGCCTGCAGGGACACTGTATACATAAAAACAAATAAATCTTTTTCAAAAAAATGAAAAAGGTAGATTATGTCTGATGGAAGATGCCCAAGGTTGTTTCCTAGCCTCCACATACATGTACATACACATGCATGTGTAGCCACTCTCCACATGATACAAATTTAAATTTTAAAAATGGGCCAGAGATATAGCTCAGTGGTCAAGTACTTGTCTAGCATCTATGAGGCCTTGGGTTTAAGCCCCACCACCACAAAGATAAATAAGTTCTACAAAGGAGACAAGGGGGATAAAGAGATTATCACAACACAGTCATGGCAGTCAGCATCAAAGAAGCTGGACCTCAACCTGTCATCTTGTCTGTGTGTCCAGGTACCTTGGTTCGGTAGAACCTGTTCGCGGTAACAAGGCAAAGGGGTTTAATTTCTACGCACTGGTCACTCACATAAAAACTACAGTATCTCTTCTAAAGAGCCACCAACAAGCACTGACCAGGTGCCCAGCACCAAAGGCCTTGTGTGTACTGAGTCATTGAACCCTTTCAGAAACTTGTGAGAAAGAAAAACCGCTAAGAAACTCATCAGCACCAAAAGAAAAAAAAATAAAAATAAAAATAAAAAAAATAGCCCCACAGCCTAATATTCTCCTCATTAGCAGCCTTGGCTGCTCACACACTGACATGGGCCTAAATGCCAGGCATCATTCTACATCCTTTCAACTCAGAAGATGGGAAGGTGGTGACTCTGTGTCACCCCTGTGTCCAGGGTGAGAAGAACTAGCCAGGCTGGATATTCTCAGCATTCAAGGGGAGAAATGAGACCAACCATGGTGGTCTCTGCTAGAAGATGCTGGCACTCTATGAGAGAACACAAATACCTTGGCTCACACACTAGAAATAAGGACTCTCCATGTGGTCAGATGTCCCTGACTGCACAAAATTAGCATAAAACAATATTATATGGTCTACTATAGAATGCCAACTCACCATAGACTTATATTCTCACCTTATACTTTCCCATCAAGCATTAGGTAGAAATGGAAAAGAATGGGATTCGCTGGTTAGAAAACTCTGCTGCACGCACTTCAACAACTGGAGACTCCAAAGCCTCCCTCCCCATCCACAGCTGACTAAGAGGTGAGTGGCACCCTGACCTTCAGGCCAAGCAGAGACCGTTGTCTTTTGTCTTTTGCCTTTGTCTCCAAACCCCAGCCTGGGGACACAGCCTCTGGCACCCTAACTACACCCAGCTCTGCCCTAGACAAAAGAAAGCTGGGAGAGTCACCCCAAGCCCAATCTCTAGCAAAACATAGCTAGAGGAACATCCCACCAACCAAATCCCACCAAACTGCAATCTGCTTAATTACACACCTACAACTGGAGACCCCAAAGCCTCCTGGTCCACAGCCAACTAAGAGCCTACTAAGAGCCATTCCTATCTAATGCTTGACGGGAAAATAGAAGGTGAGAATATAAGTCTATGGAGAGTTGGCATACTCCACTAAAATGGAAAACCTAAAAGAAATGGACAGCTTTCTGGACATGTACGACTTACCAAAATTAAATCAAGATCAGATTTTAAAAACCTAAACAGACCTGTAACCCCTAGGAAAATTGAAGCTGTTATTAAAAGTCTCCCAAGTAAAAAAATACCAGGACTAGATGGTTTCAGTGTAGAATTCTACCAGACATTCAAAGAAGAACTTATACTAATACTCCTCAAACTGTTCCATACAGTAGAAACTGAAGGAACATTGCTGAACTCTTTTTATGAGGCCACAATCACCCACACACCTATGAACACCTGATTTTTTGACAAAGAGGTCAAAAATATTCAATGGAAAAAAGATAGTATCTTCAACAAATGGTGCTGGCATAACTGGATGGTAGTATGCAGAAGAATGCAAATAGATCCATATCTATCACCCTGCACAAAACTCAAATCCTAGTGGATCAAAGACCTCAACATAAATCCAGCTACACTGAACTTGATAGAAAAGAAACTGGGAAATACCCTCCAATGCAGTGGCACAGGTGACCACTTCCTAAATATAACACCAGTAGCACAGACACTAAGAACAACAATCAGTAAGTGGGACCTCCTGAAACTGAGAAGCTTCTGTAAGGCAAAGGACACAGTCAATAGGACAAAACAACAGCCTACAGAATGGGAAAAGATCTTCACTAATCCTACATCTGACAGAGGACTGATCTCTAAAATATATAGAGAATTCAAGAAACTAGAGCCCCCAAACCTGAATAATCCAATTAAAAAGTGGGGATCAGAGCTAAAAAAAGGGAATTCTCAACAGAAGAATTATAAATGGCTGAAAGGCACTTAAAATTTTTCTCAACATCTTTAGCCATCAGAGAAATGTAAATCAGAAGAACTTTGAGATACCACCCTATACTTGTCAGAATGGTAAATGGCTAAGAACAAAAACTCCAGCCTATGCTGGAGAGGATACAGAGCAAGGGGAACACTCCTCTATTGTTGGTGGGAGTGTAAACTTATACGGCCACTCTGGAATGCAATATGGCAGTTCCTCAGAAAACTGGAAAGCAATCTCACTAAGGATCCAGCAATACCACTATTGGGCATATAGTGGTATGCCCAAAGGATGCACATTCGTACCCCAAAGTCATTAGCTCAACTATATTCATAGCAGCATTATTTGTAAAACCAAGAACCTGGAAACAACCTAGATGCCCCTCAACTAAAGAATGGATTAACAAACTGGTACATCTATGCAATGGAGTACTACTCAGCAGGAGAAAAAAAAAGACATCCAAAAATTTGCAGGTATCATAAGCCCAGAAAGATAGGCATGGAATGTACTCATTCATAAGTGGATTTTAGACAAGAAGCAAAGAATATCCAAGCTGCAAACCACAACACCCAACAGCTTGGGATCAGAAGGAACTTAAGAGAGGCATCCAGAGATTTCCCTAAGAAGAGAAAATAGAGATCACCTTAGGAAATTGGGATCATAGTGGGTTGCAACCAAGAAGAGGTGGGAACAAATCATGAGAGAAGGAGATGGTTGAGTGAGAGGATCAACAAAGAGGGAGAAAAAAAAGAGATGGATATTTCAAGAGAGGAAGTCAGTGTGGGGTTGGATAGAGACTGGGTGCTAGGGAAACCTCCAAGAACTCACAGGATGTCTCTGGGAGGTCTTCAGCCAATAGTGGAGGGAATGCCTAAACAGGACTTCCCCTAGAATCAAATGAATAATCACCCTACGTGTCATCACAGAACCTACATCCAACAATGAATAGAGGTGGAGGCAGAGATCCATGGCTGAGCACTGGGCAAAGCTCTTGGTCCAGCTGAGAGCAGGGGAGGAGAGTCTGTATGAGCAAGGGGATAGTGAATATGAGGAAAATTCCCACCGTGATGGCTGGCTGGAGCTCTGGGGAGTTCACTGAATCCAGAACAGCCCCTGGGAACCATTGGAAGAAGGAGCTAGGCCCTGCAAAAGTAGGCAACTGTCGATTGGCATGGGCAGTATGTGGAGCCTGGAGGGGTGAGATCAGACTGTGTCCCAGAGCATGGGCTGGCATCTTGGAGCCCATTCCCTGCAGAGGAACACCTAACCCAGTCTTGACTTTAGGATGAGGAAATCAGACTTGCCTGGAGTGGATGCACCAAGCTGAGCTGTCCCACCTTGGGACTTCTTGCCCTTTTTGGGGAGGGGGGATGCTGAAGGGTGACTAGGAGGGATTGGGAGGAGGGAAGGAAGGGAAGCGGGGGGATACCTGGATAAAAAGGACATTTTTTATAAAAATAAAATAAAACAAAATAAACATAAAAAAGAAAAACTTTGTAGCTTATTGTTTAGGGGAAGGTAGCTCTCTGGCCATATCCACATAACCCTTTGTATTAAATTGAGGAAAAGATAACACAATTTTTTATTGCTCTGCTTTCTCTCATTTTTATTGTATTTCCTGTTTGAAATGCTCAGTTTAGAAGAAGCCTTTGAAATGAGCTGATATTATCATAGTAGAAGCTCAGGAGTTGCCAGAGGACAGCCACCTGGTGAGACCTAAGCAGCCATCTGAACTGCTGTGAGCTTTACCTAAAGTGACGGTGTCAGGACTGTTCCAACAGTCACTGATCTTGTCACAGAAATCCTATTTTTTCAAATGAACACCCTGCTGTCAGTTTGAAGCAGGTAACTTTTGACAAGCTGGGGATAGGGACATTGATAGACTGCCAGCCCCTCAGCCGTGCGACCTGACATCATTGAATCCCTGACACTCTTACCATCGCAAGTCACAGGCCAGCCGTACAGCATGTGGACATGGTTTGTAGCTGACTGTTGTGGACAATCTCAGGGACTCAAACCCCAGGGGCCAAGGCATGAGGCATGGGGTAGGACAGTAAAGACCCGAGCCACGGAGAATGGAATGATTTTATAAGGACGCTGCTTCATTTTATTACAAATGTCCCCATGAATAAAACAAATTATGCACCTGGACAAGGCAGCACCCTCCGCTCTTCCTTAGCAATGCATATGTCGACACATTATGGAGTCGTTCTGCCTTACAAAAATGCTCCTGATATGCCCTGCTGAGAAATGGGAGGTTCTCTCTGAAGATGAGGCGTTTGGCTCAGAGCAGGCTCTCTGCAACTCATCTGAACAGCTGTGGATCCTTGCACTGACCCGACTCGGAATGACAGTGAGGAGGGAAAGAGAAGGTACCAGGGAAGGCACGGGGATGCAGAGCTCTATGGCTAGAAGGAGGTGTGGGAAACTCCTTTCAACCTTTCCTTCCTCAGAGAAGCAGTAGGTCCACTGGGAATTCCTTATTCCCCTGGATGGCACAGCTACATTCATGTAGTGTGAGGTTTCTGGCCTCTTTGGCCTATGGTCCCAGACCCACAGGCCCGGACTTCCACAGACCCGCAGAAACACACAGACGCTTGTATTAATTTTAAACTGACCAGCCTATAGCTCTGGCATATAACTTGCTAGTTCTTTACCCTTAAACTAACCCATGATTCTTATCCTGTTCAGCCTCAGAGCAGCATGGGTGTCCTCTGCATCTGCTGGCTTCTCTGGTGTTTCTGCAGCATCTCTGCTCTGTTCTTCCTGTTCTCAGAGTTTTCCCAGTCTGGTAGCCCCTCCAATACTTCCTGTTTGCCTTTTGGCCAATCAGCTTTTTATTAAACCAGTAGGCGGGGCAACAACGTGCCAGGACTTAATCCCACTTTGCCTTCACACTTGAATATGAGTTAGTTTGATCAGCACGCACAACTAACTAGATTGGACAGCGAGGGACAGTGAAAGGTATCAGGTTCCTCAATCCCAGCACTCCGGCACGTCTGCGTGGGTCTCTCCGTGGGTGTCTGCATGGGTGTCTTCACTTAACAAGTCGGAGTGGTGGCCATTTCATTGGCTAACACGTCACTGTGTTCATTTCATTGTGTTAGTTTCCCTTATATGCGGTGACAAAGGACCACAAATTAGTGGCTCAAAACAGCGAGAACTTTTTCCTTTGTGGTTTGGGGGCCTGGGAGTCCAGAATCATCGTATGAGCAGGGCCAGGTTTCCTCTGAATCTTCTTTGCTTCTTTCAGCTTCTGGTGGGCCCAGGCCTTCTCATTCACCTCAGCATCACTCCGGTGTCTGCCCCATCTTCATACGGTAGCTTTCTCTCTGTGCCTTCTTCCCATCTCAGAAAACACCAGCCCTTAGACTCGGGACTAGAATGCTCTCTCTCTCTCTCTCTCTCTCTCTCTCTCTCTCTCTCTCTCTCTCTCTCTCTCTCTCTCTCTCTCTCTCTCTCATCATGCAATGGTTGGTTGAGGGGATACATGAAAGGGGACATTTAAAAATACTCCAAGCAGTACTGTTCCTCATCAGTCTTTAATAAGACAGGATCTTGCTGCTTTTGTTACTTTGCTGGTATCAATGCTATTAGTGATTTGGGGAGCATAGGGGATGTATTGGTTTAAATAAGAAAGTCCCCCATGGTCCCAGGTATTTCAATTCCTAGTGCCCAGTTGATAGCACTGCTGTGGGAAATTTAGAAGCTGTGGTTTTGCTCCAGGAAGTATGTCACTTTGGGTGGACTTTGAAAGTAAAAGTCTCGCCCAGCCTTCGTGGACCAGGGTAGCAGCGGGCCACTATGATGGGCAAATATATAATGGAGAGATGGGAAAAATAGAGTACATGGTGGAAAGATGGGAGATGGAGTGGTGAGGAACAGGCCTATCTGAGGAGCCTGTGTTGCTGCCTGAAGCCATGTTTATGTTTGAGGGCCATGCTGCTGCTAAGGGCCATACTGACCTGAGTGGCCTGTGCTGCCACCTGGGGCCATGTATGGATTTATGTATGACTCTACTGTTGCCACTAAAGGCCAACTGGGAGTCTGCGGTCTGGGCAGGCCTGAAGGTAGATTGATGTCCAAGTGTCATGCTTAGTGGGTCCTGCCCTTTGTCTACCTGCCACAGGAGAGCCTGTCCAGACTCACGGTATGGGTATGAAAGAGCTGGCTCCACCCCTCAGCTGCAGCACCCTAGAGAATGGACCTTAAACCTTGCCTGAGCAGGGCAGTAGAGTTGGCCCTGGTGGCATGGGCATTGGAGAACCAGCCCCAAAGGTGTGAGAGTGTGAAAGCTGGCCTTGCCAAGGCAATGCTGGAGAGCCGGCCCTGGTAGTGTGGCTGCAGGAGAACAGGCAGGCTAACCAACTCAGCTACCACCCAGGCCCAGATCCAGGGCCCTGAGTTGGATCTACTCCAGTTATGAACTGCTAGAGCACATGAAGTAGACACAGGCTCTCCATGACCCAGGACAACAACAGGATATCCAAGAGGAGACCTACTGGGATCTAGTAATAACAGAGTAGCAGAAACCAGAGGACTTGAACCAGATCAATGACTCATTGCAATGAACCTTAGCAAGTAAAGCTAAGGGCAAAAGCGTACACTGTATGGCACATGGAGACACAGCGAAGCATCCACAGTGCAGTTTTTGTTTGTTTAATTTTGTTTTGTTTTGGGAGGAAGTTAGCAAGGGCTGAGGGTGGACATGGAGGGACGGGGAGATAAGTGGGATTGGGGTGCATGATATGAAATTCGTGAAGAATGAATAAAAAAATAAAAAAACATACACACTAAGAAAGGAAGGAAAGAAGGAGTGAAGGAGAAAGGTGGAAGGAAGGAAGAAAGAAAGAGAGAGAGAGGAAAGAGAGAGGGGGAGAGAGGAAGGGAGGAAGGAAGGGAGGGAGTGAGGGAGGGAGGGGGGAGGGAGGGAGGGAGGGATGCCTCGTGCCATCTTATGGCTGCAGTTCTGGTGTGAGGTCCTAACTTCCTCTGGCCATGCTTGCTGCTTATTGGATGGCTTCTCTTTGCCATCTGGACTCTTTTCCCTCTGGAACCCTGAGCCTAAACAAATTCTTTCCCTTTCTAATTTGCCTTGGTCAAGTACTTGATCCCATCAAAGGAAAAGAGAGCAGGAGCTTTCCTCCAGGATGGAAGGGCTAGGCTGGAGATCCGCAGGGACAGAGACTGGACCAGCTGGGAACACATTCAGGAAGAGAGGATCGCAAACGGGTAGCATTCCTCCAGTGGACTTGTTTGGTTCCTGTGGTCTCCATGACAACACTCGGGATAAAGTGTCAGGAAAAGGGACACTGCACCTGGCCCCGGACTGGGTCTGTCCAATTAGTGTGGTTTCCCTTACTTGGGAGAAAGGAGACAGGGAGACAGGAAAAGAAAGTGTGTTTAAGATCTCGCGTCTTCCTCTCCCGTTAAACATATGTCAGAATTTCTCAAAGGATGAAGAACGCAGATTCTAGAAGCAACACTGCCAGCATGCCCAGGGCTTCTTGTTGAAAAGGAAGTCATTCTCGGGGACTTTAGGAGATTCTCCAAGTCGTAGCAATAAATCGAGCAGAACAAAAAAATGTGGAAGCAGCTGCAAGAGCTGGGCTTCTTCCATCCCAAGGCCAGAAAGCTTTAGTCAGTCATATGATCTGAAGGCACCAAAATCTCCTCTTGCCATAAGCTGTGCTCTGTCAGGCATCATGGCTAACAGTTTTGATAGGTATGGCACATGCTGGTTAAGAACTGAGTCACAATTCCAGGGTCATTTCTCCAGAAATCTCTGGGGTAGCCTGGGAGCTGGATGCTCTTGACACTGATTATAAAGTTTGGGTCTGTTGACAGTGTGGTGAGGTTCATGGATGTCTTTCTTCTCATAGAAATGCTTCAGAGTAAATACACTTAAAATGAAATAAAGTAGTTCATAAGGATTCAAAGTGAGCCAATGATATCAAAAGGTAGTTATTAAACTGTCAAACAAAACCAACACATTTGTGATATGGTTCTTTGTGTACTTCTTTATTAATGTAGTAAATAACAAGAACAGGCAGCAGGCCTTACTGCTACTGCAATTTTAAAGCAACTCTAAGTGTGAACAGTATTTCTAGCTATCTAGAGTGGGATCAGCAAATGTTTGTGACGTGTGACATTCACAATTGCATCAAACTCTAAATTTCAGCTGGAGGTGAATGAAAATCAACATGGTGTTTTTCCCCATTCGAGTACTCAGAATTCTATCCACGGAGATTTGTGCTCTGCCCCAATTTAAAAGCTGCACCATGCATGGTAAATTCACAGGCAACCAACTTTTGGTAGGGTTCTGCCAGGCAGCAGAACACCAACCATTATGTTAGTAAAGGCTGCCCCCTGCTGGCCAAAAGATTCAGGTTGTTAACTTAATTGGCTGTTAGAAAACAATGGATCAGGCTATTAATTCCATCAAGAAATGGAGCAGGAGGCTACTTGTCAACCCGGCCCCATGGCATCCAATCAGTACAGATTTAAAAGCTCCCATTGGCTTAATAGGCAAGTGCTGATGGCTGGTACAGTACAGGTCATTAGCAGAGAGAGTCAAGATGCCAGAACATCAGGCCGTTTCTGAGGAGGTTGCTCGTCTCACTTCTGAATAGTAACAGTGACAGTACAGATTGCTTGAAGGTTGGATTTCCCAGTGGGCTTGTCTGACCAAAGTTTTTAGGATCTGTTTTCAGTGCTTGGGGCTTGGAGCCATATGGAGAGAAAAGAAAGCGAATTCAGAACTAGCCATGTGCCAGACACCAGCTAAGTATTTTCACATGGGCTGCTGCGTTTCATTCTTAACCCAGTCCTGCTTGTTACTGTCATAATGAGGGCTGAGAGAGGTGATTAAAGCTTAGAAAGGAAAGTGGGCACAATCCCTCTGAGTGGCCCATGGGTTGGAGCCTGCCTGCTTCTTGGTCTCTACATTAGTGGGTAGGCAGATTCTCACAGCTGTGCCCACTACAGTGTTCTGCAGCCGGCTTTGATCCCCAGAGTTTACCCATGCCACAAACCTAGAAAAGTTTATAACATCTGATACTCCCGTTTTCCTGTCTGTAAAATCAAGATAATGATGACCCCTCTGTAAAGGCTGTTTGGAATATTTTAAGCCCCTAGAGCACTGTAGGGCCTCTGTAATTGGTGACTATTAGTATCAGAAGACAACATTGCTTCCTAGTATTGGGATAGGAGTAATCTCCATGTCACAAAAAAGGAGCATGTGGACAAAGCTGAATAATTCAGCAAAATAATTTTTTTTTTGTAAAAAGTGTACTAACCAACACACTCAGGCAGAATGGCTTCTCTCTTTGATCCCCAAAGTAGGTAGTGACGGTGTCTCATCATATGGGTGGAAACTGGGCTTCCCTGTCAGACATGACTAACTGCTATGGAGGTGGGGGGAGGTTGACAATATATGAGCCCTTGTTTGGGATGACTCCCTTCTTTTGTTTGGTTTTTCAAGACAGGGAGGGTTTCCCTGTGTAGCCCTGGCTGTCCTGGAACTCACTCTGTAGACCAGGCTGGCCTCAAACTCATAGGGATTCGCCTGCCTCTGCCTCCCAGGTGCTGGGATTAAAGGTGTTCATTACCTTTGCCTGGCAAGGGCTGATGAGCTTTAATAGGAAAAAAAAATAATTTCTCACATTAACAGCCTCAACAGCAGCTAGTGTTAATTTCACCGGATGAGAATAAGACCACAAGGCTGAAGAGATGGTTCAGTGGTTAAGAACACTGAACTGCTCTTCCAGAGGACCCAGATTTAATCCCCACATGTCAGCTCACAACTGTCTGTAACTCCACTTTCAAAGGACCCAAAAGCCATATCAAAACATTAATGCACATAAGGTAAAATAAAAAGAGAATAAGACCACTGTCACAATTTGAAGCAAGTTTTAATTAAAAACTGGCCGGGTAAAATGGGTTCTGGTTCTCCAGGCCCTGAATCAAGTTTTGCAAGGGCTTAAGAAAGAAAACTCAAAACTCACAGCATTTTCCAGCAGGTCCAGTCAGAGCCAAGCATACATGCCTCCAGCCTCTGAACCTCCCGCCCACATGTGATCAAGTACATCCAGTGCAGATGGGTCGAAGAAACTTGTTTAGGGGAGTAAAAACATGTGATTTGATCCTTGGAGTGTCCTGCGCTGAGTGTGGTCCTTTCAGTTATGTATTCTCAAAGGGCAGTATCTGAGGACAGGTCACCCTGCCCTGAATGGACCAGTAGTCAAGTAGACCGTATACGGCGAAGCGCTAAAGTGAAACTCTAAGAGGCACGGGGCCAACAAGGATAGATGGATAACAGATAGAAAGGACTAACTGGTGGAAAGTGCTTTGGTATGTAAGAGAGGGTGGCATGATGGCTGGGACTGCATCTTCTCAGAAGAGTGGAATGACAGGGGTGACCAGCCTTTGAAGCCTGGGACAAAGGGAAGCAGCCATGGAGCTGAATAGGGACCTGAAATGATTGAAGTCCAGCAAGAGGAAGCTGAGAAGTCAAGGACAGTTCCAGCAAGGCCTGTGCAATGGCTTTCATTGAACAACATTTCTGCTTGACATGGAACCAAAGGCAAAGCTTCCTCAAAGTACCTCATGCCAGGTGGAATATGCGGGCTTGGTTTAAGTATTTTTTTTAATGTTTTTGTTGTTGTTGTTGTTTTGCTTGAAAAGCTCATCATCAGAAACCTCTATTTTAGCCGTGAGTTGGCTGACAGGGTCAGTTATTAGATGGTTGGTTCTTGTTTGAGATGAAATTGCATCATCACTGCTGCCTGGAATGCAGGCTCTTTAGATATTGTAAGAGAAGGATGTGAAAATAAAGGGTCCAGACCACAGTATCATTTGCCAAATGGAAGCTTCCTGGCCATCACAGTCAGATGCAACACCAGTTCTCATTGGGGACTCAGCAAGGTCAGGGTGGAAGCCAGAGTGCGGGACATGACAGGTGTTCTCTTAGACCCATGCAGCCTTGCCTGTGGCTGCTCTGAAGACCAAGGGCAGCCTGCCAACACTGTCACAAATACCCAAAATAAGGGGAAAGGCTAATTTTCGTTCATAGTTTGGGGGGTTTCTGACCACTGTCAGCTGCTCCTTAATATTGGATCTGTGTTAAGACAGATCTCATGTAAAAGTGAGCAACAGGTGCCGTTTACTAAGCAAGTGAGTGAGCTCTGGCAGAACGTGCAATACACTGAAGAATGATGTTTCCTTTCCTATTTTCTTTCTCTTTTGGGGGGTGGGGTTCAATATCAGGGTTTCTCTGTGTAGCCTTGGCTGTCCTGGAACTCTCTGTAGATGAGGCTACCTCCAGCTGAGAGATCTACCTGTCTGTCTCCTGAGTGCTGGGATGTAGTCAGAAATCTGTGTCCTGCCCAGCCAATCCCTCAGCCATTTAGTACCAAATACTCAAAATCTTACATTAATCACAAGGTGATTGGTCTATGGCTCAGGCTTATTGCATGCTGACTCTTAAATTAACCCATATTTCTATGTACGCTTAGCCACGTGGCTTAGTACCTTTTGCCCAGTGCAGCCCTCTCATCTTGTTTCCTCTGCATCTTACTGGCACCTGCTGGTCTGCCCTGCTACTTCCCAGAATTCTCCTAGTCTGCTTGCCCCACCTCTACTTCCTGCCTGGCTATTTGACCAGTCAGCATTTTATTAAACCAATAGAAGTGACAAATATTTACAGTATACAAGAGCATAGTCTCACAACACTGCTCAGCTGAGGTTTCCTTTTTTGGAGAGGGAATTATCTGTGCTTCTCCAGTAAGAAGGTATTCTTGGTAGAAACAGAAGAATATGAGCCCTTCTAGCTCAGTTGTAACACTGGAAACAGTTCTGAAACAACTCTGGCTCTCTTTGGGAACTATTTTGTCTTAACTTTACAAATTACCTGGCTGTATCAGGAATCTCCCCAGACTCCATCCAGAAGACACCATTGGATCTCTGCAGGCTGCTCTTAGTGAAACCATGGGAGGCAAGCCTGCTAGCCAAAGGTCAGCATCTGCACTGATTCATGATTGAGCCAGCCCAGGCTGCTAGCTGTTGGTATCAGATATTGATAATCTCTCTTATTTTTTGTTTGTTTGTTTAGGTGGGAGTAGCCAAATGTACAACATTAAAAAGACTGGATTTCTCATAGGCAGCTAGATTATCTGGCATAGGACTAGTCTGTAGTCATGGAGATTCAATGGGGGTTTTGGAGGTGGATGATAGCCAGCACCTTGTAAGACAGAGAGTACACATACTCTTTATCCTTTCTTTCCTTGCCTCCATTCTGGTGCCTGGACTGTGGGGTTCTGCCTGCCATTTTGTACTATGAGAACAGGGGTCCTACCCCAAGAAATACTACAGTTACCAAAGGGAGAAGAGGTCCCTGGGGACTTTGTGAAGTTGATTCACCGGCCCAATGCACCTGTGGTGATATATTGTGTATCTAATAAAGTTTGTCTGGAGATCACAAGACAGAGTCAGCCACAGATTTATCCATAAAGGTCATGGAGTGGTTGCCCACATCTTTAATCCCAGCACTAGGAAGTTTGAACCAGAAAGGGATATTTGGGGAGGGGGGAGGTTTGTGAGGCAAGAGGAGACAGAGTTCATCCCTTCCCTTTTGGTTGAGGACTCAGAGGTATTCAGTCTGAAGATTCATGGGACACGCTCTATTCCTTTCGACCTGAGGAGCTGACCAGATTCCTCTGTGGCTCGTTCCTCTGTTTCTCCAATCTTTCAGTTTTCCCCCAAAGCTGACAGATCTGTTCTCTGGGTGTTTATTACAAGACCAAGTAGAATTCTTGCAAAATGCATCTTCTTTCTGGACTTTCTCTATTACCAGAGAACAATGTCTACTTTATCAAGTCACTAGTGTGTGTGTGTGTGTGTGTGTGTGTGTGTGTGTGTGTGTGTGTGTGTGTGTGTGTGGTGATGATGATGGTGGTAGTGTTTTAGAGCAGGTCTTGCTCTATATCCCTGACTGGCCTCAAATTCATTATATGGTTCAGGCTGACCTTAAAGTCATAACAATCTTCCTGCCTCAGGCTCCCAAGCGCTAGGATTCCAGGAACTGGCCACCTCTCCCAGTCAGTTGCCAGTTTCAAAAGCTTCAGTTTCAACTGTTGCCGAAGGCCATGGGAGTATACAGCAGATGACAGCCAGTATTTTACAGGTCAGCCTACCACATAAATAACTCTGCTGGGGCACCCCATTAGGCAAAGTCTGTGGGGACATCTGTCGACTGGCCCCACTAGGCAAAGCCAGTGGGATGAGGCACTGTGGATACCGCTTGCTTTTTGTCTGTAACATTATCATGTGCCACCACTTTACCTTCCTAAAAGAATAACTATGGGATTCTTTCCATGGCCCTTGGTGGTGTGTTTTACACTTTGGGGGCACTACTGTCAGTGATTTGTCAGAAAGATAAGATGACTTTTTCTTATTCCATGTAATTTTGATGAAAAAAAATAGACTTTCAAGCAATAGCCAGGACTTTAGCTAAGATCTCAGAAAATTCAAAATAAGGCTAGTTGCCCTAGAGGTGAAGTGCTCAAGGACAAGTTCCCAGAGGTTTAGCAAGGTCAGGCATGTAACAACCTCAGCGCCAGTTTTTCCCTGGCAGAAAAGGCCTAATAGATAACATTTAAATATAACTCATAGTCTTAATAATTGACTTTCTGCATGTATTACTAACTTCACATTTATGTTATAAAATTCAAGATCCAACTAATTGTCTATGCAGGGTAAAAGTACATGTCTTAAGTATTGGAACAATTCCTAGGCCACTGTCTATTTCCCTGCTATCAGCTGGAATTACCTAACAGATCTAGAAGGCTCTTTTTGTTTCCTAGGCTCCTGCTACCCCTGGTTGCTTCCCAGGAATGTGGTAAATTGTTCTTCCTAGAACCTCATGGTTGATGGAGCCATGCTCTAGTCAGTAAACCTCATTGTCCAGTTCAACTTGTAATTGCTCATGTGAGACTCTTTGGCATTGTGTGTTTCGTTTATGGTGGTGCCATGTGGCGACTGTCCTTTAGCCTGTGTCCACAGTGATAAATAATGACTGTACATGGGCCAGGTGTCTCTTCCCAGACGTACAGTGAGACCAAAAAGTAAACACTTACTTTTGCCCATTGACCCATTGGTTAGTGCTGTATGTGTTGTATGCCCTGAGGGGCAGCCAGAGAGATGGAATGCTACAGTCTTCATCTCCAGCCATCACAGAAAATGTGTGAAAAGCCTCCTCTACTTTGCCTCATGTCAACCTTTTAACATGAAGTTAACTTTCACCAAATCTTTTTAATGAAATGATTTTTTACATATCTTTGCTACAAAAATATGTCAATAAGCAAAGCAATCCTCCAATCTTTAGTGGCTTAAGAGCCTACCAAACTCAGTGCCAATGCTGACATTTAGATTCCGCACACAATTAGCTCCACCATGTGGTTATTTGGAATAAATGACATTTATTACTGAACATAAAAGCAAGATCATGTATCCAATAACATATACTCCTTAAGAAGAAATTGTACATAATTTTGAAAGTCCCGTCCAGTTTTCTAGGACACCAAAATAAAAATAAGAGGAAAATTATTCCTCTCATGTGAACTAGGATGTTCAAGAAAGTAAGAGTCACAATGTATACACTGAACTACTATCTACTGACTCTACTGTGTGGGGCTGGGAATACAGCGGTTTAGGAGTTAGCTCCTGCCTCAGTTAAATTCACCTCGGGGTGATAAGATCGGGGTTAGAGTATAGATGCTGGTAGAGGAGGGCTATTCTAAATGAACAGAAATAACATCCGTTGGTCCTCATTCTACTCTCCATGACAGCACTCATTCTCTGAGAGACTTAAGAGACTGAAAGGCACTGACATGTATATATTTTTGTTTTGAAATTTTTCCACACTGAAGAGAATCCAGAACTCATTAAAGAAATCATCTATCCCAGGTCTATGTCAGCGGGAAAAGAATATCATGGGATGTGTTTTTATGCCAGAAAACATAGTACCACTCAAAAATAAATCAATATCACATTCTATCACACTTTGTGTACAGAGAGGTCCCAGGGGCTCCCACTTGGAAAACCAGGGAATTTATAAGCATCAATAGAAAATAGTGTAGATTAATGGACCATTATTTTGTAAGCAATAACTGACTTCTCACTGCTGAGGTAACAAAGCATCCCAGTGTGGTTGTTTATCGCCGCATAAACCTATCTTTTTGCTCTTCCTGAGGCCATAAGTACCAACTAGGTTAGCATGCTGCTTCCTTCAGGAGACCTGAGGGAACACGCTCTTCTGTCTTAGCAATGGCTGCTACATTCATTGACCTTCAGTGTCCTATGTCTCTCTAGCTTGTGCCTGGGTCATCACACCTCCTTTTACGCTGACCCTTCCCCCCCTTCTTTTATCAAAACACCACTGATAACACTGAGCCCACAGAGGCGAACCAGGATAACACAAGACAACTAATGTAATCACACCCACAAAGTCTCATTTTTCAGTGGGAGGCATCACAGTAATGAGTACCAGGGATCAGATGTGGCTGTTTGGGGTGGGATGTGGGCATTGTTCCCCCACCACAGCTTTGTCAGGAGTTGCTAGAGAGTAAGATTTCTAAATGATGCCAAACTATTAATTACAGACTGTTAAGTGCAAACAAGAAAAATGGCTTTCCTAATTTAGGATTCTCACTATTACTACCTTAAACAATTCGATGATCTAACAAAAAACATAAAGGGATGAAACAGAACAAGTGACCCTGGCTGATGCAAGATGAAACAGAAGCAAAACCCCTGCTAACTCACCGGACTCAGATTCCTGGCAGATGAGTAGAATTACACAGCCTTAAGTGCCTAAATCATGGATTTGTTATGTGTGATGGTTAGTATTGTCAGTCTGACAGGCTCTGGAATCACCCCTGAGGGATTATGATGCCATGTTATTAAGGTAGAGATACCCATCCTAAAAGTGGGCAGAGCTACTCCCTGGGCTTGAGTCCTTGCATGAAAGAAAAGGAGAAAATGAAGTGAGCACAGGTGTCCACTGCACTTGACCTCTCTCTTGTTTTTGTAAAGAGACCAATTCAAGTTCCCACAAGAGTGATAAAATATTCTATCAAAAGCAACTGAAGGGGAAAAGGGTACAGGTTTTTCTTTTTCTCTTTGAGGGGCCCACCATTCAGCACCCAAATAAATACACGAAACCTTATTCTTACTTATGAATGCCTGGCCTTAGCTTGGCTTGTTTCTATGCTTTTCTTAAATTATTCCATCTACCCTTTTGCCTCTGGGCTTTACCTTTCTTTCCTTTTTACTGTAGCTGGATGGCTGGCCCCTGACGCTTTTTCTCATTCTTCCTTTTATTTAACCTCTCTGCCTGCCAGCTCCGCTCATCTCTCTCTCCTGCCTTGCTATTGGCCATTCACTCTTTATTAGACTATTCAGGTGCTCTAGACAGGGAAAGTAGCACAGCTTCACAGAGCAAAACAAATGTAACACATCTTTGTGTCATTAAACAAATGTCTCACAGCATAAATGAATGTAACACATCTTAAACTAATATTCCACAACAAAAATGTTAATTTGGGTTGACAGCTCAAGGGTATCACCATGGGGCAGTCAGGGCAGCAGTATCCACAGTATGGAAGCAGAGAACCCAGCTCTCTCTTTATTCAGTCTAGGACCCCAGGCTGAGGATTAGTGTCTTCCCACCTCAAAGGCATTCCCAGAGACTTGTCATCTGTGTGATCCTAGATCCTATCAACTTCACAATAATATTAATAACAACTAGTTCTTGAATCCTGATCAGCTTTTTATAATAGAATTAAATACCTAATGGCATCCCAAGTGTTCAAAACATGTTCTTGTGTTTGAAAGAAACTAATAGCTTTCAAAAAACTGTTGTTTGGAAAAACCATGAAGAGTCCTGATCTCACTGATGCTCACGCGAACCATCTTATCTAGTAGTGGTCCGTTCATATTTGTCCTTTAAACATTATCCTAGGAATCTTTGGTGCTTTCTCATACAAGAACAATTCACAGGTAGTCTTATTTTCTGCACACTGAGAATGTATTGATCCTAAAGAATTCTTCATTTCATTGAAATCACAAACATCATGATCTAAACATTAGACATCCCCGACCCTGCCTCCAGCTTTACTGAAATACAGCTGGAAATGGAAACCCCATGATTGTAACTTGCTTTCCTTACCCACTTTAAAAATCTTTGGGGATGTATCTTAAAACTTGATAGCAAGTGATAATTGGCTTCAACTTCTGGTCCTATCCACATTAGCTATTATCTTTTCCATTTCATCTAGGTGTACTTCACCTATGATGCATTAAATGAAATTACATGAAGATTAGATCTAAGATTAGAGGGAATATAGATTAGGTTTTTAGTAATTTACAAAAATAGAATTTCATCTTACTTCTATATAAAATGCTTCCTTGCTATAAACCTGTTATAATTTGCACAAACACAAAATATATAGCACAATTCTCTTGAGCTTTGAGTCATAATTGTATAAAGCCCCGTAACCACCACTAGCTGATACACACTTTTTTTAATCACACCCCCAAACCTCCTGTGGATACACTGCTTACCCTTGCACCCCAGTTCTGATTTCATAGTCCTAGTCCCCAAAAAAAACTGAGTTATCTTTTTTTCCTGTTTGGGGGACCTGCCACCCAGCTAATACATGGAGTCTTATTCTTACTTAAGAATGCCTGGCCTTAGGTTGGCTTGTTTCTAGCCAAGTTTTCTTAAGTTAACCCCATCTACTTTTTGCTTTACCTTTCCTTCTTACTCTGTGGCTGGCTGTGTGGCTGCATGGCTATCTGCGTGGCTGCATGGCTGCGTGGCTGCGGGGGTGGTTGTGTGGCTGCATGGCTGGCTGTATGGCTGTGTGGCTGGCCCCTGTCAGCCACCTCTCACTGTTCTTCTTTCTATTCTTTCTGCCCACCAGCCCCACCTGTCCTTTCTCCTGCCTCACTATTGGTCACTCAGCTCTTTATTAGACCAATCAGGTGTTTTAAACACGCAAAATAACAGAGTTTCACAGAGTTAAGTAAATGCAGCATAAACAAATGCAACACATCTTTGCATCTTTAAACAAAGATTCCACAGCATAAGCAAATTTAACACATTTTAAGTCAATATTCACCATTGTCATTACAGACTCGGAAATACTATCACAGTTAAGTAAAGTGGTCCTTTGGCTTGTGTAGCTCTCCATTTGCTGTATACTTCTGGCTTCTCAGTTTGGAAGCAATAAGATAAACAAAACAAATACAAAAACCCCTACACAAATCACTATGTAGAAGAAAATGTGTTTTCACTTTTCTTGGGTAAATGTCCGAGAATAGAATCGAGGAATCCTGCATTACTCTCCATTGTAATGAAACACCAGGACCAAAAGAGGCTTAGATAGGGTTTATTCTGGCTTAGTTTCAGATGGGGAGTCCATATGGCAGAGGAGGAGGTGTGACAGCAGGCAGCCATAGCAGGAAGCTGCATGGTCATTTTCAAACATGAAGCAGAGTGAACTTGAAGTGGAATCATTTTATATGTTCAAAGCTGGTCAAGGTGATGTACTTCCTCCAAGGCTCCACACCTCCCTTTATTCTATAACCATTACAGACATGACCAAGCAGGGATCATGTGTTGGTGTATGAATCCGTGTAGACTTCTCATTCAAACTACCATGGATCCTATGTGGTAAGTCTGTATTTAATTTTATAACAAGCTGCCAAACTCTCTTCCAAAGTGCAGTTTGCCTATGTATCAACAATGTGCAAGAACTCGTTCCTCCATGTCTTCAACAGCTGCTATCAGCTGGTTGGCACAAAGTCTGAATACTCAAGGCTGTATGTATGACAACCTGATCCCTATTGTGGTTTATGAAGAGGGTGAAATTTAATCTATAGTGTTTGGTAGGGCCTTGAATAAGGACATTGGATGGAACTGCCTGGTGACTTGTAAAGGATACACATACACCTGAGTGCTTCTGTATCTTCTGACTGGTAAGGTCTCTAAGGAAGTCATCAACAGGTGCAGACACTCAACCTTGTACACACCAAACTGACCCAAAGTAACGCTTTGGGACCCACGCAGCCTGGTTGCTGCCATCCACAGAAAGGCGAAAGTAGTTGGCACAAGCTATCCTGGTGAGTTTGTAGTGGTTTGTCTTATTTGTATTCCCGATGTCGGGGTGCTGATTTAACTTTCATAACGTAATCCACTTCAAATCTGCCATGCTGTTCAGGACATCATTACCAAAGATTATTCATTCGGGTTGTGCCTTTACAAGACACATGTATTACAAGCATTTTTCCGTAACCGAGGAACTGCTTTTTGATTCTTACTGTTCTCTCAAAGCACAGTTTCAACTCTATTCGATTTGAGATTAAAGATTTCTTTCCTGTTACGTTTATCACACACACACTCTCTCTCTCTCTCTCTCCTCCCAAAACAAACCTCCTCCTATCCTAAAACAGCAAAAATTTTTGGCTTTTATAACTTCTCCTTTTAGCTTTTAAATCTATCATCTATTTTTAAATCTGAACTTTGCACCAAAATTGTGAGCCAAGAGCTCCTTTCCTATGTGAACCTCAATTGATCCATTTGTTGAAAAGATTCCTTATTGAATTTTTCATTTGTGAACTCAGTTATCCAAGTATGTGTGGTTCAGTTTCTGAACTCATTTGTCCAACGGTCCATAGCAATTCTTGTAAAACGTCTGTTTAGTAAATGTGTCTATTTGTTCACATTCTCTGAAAGCCTTTTGTCACATTCATTTCTTTTATAAAGGTAGCACTGTGTGTCCGTGTTTAAAGACTGTATCCAGTATCTCCCACTGCAACTTGGGAAAGTATGTATTTGCTTTAGCTTGGCTTCTGTGTACGGGAATATGCTTTTTCAATACTGCTTGGCTCCTGATTATTTCACTGATATGCCATAGGAGATTTTTAAAAATACACTGTCCCTATACAATAATGTAAGAGCAACCAAAAGATGTTGGCGGGAGAACTGGCTTCCCCAGAAGCAGCCCATCACTGGATGTCTAATGTCAAATGATCAGACTAAGAACACACACTCCAAATAACAATGAACAATAATGTCAAATGATCAGACTAAGAACACACACTCCAAATAACAATGAACAAGGCTCTGAACTTGACAGAGAGCGGAGATGGGACACAGGGAGCTCAAAAGGAGAAAAGGGAGAGATCATGTAATTACATCATAACCCCCAAAACTTAAAAAATGTGTTATCTTGCTTGTTGATTTCTTGGCTGTTGGTTTACAGTTTTCATCAATTAGAAAAGCCTTGAGCCATGCTTCCTGACCCAGCCTTTATAAGTTTAAAGTCAAGCATGTGAGACTATCTTCTTGCAGTTGGCTGATCCATGGCTCCATTCCTGATTCTTTTTGCATTCCTATGCTTCAAGCTCCCTAACAAGTGCTTAGTTCTTTTTTAAATTACTTTTTAAAGTTAACATACTCAGCACAAGTACTAAGTTTCACTATAGCATTTTTGCCCACACAATTACTTTATTAATACTCATCTCTGTGCCCCAGCACCCTCTTGTGCCCGCTCTATTTCCCCAACATAAACCGCTCAGTTTCCCATGCCGTATCACGTGTGTTCTATTATATTCCTCCCCACATCTCCCGCCTCTTTTAAGTACCTCTTCTATGTTCATGATCTATGCTAACACACACAGATTTAACCTAGACTCTGCATATAAAACATGCAGTATTTTTGAGTCTAACTTATTTACAAGACACAATGATCCCCAGTTCCATCCATTTTCTTGCAAATATCATGAGTTCACTCCTCTTTACAGCTGAATAAAATCCCATCACGCGTATGTACTGCCTTTTCTCCATGTACTCCAGCGTCGATGGACATCGAGGCTGGCTCCATTTCTTCACTGTTGTGAACAGTGAACAAAGATGAATGTTCTACAAAGGTCGAGCCGCTATAGTTCTATCCAGAATTTCTTATCTGGACAGTTATTAAAACATGTCAGGTAACAACTACTTACAATCTTACAGAAACTTGGATTGTTAATTTAGAGCTACATGAGTAACTTCAATCATTCCCATCTAGTCCGTAACACATATCCGCACACATACATGTAACATTAGAATGACACCAATGTGGTGCTATAGTTTTGTGTTGCATATTTACATAAGGACCATGAGAGTGACACTAAATGTGACACCAATGAGGTGCTGAAGTCTTACGTTTTACTTTGACCTCCTTTAAAGAACACTATCGATCTGTGGAAAATGCTTTATTGTATCATGTTGCTCTACTGCAAGGAATATTCCCAAATGATACCAAAGTAATCCACAGACTTAATTAAGTGAAAATCAAATGATCCAGAAAAGTTTCTTCCTTAGTTTTTCACAACAATTATTGAAAGTTCACACCCTGATTTTTTTCCAAGAAGGATTATTCTAGTAACTTTGAGTGTTGGATCCGTGCAATCGTCCAGTCAGGCTTTACTCCTTGTGTAAACTCCCTCTGAAATCTAGGAAAAACATTATAAACATTGCGATCTTCCATCAACTCAAATAACTCAGATAATACCATAATACTGAAGTACACTCTTACCGCCTACATTTTTAATGGTCTGATCTATATTCAGCACCCACCAGCTTCATCATGTTATTAAATACTCACTAAAGTCCAGGCCTAATATGAGCAGTACTGTAGATATAATATGAGCAGCACTTTAGATAGCACAGGGAGACCACTGTTACCAATTAGTGAAAAACGGTGGTATTTGGTTCAGTTCATATACATTAAAACAATCTTTAAAATAGTAGGTTTAAAAAAAAAACATTTATTTTTAATTGTGTGTGTGTGTATATAAGTATGTGCATGTAGTGCTCATGGAGGTCAGACATTAGCTCCCCATGAAGTGGATTACAGGTAGCTGTGGGGCCTAGGCACTGAACATGGATCTTCTGCAAGAGCAGTATGTGCTCTTAACCACTGAACCATCTCCCCGGGTCTCGGTCTTAGTAATTTGAGCCACCATGGTCTTATAAGAAATATTAGCAGAAACAAAATTCAGTACTTATGATATGGATCTTAACTATAAAGAGACATTTTAAAAGAGGCAATTAATAGATTTAAATTAAACATAATATCTTAGATAATTATAATCAAAGCATAAAAACAAAACAAGAACAACGGCCAGACATGATGGCAAACTACTTTAGTCCCTACATTCTGGAGACGAGGCAAGGGGATCTGAGTTCTGATCAGTCTCGTCTACAGAGTGAGTTCCAGACTGGTAAGGAACATAGAGTGAGACCCTGTCTCAAACAAGCAAGCACACACAAACAAAAGACTTTTAGACAAGTGAAAAAATATAAGGGCATGATTCCTGTATCACTTGGTGAAACAATATATTTTCTTCCTAGGACATTTGTCATTTGTTTTGTTACTTTTAAACAAATTTATATATTACTGGCAAAATAAGTTATATTCTCTTACAAGGTGTCTCCACTGACTTGCTTTAGCTGTGCACCTTTCCAAAAATTACAAAATAATGTCTCTTCTAAGTTTCTTTAAGGGCAAGCAGCATCCCTTCAATTTTGCACCTGACCTGGAGTGTTTAGCATATGAAAGTTTATTAAATAAATGTCTTCTGAATGAATAATACCTATGCCAACTATGGCAGACTTGAATTGTTACAGATGGAAGCTTCTTATATTTCATCCCATGCATACCTCTGTAATGTGAAATTGCTATTTATTGTTCATTAAAATGGGGACGGGGCATCTCTAGACATCCTTTAAATTGTAAAAATCCTGTGACTACTGACAGAAAAGTATAGCACAATAATATTGCTTTAGTTCTGATCACGGATCCATCATTTTCCAAGTACTACCTCTTGACATCCAGTCATGAGGCAAATGGAGTTACAAATTAAACTAAAGCTGCAAGCCAAGCTGTGCACATCCTGGACAAAGATGTCAGAAAGAACCAAGATGCCTCATGACAGATGAAAGCATCCTGACTGAGACCTTACCTGATGCAGGTGAGGCTGAGGAAGCCCCAGAGCTGACCTTCCAGAACTCATAAAGCCGTGAGTCATAGGCAGAAGCAATGGCTGTTCGAAGCCACTGACTGCAGGCTTTTTTCTTTTCACTGGGTAGCTCTGGCTTGCCTGGAACTCACTGTGTAGACCAGGCTGACTAGAGATGCACCTGCCTCTGCCTTCTGAGGGGTAGGATGAAAAGTCTGAATCACCATGCCCAGCAAAATTCTACTTTCTACTTTTAACAACTCTATCTCATAGTCAGTTTTTCTTCGTAAGCAGCTTATCAAATTTCAATCTTTGATTTCTAAATTTCTCTTCAGTTTTCACTCTTTACACTGTCTTCCACTTTCTGGACAACGGAAATGAAACACACGATCATACTTACTCATAGCTTGCACTAAGCAGTTGTTTAGTTTCCACATTCTGATCTCCCAACTTCACCTGAAACACATTGGCTCCACCTAAAGAATCGGCGGGGATGTCCGCACTAGTCAGATACCAAAAGCACATCAGGATGTTGACGAACTTCCTTCCTTAGAGAAAGCACACACATATGACTCAGAAGAAGCTATCAGCTACATATCCAAAACAAAATCATAAACAGGCCGTCTACTTTTCCCCGGTCAGCCTTTGCCCACACTCCAGTGTAACTTAGAATACATGAATTAACACCATGTTCTTTCCCAAAGCTTGTCTTGGGGTTTCTGTCCTCTTGGCAGCTCAGGAACCAATCTACTGTTTGTTAAAATGGACATTACCACATGGATCACCCTCAGCTTACAGCATTTTCTAAAATGAAAACAATCTTAAGGCAAACACCTGCCTCCGCCAACAAGAGAGGCCATGCGTACAATTCTGCCCCACTTCAGCGGCTCCAAAGAAGGGCTCTGCTCTTTCACTCTGTGTGACTTAAGACTCCCAGTGTGTGACTGGTTAATAACGAAGTGCTAAGACAGAATCTGCAATGTTAGGGTGTAGTAAAATAGCACCCAAGATACCTTTCCAAGTATCTCAAATTAACTTGCACGTGAGTTTATCTACTGTCACTGCCTTAAAGGATACAAGCAGAGCTTATCTATCTTGTGTGCCTGCCTTGTGATGCATACATATCAAACCTGTAAATGGATTGATTAGTCAGTGCTAGTGGAAAACTGCACTGGAAAAGGGGAAGAACCACATAACTCCCAAACTCCTTCCAGCTGTGCCACTGTTAACTAACTCAATCTGGCAGTTTTGTGGTCCTCTCTCCTTTCCATCGTTATCTGATACTGTTTGGTTTTCTTTTATTCTTTATTCCTTCCTTGTAACATACAGCTAGAAATGTAAAATACTCAAGGGTTTCCTTCAAACTCTTTAGGAAATCTGATACATAAATATTCTTATTTGAAACATAGGAGCAGCCTGCTCTAAACAAACTATTTTCATCAATGTGAGAATTTTCTTTTTATTGTTGTTTTTAAGACAGGGTCTGTTTAGGTAGTCCTTGACCTCAGAGATAGATCCTCTTGCTTCTGCTGAGACTGACGGTGTGAGCTATCACAACTGGCCTTGGATTTTCCTGCTATGTAGTACAGTAACCAGGTAGCAATATGGCCAGAACTTACTATCAGGCACCAACACTGAATTTCAAAGTTAGGTACTTATTTAAACAGCAAATATGGCGTATTTTTCTTACTTTTAAAATTCTTATTTTTTATTTATTATGTATGCTGGGTTGGTTTTTCAAACTAGGAAAGTGATACAGGCTTTCAAGGGCTTCAAATGTCTGTTCACAGACACAGGTCCTCTATCCTCTGGCACTTACTGCTTCGGTTAATTTGAACAATTAATCATCATGTCAAGTTGCCTTGGCCAGCGTTACCTTTCTCATCATAGAAAATGGAGATGTCCCCTGCTGATGAATAGACAATTTCATTTATGTCCGCAGCAAGTGCACTTTTATGGTTATCAGGCAGTGAAGTAACCTTTTCTTTTAATACCTGTAGCACCTGAGTCAGGAAAAACAAAACAAAACAGCAGTTTATTCCTTCATGTTTTAAAAATATTTTAAAAGTGATGTTTATTACGGAATTTTCCAAGACCTATTTAAAAAATATTTTTACTTTATCTACTCATCCTCAAAAATAAAACTAAGTTATTCAGCTAGATAATTACTGGTAGAACATAAGTGAGACTATGTTTGTATCATTCTATTGTAAGAATCATACACTTTTTAGATTTAAAGAACATTTTACCTCTTTGGCTACAAGTTCTTCCAATTGATCAAATTTACAATGTGACAGCAACTTGGACACATAAGCAAAAGCCTTGGGAAAAAAAGAGGGACAAGGTAACGATTATTTCAAAAGATCATATGAAATATACAACATACATACTGAAATGGCTAGTGTACTAAGACCTGCTTTATGGCAAATGTGATATCACAAACTATTACAACAACGTTGGGCACGACTGCTTTTAAGTTGATTGACTTTTTTCAGACGGTATGGCTACATATACAGTTACAAATGAGCACACTGCTAATTATGAATCCACTTTTAGGTCCTGAGAGATAACAGTGTGTGGCATATATATACACTAGATACCTCAATAGGAAAAATTACTGTACATTTTACTTTAAAATGATGATGTAAATAACTATGATCTACTGCTTAATCAATTGCAGATAGTAATTAGAAAGTGAGACACTTAAAGTAGGAGCCTAGATTGCACTGGAAGTTTGGAGCTGGGTTATAGACGGAGCCTCTCTAGGTAGGTTTAGGAAAGTCAAAGAGAATAGTTTATCATCCACAGCAGTAACTCTCAACTGGAAGTGGAGGTCTTATTTCAAGGAGAAAGAAGGGAAAGCACAGTTCTCCACGTCCCAGCAGCCAGAGAAAAGCTGGCACACTCTTATCCCGACTGAATTTCAGCCTGCTGAGAGAAGACAAGTTCAAGGATTAGTAGAGATAAGAACAGAGCCATCAGCTCCCCCCTACAGGAAGTAGCTGAGATCTGAAGCCCAAAGCTCTATGTTGGATTCCACTTGGGAAAAACCCCTTAAAGAAGTAACTAAATAAAATGAGGTGGTCAGTGTCTTTACGTGGGGATGACAGCAGAGATGCTGACAGAAACACATACAGAGGCCTCAGGAGAAAGCAAAGCTCCTGATCCCTAGATACTGAAGTACTTCTTTTTAAGCTAGTCAGTTTGTGGCCCTCTGCTAAAATACCTAGCAAACTACAATACAATGCAGATGACTTTTGAGAAAATGCACAAATACAAATGGATTCAAGGTTTCCCCAAACAATAAAGAAGTACTCAAGATCAGAGGTCTTATAATGTTTGGTAAGCTCTCACATGCAATAAGGGACTATCTGGACAAAAGGAACCATAATTAGTATGTAGAAACCTGTTTGTGTGGTGGAGATCATACCTGAGAAAATTGCCCTAAAGAGTAATAATCATAGTGAGGCTACCCTGGTAGGATTCCAGTGACATAGGAATGCCTACCTCAAGACACTTCTGGAAACAGCCTTCTTTTCCACAGAAAATACTGAGCAACTGTACAAGAGGGCTCTAAGAAACAGTCATGGCTCAAGGTAGTTAAGAAAAGTTAGATATACAGACATACAGATGGCAACTGGGTGCATTAGGAAACATATTTCCTTATCTCTTGATAAATATTTGCCTAAATTATATGTATCCATTTCAACTGCTGGTGACTCTGCTGGACCAAGGCTGCTTTTATTATTTCTTAGAAATTTATTTATGTGTCTAAGTACTTTGCCTGCAAGTATGTCTGTATACTACACGAGTAGACAGGGTGAGAGTCCCAGGAACTAGAAATGCAGACAGTTATACGATGCCAGATGCCATGTGGGTGCTGAGAATGGAACCTAGGAACTCCGGAAGAGCACCCTGTTTTCTTTAACCATTGAGCTCTCTTTAGCACCAAGGCTACTTTTGAACACGATTAACCTTCCTTGACTTCATCATGTCTGAAAGACAAGAGGCCCTTTCACTTTCATGCTATATGATAATTTCCATTTCCAACACATAAATGAACTAGTGTGGTCATGTACAGATGATGGGTAGACTACACTGTGGAGTGTAGGGTCACACCAGTTTATCTCTGCACGTACAATTGACACAGAGATCAACACGAGCAAATTTACCCCTCATAAGAATACTGAGAGAGGCATTATTACTCAAATTTGCTCCTTTTTATTTGTCAGATACACGCACTAGTCAAGAGCTGACTCGAGGAAATAGGAGTTAATACTGAAATGATTACATTAAGCTGAAAACACTAATTTATACTAATATATCACATGAGTATAGATGGCTGCAATTTGGGGAAAAGATCTGAAATAAGTCAGGAGTAAAGATATAAATACCAGCATACAATTAATTATAATCAGTGCTAGTATTATGCTGATGGTGCTTGGCAATATGAACTGGGGCATAAACTGTGACGTCTACCTTTGCATCAGTCAATGGTTCTGAAATACTAGGGATTGACAAAGAAAACTGAAGGAAATTAAAATAGCCTTCCATCCGGGAACAAGGAAGATACATACATGGTCTGTAAATAATCTCAGGATTAAAATGTTCATTCTAAGATAATATCATTTGCCCTTCAGAAAGGTCATGATGGGCAAAGTCAGAGCTAGAAATCACAAAAGCAGTCTGTTTATGAGTCTGGACACTCAGCAGACCAGCAGCCTCAGCAAGCTCTTTGAAATGGTACAACTGCTCATTCCCATCTCTAGCCTCACGATCCTTGCAGGAATATATATCGAGGGAGGAGGGCAATACATGTCATACACTTGTCAGGAAGTTCTGCCTTTAAACCTGGGATGATATCACAGTACACTGGCAGTGTTTTCGTATTCCTCACCATAACCTATCCATTCAATTTACTTAAGATATTTATGAAGTGCCTACTATGTGTGTTTGGCTCAAGCATTTTAGCTAGAAAATGACTAACATGGCAGGAACTGGCTTACTTTCTAACCCAAAGCCTGAAGTGAAAAATACAACTGGAAGGTCTTAATTGAATCCCTCCTTGACGACCATGCAAACACACCTAGATGCTTATTTAATGTTATGAAGTGGTTGAAAGATTCAGTTGTCTGGGGATTCACTACCATCGTTCGGTAACGTGGATCGCAACGAAGATCGTCACAGCTTAACACTTGAGCACGTAAGAGCTGAAACGCACGAGGCGAACAGGTTAGGGAAGCAAACAAACCTGCTTCGCCCCCTCAGAGAACTCAGCGATACTGAACTCCTTGTCGAAATAGGCCCAGATAAGGAAGGCGTAAATTCGAGTCCGGACCCAGTTGATGGGGTTGGAGACCCCCAGAATGAGCATTCTGGTTTTCTGGCGTTGCTGGGGCTGCTCCTCGGTACTGTAGCTGCGGCTGGAACCAGCAGGGAAGGAAGCGAGGGCTGGAGGAAGTTCTGCCCGTCGGAGCAGGGGCCGCCGGGGACCCCAGGAATGCAGTGCCGGAGCTGGCCAGGCCCTAGTGCAGCAAGGAACCGGGGTCGCGCTTGAACCCAGGCGGCGGCGGCACAAGCAGCAAAATTCACTCAGCGACAGCCTCACCTCGGTGGCACCGAGAATCCGAAGTCGGGTGGCCCGGCCGGGCAGCGGCCGAAAAAGCAGATGCAGAGGCAGAAGACGGGCGGCCAGCGCCATGTTTGTGACCTTTCACCTCTGCATGCCTGTGCAGTACCGAAAGGAGGCCGGCGGGAAACCAGCTCGGCAGTGCCGGGCAAGGAGAGCACAGGCCGCCTGCTGCTGCCACCTCTGGTGAATCCGCCCATCGCGGCAGTGACACACGCGGCCCAGGTAACCGGCCTCGGGCTCCCGGCCCCGCGATGTGAACCAGCCGCCCTCTGGCGACCGTCCGTCCCCTGTGCGGCCCTTTTCTCCTGGGGTTGTGTTTGCGGGGGGAATCCCTCCTGAACGGACACATCCACGTTTCCCAAACCTGTGCAAACTAAGTTGAATCCACCATGGCCGAGCTGCGTCTTCCGGTTCCCCGGCTCCGGGGCGTCTCCCGGGAGCAGTTTTTGGAGCATCTCTACCCACAGGTGAGGAGGCCCGCAGCGGGAAGCCGGGCGAGACCCCGCAGAACCGACCGGCGCTCGTGTCCGGAGAAGAGACCGCAGACAGCCGCTGCACACTGGGTGGCTTGTCGCCTGGGGACAGGGCGGAAGGGATCTGGAGACCGGCTAGGGGATTAAAAGCCTTGGCGAAAACGGCCCCATGTCTCCGGGAGCAGGATTTTCGAGGTGTGAAGCATTTTGCCAAAGCTCCGATAAGAGCAGCCTTGGCGGGAGTCCTGTTGAAATGAAGAGGGTGGTTTTTCTGGCCTCGCGTGCCCTCTTCTACGGGGTTTCCCAAACTTTAGCACAGGACCCCTCGTCCGCTATCGGTCCTCACAGTACTTGTCTATTCCGAGATAATAGAATTTTGAGGCGCAACGTTTAAGTCTAATGAGAGATTACAGCAGGGAAGCCAGTGGGGATCTTCCCGAACGTTTCCTCCGGTATAGGTCTTTGATTTTTAACTTGGATCGTAAAGGCTTAATAAACCCTTTCGATTTTAAAGGAAATTAAAAAAACAAAAAACAAACAAAAAAAACAACCACGAGCGGAAAGTAGTTCAGGAAAGTTTGCGTTCAGGAATTTGCAAGATAGTCCAAGTTTCAGGAAAACCAGTAAGGATTCTGGCGAATATTCAAAAGGAAAGGTCTCTAAGGCTATGTTAGCAGCAGTGGAGTGGAATCTTGAAATGTATCTTTGAGAACTCTGCTCAGAAGACAGAATTCCAGAATTCCTGACAACACTACAGAGAAGTTTCTCTGTATTCGAGTCAATATGAAAAAGTTTATTACGAGTTTTTAAGGTCATGCTTCAGTGGGGAGATACTTTGGATAATATTGGGTAAAACCGTGGGTCACTAAGATTGTACAAGGAAGTTAAGACCTGTCTTACTGTAAATGGAGATTTGTCTTGCTCATCAGAATCCTAGAAAATAGCTGCTTTACTAGAGGGGAAAAAAAGCCATACCTGGTTATATAGGCTTTAGCCTTAGACATGATTTGTTGCTATAATATTTTTATTTTAAGTATTTCTTTATAAAAAGGAATATTGTCCCCATGTAGGCAACCTCCCAGCACATTTTGTTAATTGTGCTGGATTTTTTTTTTTTTTTTTTTTTGGTGGGGAGGGCAGGGTTCAAGACAGGATTTCTCTACTATGCACCCTGGGCAGTTCTGGAACTCTGTAGACCAGGCTGGACTCGAACTCAGAGAAATTCTTTGATACACTAAGCTATTAAAAAAAAAAAAAAGTGAGAACTTATAGCAATTTTTAAAGCATGTGTTTCAAAAGTTTTAAAAAGAAAATGTATAGTCTTTGGGAAAAAGGAAAAAGCAAATGTGTGTTGGGCATCACTTTAAATAAAAGAAATGCATGCAGTGGTTGTGCAGGCCTTTAATCCCAGCACTTGGAAGGCAGAGGCAGGTGGAGCTCTGAGTTTGGAGCCATCCTGGTCTACAGATTGAATTCTATAGAGAGAAACCTTGTCTCAAAAAACTGAAAAGAAAAAACAAGGAAAGAAAGAAAGAAATTGGCTCTCTAGGGGATGAGCTGAGTATAAGCTGGAAGGATGTGGTGAGACAGCTTGCTGTGAGGGGAGTCAGATGAATATTTTACATTCTAAGGTGGGATTTCTGTGAGTTTGTGGCTAGCCTGGTCTACATAGTGAGTTCTAGCCAGGACACACAGTGAAACTGTCTCCAACAAAACGAAACAAACACAGAAGTTCAACAGAAGTGAGAAGTGATTTTAAGACAAAACAACCTTAAAGTAGAAATAGCAGGGCGGGTGGTGGCATGCACCTTTAACCCCAGCTCTCGGAATCAGGAATCAGGCAGCCTTACCTGAGTTTGAAGCTTGGTCTACAAAAAGTTCCAGAACAGGCAGGACTACACAGAGAAACCTTGTCTCAAAAAATTTAAAGAAAGAGAGACTAAGTAACACGTGAGCCTATTTGGGGTAAGTCCCTCCAAAATCTAACTTTATGTGTCCAGTCTAAAGAGGAAAAGGACTGGAAATGATTCTCTTGGGAGACTTGTGTTTTATAGCTCTGTGAACTAGCAGTCCTGAGTGTTTTCTGGAAATTTGCAGATGATTAATATCGATGGTGGAAAATCAATTTTTAATTGTTGAGCAAAAGTCACAAAGGTACAAATAATAAAGGCTAGATTTAGCCTTGACATATGTATTATTCATAATATGTTAAGTTTATGTATATGTACATATGGTACATATATGGTGAGAAATAAAGATATGTAATTGCATGTCTAGATTTGTGTATTGGGGGTTTATACACATGCCCTTACATGTTCCTCAGCCTTTACCAATGAGAAGGTAGGGAGTTATGATACAGCATGAAAAGAGCCCCTTTAGGGTGATGAAGATAATAAAAGCACCTTATGCATATAATTAAAATGCCAAAAGGAAAGTTCCCACCGAAAGCAGAGTTTCCTGTAGTCCTGGCTAGAACTCACTGTGTAGAAGGTATGGGTTGCAGGGCTGGGCAGGGAAAATAAAAAGATAACTGGATTGTTTTATTTTGTTATAAAATAAGGAAATGTTTAGTTTTTTAACAGGGACCAGGCAAAAGAGACCTACTGGCCAAATCTGTGGTGATTTGTGCATTAAAATTCTATCAGAGACTTGGAGACAGAAAGACGGAGTAAATGTTAGGGCAGAATGCCATGTCTCTTTATATATCTGGGAGGACAGATTCCATTTTCTCAGTGGAACATTCCTTACTCTAATTGCATAACCTAAAATCTAATCATGAAGAACCTAGATAAATACAAATCCAAGGGTATTCAACAAAATAATTGGCTTACATGCTCAAAAATATTAAGGTCATAGACAAAGAAAACTGATGAACCATTCCAGATGGAAAGAGATGTGATCGCTGAACCTGACTGGCATCTCAGCCCAAATTCTGGGTCAGGGAAAGAACTCTGAGGGAAATGATTGGGATAATTAGTGAATTCTAAATGTGTATGGTGGGTTACATAACAATATGTCAGTGTGAGATGCAACTTTGATAATTGCTCTGTAAGAGAATAGCCTTGTTTTCAGAAGATAGACTTTAGTTTTGGAGATGAGGACATGATACTAACAATTTAACTTTGAAATGGTTCAGAAAATTAAGTTTAATACACTGCATGTGTGAGCAAGCAATAAACAGGATCTACATATTGAAAAATTGGTGAGTCAAGTAGAGAGCAGATGGAAATTCTTATATTCTTGGCATTTTTAGAAAAGTTGAAAGTGATATCAAAATTAAAAGTTACAAAGATGAAGTAAAATTTAATTATATTTTTGCCATAAATAACATAAAAATACTTTAATATTTGATTTTTTTAATCTGTTGACGAGGCTGTTTTGTTTCTCTAACCTTAGACTTGTTCTAGGTATGTGATGTAGGTTTTAGTAATAGCACAAATTATTAGATGCTTTAGGTTGGAGCATCTTAGGCTCAGCTCAAAGCCACACTCTGATTCCAAGGCAGCTTGTGATGGAGAGTTCGTTCTTACAGTTGTATTTTTTACCTTCATTACAGAGAAAGCCTCTCGTGTTGGAAGGTCTGGACTTGGGACCTTGTACGAGCAAATGGACAGTGGATTACCTGAGCCAGGTTGGAGGGATAAAAGAAGTGAAAATTCATGTGTCTACAGTTGCACAGATGGACTTCATTAGTAAGAACTTTGTGTATAGGTATTTTCTTCTGAGGTTACTCTGGGGACACAAATAACTTTTTTAAACCTTAAAAACATTCTTACGTCATTATATAAAATCCATACTGCATCTCATCTTTAGTCTAGTTTCTGTTTTCCTGGAATAGCTCAGTGCTTTTTAATCAGTGGCTTAAAATACAGGAGTCCTGAGTTTATGTAATTGGACAGAGACATTTGCACAGTCTTGTTTTTAAGCATAGGGTGCACCTGTATCCCGTGAAGTCATGGAACAGAGGACGCCTATTCTTGGAGTTAGGTTGCCTCTAAAGTTGTGTGCTGTGTTCTTTCAGTCTTTAGTGACCCGATTCTGCTGCCATTGCCCAGTGCATGAAGTTGTCTTAAAGGCTGATGTTTCTTTTTGCTGCTCCAGGAGTACAGGACAGCCTGTGTTTGGTGTGTACTCTCTGTCTTCCATTTAGTACATTTGAAACTGTGCTGAATGAGTTTTGAGTGCTGATAGCTTCTTCCATAGGCTGCAGTCTCTGGAAGGTAACTGCTGCTAAATGTCTACATTTGAAAGCGTTAAATGGCATCTTGCAGATTTCATGTGCTATTTATTCCCGTGAGAGTTATTAAAAATGTTAGATTAAAAAACAAACAACTTTCACATTCTGAGCATGTTTAGTTCCCAGAAAATTAAATTTATTCAGAGGCCCTGTTATTCTCAGATTCTAGTTGAGAGATGAGCTAAAGGGGTTCCTGGTGACAGGGCCATTCCTGTCTCATTGGTGCTTTCCAAGCCTGTGTAGTGACTGCCAAAGTACTCTGTTTCCCGCTGAGCAGTCACTGTTACAGTTTTGAGTTACTTCCTAGGCCACAGATTGATCTTAACTGCCTTAAGTTTTTCCTGGTGTTAGAAGTAAGAGGTTTCTGGCCTGGACTTTCTCAGGCCTAGCCTCAAGGTTTGGACCTGCAGAGACACACAGATGCTTATGGCCTAAGGCCCAGGCATATAACTGGCCAACTCTTTACCCTTAAACTAACCCATGATTCTTATCCTGTTCAGCCTTGCGGCTCGGTACCTTTTCTCAGAGCAGCATAGCTGTCCTCTGCATCTTCTGGCTTGTCTGGCAACTCTGGAGTCTCTGTTCTTCCTGTTCCCAGAGTTTTCTTAGTCTAGTAGCCCCGCCTACACTTCCTGTCTGCCTTCAACCAATCAGCGTTTTTATTAAACTCATAGGCAGGACAATTATTTACAATGTAACATCATAAATCCACTATGGTAAGAACTTTGCGCTTTTTATTCAATCAAGGAAGTGCTGGAGGGATGAGTGTTTTTCAGCCTGTGGTTAATATTATTCATTTTCCAGAATCTAATGCCATAACAAGTGGGTATTGAAACTTCATCTTGAATGGTTTTGATATTTTTCATGTCTTTTAAACTTTTTAAAACTTTGTTTAAAACACATATATTATGTAATAGTTTCTATTCTAGGGTCTTCAGCACCTTTCACTAGAGCTACTAAAAACACGAAAAATTATTTTTGTACAAGGAAAGAAGTAGTTTTTGTTTATTTTTGGCATTTACTAAGCAATAGGAAAGAAGAAATTGAATCTAGAGATACTGAGACATCAGAAATCCTGTAGATTCGTGGCATGCACTGACATGTACAGTCACCTTAGTGTGAGTGTTCCGTCTAGAGGTCATGTCTGAACAAGCATTTGTGTCTCCATAGCATCCTTCCCAGTCAGGACACGCTGAGCAGAAGCACACTGCACACTTATGCATCATCTAATTCCATCCTCAGCTTCCCCCTCGTTCTCATGAAGCCTGGTACTGCCCTCGTAAAGCAGCCATTCCAAAAACAACTGGGTGATAAACTGAGGCTTTTGTTGTTTGGGTTTATTGACAGCTCCTTATGTGTTGCTAAAGTTACATTACCGCTGTTATCACAGTGTCTTAGGTGCTGTGCCAACACTAGGTTATATTTCCCACTTAACTGTGATAGTCTGTAATATAGAATCTGTTCATAATGATTTTACAGATGAGAAAAATGAAAGTTTAAAAAAAAGTAACTTGGGGCGTCATGAGATGGCTCAAAGGATACAGTGCATGTTACAACTTTGATGACCTAAGTTTGATGCTCTATATACACATGCCATGGTGTGAATGCACCCACCCACATCCAGCCCCCTTCAAAATGCATGAAGTAATTTTTAATCACATTTAAAATATTAAGCAATTTGTCTAAGATCATTTAGTTTAAAATGATAAAACCTAGGATGTATTTAAATTTGCTTGTCACAGAATCCATGAGAAACCTTCTTTGATACTTTTTCACTTACTATTCTGTGTGCTGGTGCTAAGAAAAAGCAGAAAGTAATAGAAGACTCTCTGCTTAGAATATGGTGAGACAGAGAAAGCCTAAGGCTGAGGAACTTCCCAGCTGCTGTGTAGAGACAGGTTGGGATAGACTGATGTCCAACTTTTCATGGCCTGCTTTATCTTGCTCTTGCAGGGTCCTGGTCAGAGCTGCTTTTGTGAAGTTACAATCTTTGTTCTCCTTAGTAAAAAGGCCAAGTGTAGACAATTACACCACTTATGCAGGGAGCCATGGGCCGTATTTGCCTCCCCAAATCTTAATGCTGTGTACATAGTGAGGCTTTTTCTGGGAAGCACTGAGTAGGAAAGTGTCAAGAAAGTTTGCTGATAAAGTAGATCAAACACTGAAGTAGGAGACATGGCACTGGGTGGTGAATAAATAGCAAACTGCCTCCTTTCTGCAGTGCCCTACACCATTTCTGAAATAGCTTCAGTTCACATTGACATTCACACTCACATGACTCACACTCCATAATGTGACAAAATTTTCTTAGGTTTTCAGAAGAATACAGGCTGGAAACAGCATATTAGCAAAATGTTATCGGTAAATTGTGTGATCCAAGAGCCATTTTTGGTCAACCAGTGACAACTTAGTTATAACAGAACAAGACTATGGAGGTGGTCCTTGAACATACCCCAGCGTAGGTAAATGTCCCCAAAGCTAATGTCTTGATACAGGTCACAATAACTTGCAGATTTTTCTACACAGGGAAATGCCATTCTTCTTCAGTAAACAGCATTGCCTGGTATCATGGCTGACATTAAACCTTCATCCTTACTCAGTGTGTTTCTAGGAAAAGAGCAGTACTAGGGGAAGCTAGCCCAAGGTCAGCGTCTCAGAGAAGAATTTACGGTTCCTTGGTAATGAGACTCAGGGATTTCCAATGATTAGGGATTAGAAGACACATTGTGAGGATTGCTTGTCTTACTCCCGATGTGGTAGCATCTTCACGATTGGGGAATGGTTTTGCACAGGAAGCCCTCTGCCTCCAAGCTACATCTAGGAATTGTTTTTAGTTCTACAAGGTACTAGGGTAAACCTCTGACTTGAAGAGTATGGTGTAGAGGAAACAACTGTGGCTTCTAGTATATCTAACCACTTTCTCCAGAAGCCATACGATGGTAGGTAAGACCAGAGGGTGACAACAGTGGCCTTGTCTGCTGAGGTGGTGACAAGAAGCACCAGTCGGGCTGGAATGTGTCCACGTGTGATCTCACTACAGCTCATCCCTAGTGAGAGACGAGTGCCTGTCCCAGTCCCAAGATTTGGCCATCCCACATAGTGACAGGTGGCAGTCAGAACCCCAAAGCTCATTCATTTTACTATTGTAGCTTTACTTTGATGCTCTGTGTATGTGATTGCACTGCCCACAGAGGCCAGAAGAGGGTGTCAGATGATGTGAAACTGGAATTACGGATGGTTGTGAGCCACATGTGGGAGCTGGAAACTGAATGCACATTGTCTTCAAGAGTAACAAGGGCTCTTAAGCACAAGATTCTCTCTTCAGCCCCAGTTTATATTTTCAAAGTACCTGATACCATGGAAACATCCCTCTTAGTAACTTGGAAAGAAGATATTGACCTTTAAAGATTCATATGAGCCATAAATTTAAAATCTTAAATCTAAAAATTCAGGTAACAGGTCACATTTATATATTGCTAAATGAATTTTGAATATTCAGAATTCTATCTACCTAGGTTACACTAAAAACTGGATATTTCAAAGCACATGGCACTTAAGTGTGCCAAGTCAAATGCATCATGATGGCTTTCCTAGTTGGTATGTTATTTTTGTGTCTAAGGATTCTGTTATGTTTATTTCAGAACTTTACCATTTAACAAGTTGGTCCAGAGAGCAGCTGAAGAAACTCATAAAGAATTCTTTATTTCAGAGGTAATTTTCTTTAGAAATCATTTGTAGCCATATAATAAATGGATTTTATGTGTGTACATGTGTGTGAAGGCCACAGGTTGGCACTGGGTGTCTCTCTCAGTCATACTCCATGTTTTTGTTTTTTGAGGAAAGCACTTTTGGAACCTGGAAGGCTGGGTGACCAAAGCTCTAGGGTGCCTCCTGTTTTTTTCCCCAGTGCTAGGAGGACAGGTACATACTGCCACATGTAGCTGTTTCAGTGTGGCTGCTGGGTGTTGAGCTCAGAGCCTCATGTTTACACAGCAAACATTTTATCATCCGAGCCATCTTCTCAGACCTCCCTAAATGGGCTTCCTTGTAAAGAGTCACTAGGTTGTTGTGTACAAAAAAATCTTAAAAATTATCTTATGTACAAGAGCCCTAATCTCTGTTAGCCCTTCTTAAATTCTAGTTGGCTATTCTATGGGCTGTAGTTCTCAGACCTTGGCCAAATTATTTTTGCTTAAATATACCTATTTCTATGTGAAGATGAAAAATAACTTATTTCATAAGGTTTTTATAAGGACTATCCAAATAAAATAATCTATACCTGTAGTGTGCCTGGCACAGAAACTACTCATCAAGTATTAATCATTAATCCTACATTTTTTGAAAATACTCTAGTGTTGTATACCAAGTTCAAATGTTGAGAAAACTTTATTTTCATATATTAAAATTTCTGTATTTTATTGTTACCAGCATTGTTTCTTTTATCTGTGTAACATTTGCTCAGGATTAAAGCCACAATATAATTTAGCTCTGAGTAATTCAGTTTAAATACCTCAATTAGGAGATTAATTAGGGCTTACCCTTAAATAACAGTTTCAAGTTAATTGTGTTAGCGTTGGAGTGGTATGTCAGTTGGTTAAGGATACAAGTTTGATCCCCCAACACATATGTGAAAATGCTGGGCATCCAGGCATACACTTGCAGTAATTCTAGAGCTGGCTAGGTGAAGACAAAAGGATCCTGGAGCTCACTAGTCAGCCAGCATAGCCAAATTAGTAAGCCTGTCTCAGAAAACAAGGTATCCAGAGAAGCAACAGTGTTGACTTCTAGCCTGACCTTGATTAACATGTCTCTTAAAACAGTTCTGCATTAGTTGTTCCTAAGTACTGTAGTCATTCTTTGAACATATATTCATTGCTCTTAGGGCCTTTTCCCATTAAAAGTTAATGAATGGCATAGATTAAATAGCCATGAAATGTGCAGACAAAGGGTTAGATCGAAAAATTATGAAATGTATGTAAACATGGATTCTCAGTTAACCAATGGAAAGCTGAGACTGAGATGGAGTCAGCATCAGGCAGTAGTGCCTGTCGAAAGGAAGAGGGAGCTAGAGAGTAGTTGGTGTGTGTGTGCAGATGTGTCTGTCAGGGAGTGGGGGCATCAGATGCAACTATACACACCTGGCAGTCTACCTGAGCAGATTGTCCATCAGAGGGCTCCTGGACAGGTGGCGGCTTCTAGACCACTTGCATCTTCTTTGGTTGGTGCTTGGATATACCCTATGTAAAGAACGTAACCCCTGGGTCAGATACTGAGGTGAACCTGAAAAAATCGACAGCTGCAGCCACAAGTCAATGCGTTCTTTGCAAATAAGCAAAGAGTTGAGCAGTGTGCTTCTTTGCTGTATGACAGTTCAAATTTTTGAAGAACATACTTTGAAGCCTATTTAAAGAATCATTTCAGTGTGGCATTAAAGATATGAAAACAGCTAAATTACTATTTTGTGAATGTAGATTTATAGTTTATTTTAAGGTTAAATGAGCTATAAAGTTTATAACAGTCTGTATTGGCTTCTAGAAGGCAGAATTCTTGAGTTGGATTGTTCTGTACTTGACCTACTATATCTCAGTTCTCTGTTCTAGGAAATGCATGCAGTAGTGGATGGTTTTGTTGTTTGTAGAGCGAGGGAATAGAGTCACAGGTGTCACAGATGCAGGGCCAGTGTCGGGACATGGTCTGACGCCTAGGCCTGCAATGCTGTTTTAGAATCAGTTCTCTTATTTAGCTACTCAGGTAGTCAGAAGTGTAATGATAATGTTTAAAACTACTTATGTAATTTTGTTCTTATTAAAAGATGTATTTCTAAATCATACATGAGCTGACTCTTAAGGATTTGGTTGAAAATTCAAGTTGTTGCTGATAGACATGGTATGGTATAATGCAGTCTTCCTGTGTGGTTTGTTTTTTTTTTCCTTTTTAATGTACTTATTTTTTAATTTATCCCATTTCCTTGCTGTATTAAGAAGTTTATTGTTGGATGCACATTTGATTTATCCAGTGTTAAAACAGTGTACATAGAAGTATCAGTTAATTAGGGGGCTTCACATCTGCTTACGTTGCCTTTAGAATTTCTTTTATTTACTGGGTCCAGTCATGAGCAACATATAAAGACATTTCTTTATGTGGCCACCAGGGAGCATCAGTACAGAGTGTAAGATCAGTTGAACTTTTTAGATGACGTAAGTAGGCCATATTTTAAGATTTACTCCACCTATTTCTCGCTGATTTTTAATGACTACTGATGCTGTTTTCCTTTGGGGTGTTTAAGGATGAGAAATACTACTTACGGTCACTTGGAGAGGACCCAAGGAAGGTAAGAATTGTGGATTTAAAGCAGTTACTTAAAAATGTCAGTGAACGTTTTACATTGTCAGCTGTAAATTTTCTATTATTGTAAATACATGGCCCACTTCATCCTCATCCGTTTCTTTAGTGATTTGTGCCCTGAGCAAGGAGTCTTTTAAGAAGCTGATTATTTAGTTACTCAGAACTATAGACTCTAGAGTCATCTCATTCTATACATTAAGAATCCCTGTTACTATGTAGCTTACAGACAGACGGTAGTTCAGCTATTAAAACACTTACTAAAATCATTGAAGACTTAGCTGCGCCTTTATGTGTATTCAGAGCTAACTTGATAAGGCTAGACTAGATATGAGTTACAGGAATCTTGCTGTGAGAAGCTCTGTGTGAGGATATTAAAGTGGACAGTATTATTAGTCTGCTATTCCTTCACGAGAAAGGTCTCAACAGTGGTTCTCAACCTTCCCAATGCTGCCCCATTTAACAGTTCTTCATGCTGTGGGGACCCCTCAACTATAAAATTACCTTTGTTGCTACTTCATGACTGTAATCTTCTACTATTAGGAACGGTAACGGAAACATCTATATGACCTCAAGGGTGTTGTGACTCACAGGTTGAGAACCACTGTGTGAGGTGGGGTAGTGATCACAGTCAGGGACTTTAAAGCACTGAACTCATTTGCCTCTTTCGTCCTTAGTACACACTGTTGTGACCTGCAGTAATTGTTATGCCATGATTGCTTGTTATATACATTCTTTTCAGATACTATTTGTAATCTAAATATTTTTGTTTGTTAATGTAGGACGTTGCAGATATCAGACATCAATTTCCATCATTAGGAAGAGATATTAAGTTTCCAATGTTCTTTGAAGAGGAGCAATTCTTTTCCAGTGTTTTTCGAATTAGTTCACCTGGATTGCAACTCTGGACTCACTATGATGTATGTCACAAAATAAGAAATGTAAAGGTTCAGAAATCTATTGCTCTAATGGGTCTGATGTTCACAGAGCTTTACAGGCTCCTTTAGAGATCTCTGCAGTGTCAGTTGGCTGAAACATGGAGCTGTGAAAATAAGCCACTTGTAGAACAGTAGTAATATGGAGTCAGCTGATAGCAAAACCTAGTTTTTATATTTTTTTATGGTCTGGTTCTTAAATTATAGATATGAAATTAGTTAGGGTTTAATGGGGGAAGATGTAGAAATACAGTGTGATAGAAACAATTGACTGGCCATCAAGGTTGTTATTTAGGGCAAAGGTAGAGATTGTGGGGAATGATTTGCAAGAATAAGAATTTGGGGTACCTGGAGGCCTTAGGATGTGTATCCCTTGATACACACACACATATATATACATACATACATACATACATACATACATACATACATACATACATACATATATATATATATACACACACATACATATATACTAAGTAAATTCTAAGTGATGTGTATAGTTTGGTGTTGGCAGCTGGAGAAACAGGAAACTATGCAGGACCTGCTATATTTCCAAAGGCTTTTGCTATTTTGAAGCCCTGGCTGGATTTGACCTTAGATCATCCTCTCTGCCTCTCAGCTGGCAGGAATTCAGACATGGCAGCATGCCAAAATGTTATGCCATGTCCGTAGTTATTCTAGTACATTTTAAAACTTACAGGGGATTTCAACATAGGAACTCTATAATTAGTTGAGACATACGTGGAATCTTAGCATATTTTCAAGAAAATGATGTGCATCATATATTTTTAACTTTATAGATTATGCTTTAAATTTTAAGTAGTTTGCTTTGACCTTGAGTTACAATAGAATATATAATACTATTCTTAAAAAATAAGTTAGACTAATTATAATTACAGCATGAATGCTTACTAAGTAAAGGGTTAGTGCTACAAGGAGAAATGTGTCAGTAGTGATGATTAATACATGAATGACCGTGCACACATCTCACTCAGTATGTCTTAATTCTTTAATTGAATTACGTCTTTCTGCCTTTTAACATTTTTCAGAATCTGTACCAAGAGAGGACCCCTTTTGTATATACGGGAAGAGTTAACATTGATGCATTGAAAAGCATACTATGGGAATTTGCCTGACTGTAGTCCTATACAAATAGTCTCATGATCGGTTTTATAAACACGTTGTGGGTGGATGTATATGCAGTGTTAATAGCAGCTGCATTGGTACTTTGCATTTGGCCCAGGGCATTCCTCGACAACTCAGTAAGACAAGTACCAACCAAAGGCAGCCTCGGGTGCTCTTATGCTCCCGTTCCACTTGTTTTTCTGATTTGCTGGTTTTCTCATGTTAAGAAACATGGGAAGAACTGTCTTCAATAAAGACATAGCTGTATGTGTGTTGTTAGGTTTGAATTCTGACTATGAGAGTTTTGTGTGGGTCAAATCTCACAGGAGTAGAGTTTAACATGCAGTGAGTCGTGCCTGTGATCCTAGCTACTCAGAAGCTCATGCAGGAGTACCAGAAGGCCAGTTTGAACAACGTAGTGAGACGCAGTAAGCCCCAGTCCTCCCCTCCAGAAAAAAGGAAAGAGTAGGGTTTCAAGTTATCTATTTAGAATGCCATTAGTTCTGTTGATTTGCATTTTAGATACTGCTTACATATGCATCCTATTGATCTGTAGGTAATGGATAACTTCTTAATACAAGTGACAGGAAGGAAGCGAGTCACACTGTTCAGCCCTCGAGATGCACACTACTTATATTTATCAGGTATGGTTGGCTTCTAAAGTTTATTCCGTTATTTTTAAATAATATAGGAAGGCCATATTGTAGGATACTTCTTCATGATTATGTACCATATTCTCCATTGTATATGTGTAGTCATGATAGGCAGTATAAAGAATGAGTTTTCAAGGCTAGGTATGGTAGTGTTCACCTTTAATCCCAGCACTCAAGAGGCGGAGGCAGGCAGAGCTTTGTGAGTTCAAGTCAGCCTGGTCTGCAGAATTCCAGAACAGCCAGGGCTACACAGAGAAACCTTGTCTCAAAAAACCAAAAATAAGTTTTCAGATTATTTTATTGTATATCATGGATGATGGGTGTCAGTTCTCATGTTTAAAGAATGGTCATTGGATATTGTCTTAGGTTTCAGAAGAATAGTTTTCACAATGTGAATATAGTAATTGAAAAGAATTGAGTTTCAAGTTTATATTTGTGATTACTTTGTTCAAAAAAAATGTGAACTTGGTTTAATCTGTATGATCTCTCTTGAACTTTCTAGGTTCTAAATCAGAAGTGCTGAATATTGACAGCCCAGACTTAGATAAATACCCCCTCTTTCCTAAGGCGAGGAGGTATGAGTGTTCTCTTGAAGCTGGTGATGTTCTGTTCATTCCTGGTAAGGTTTCTTGACCACATGAATGTGTTTTCTGTATTGATTTATGTCTAGATATACAAGTGCATGCTATTGTGTCCCAGCTACCTACCATCTCCAGGACAGTAAGCTGTTGTCCAGGCATATACCCTCCTAATAATAGGCTATAATATCTAGTAGACCATTCCATCCGTGTTATTCACACAGTGATGTATTCTCAACATTTTCATGTCATAAAGCAACCCATAAGTTAAGATAGTGTTCTAAATTATTTTACTAAATAACCTGAAGTAATTTATCTAAGGAAAGGTTATACCTGGTTGTTGTATAAAAATTTTATTTCTAAAATATATAAGCTTTTTAGAAATAGTAAATATTTTCTAAGATGATTATAGATTTTTATTAAATATCAAGTTATAATGTCAACATCTGGAAACTTTTCTATATACAATTTCTGTGTTTAATAAATAAGCATTAATTTGGATGCTCATACAATTTCCATGGTTGTTAGTAACTATGGTGATATAGTTATTATCTGTATTTAACACTTAAGTGAATACCTTAAGATTATAAAAATCCTAAGTAATGATTTAGTGATAAATTTTACTTGTGTAAATCATAAAGTTGTAGTTCATAAACTATTGATACCTTTATTCACTGATAGAATTAACTTTTAAAACATCTATAAACAATAAAAATCAGGTGACATACTTGAGGTTAGGTTGTAAATTCTTTGAGCACAATATGTGTATATTCCTTACAGGGCAGCATCTTTCATATAGCTGACCAAAGCCATGATGCACTGACTTAGTACTGTACTTTTTTCAACAACTATTCTTTTATCCTAAATCTATTGCCATTTTATCAATTAAAATTTTGGTTTGGGGTCTTTCGAACATGATTAGAACTGGGTAGTTTCCTCTTACTCTGTATCCAGTTTATCTTTAAATAAGTATTTGCATATACTTTAATGAAAAACAAGATTCCCATCTTTAGACTTAAGTTATCAGAGTGGTTAGTTTTCTCTGATACATTAACAAGAAAATGATTCTGAAAACCTTATAATTAAAACCAGTATGTTGAAGACTACTTTTATAAATAAAAGGTATTGTCTGTCCATGAAACTCTTAAAATGTGTGTCTAACTCTCCTTTTGTAAGACTAAACACTTGCCATAATTAGCATTCTGTTACATTGAGGTGTTCAGTACTCTTCTAGCACTTACATTTTGAAAATTTTAGTTGAAAACAGTAAACTTTCCAGTGAAAATGAAAAAAAAACCAAAAAACGAAATAATGTGATGACGTTTCTTCCTTACCACCAATACTGCTAAAGGATTTGCTGTAGTTTTTCATAATTGTGGTAAAGGAGCTGAAACAGACTGGATCTAAGTGGCTTAGAAATCTAAAAACCGAAGGTACAGTGTGTGCTAGCTTAAGTTGGGGACCAGATTGCCTCTGGAGTAGGAAGTTTTTTAGAACAAGTACTGTATTGAATCACAAAAAGCAAGGCATAGTCTTCAAATAATTAAAATGCTCTGTGTACAAAAACACTCCACGTTCTGATGTGGTTGTGTGAGTCAGGAAGTGTAAACATGTAACACAAAAGATTGCCCCACAAAGGAAAAAAAAATCAATAACTTTATTATTTCTTTCAAGCTAGACAGGAAGTTAGAACAAGGGCTGTGCTCCTGATACACCGAGCTGGCTGGCAGTTCATGAGTGGCTGTGGAAAGCAGGGAGTGTGCAAGCCACAGGAGCTTGCTACAAAGACTGTCTTCCGTTGGCTATATGCAATTCATGGTATTTCACGGACATTTGGGTTTTTTCTTGTTTTATTTTTAACTTCCTTTTAAATAAATAAAAAAATATTTTTCAACAGCTTTATGGTTCCATAATGTAATTTCTGAAGAATTTGGAGTGGGAGTGAACATCTTTTGGAAGCACCTCCCATCAGAATGCTATGACAAAACAGATACCTATGGCAACAAAGACCCTGTAGCAGCATCCAGAGCTGTGCAAATCCTGGACAGAGCTTTGAAAACACTGGCTGAACTACCAGAGGAGTACAGGGACTTCTATGCACGCCAGATGGTCCTCCGTATTCAAGACAAAGCCTACAGCAAGAACTTTGAGTAGAAAAATGAACTAGATGTAGTAAAAATGTAAGAATAAAGTCAGCTCAAGCATTTGAAAACGATAAGATAGAAACATTTAAAGATTTTTTTTTTTAAAAGGATAAATCAGTCTCAGATTTATGGTATGAAAGGAGATGCATATCTGATTTCTGTTTGGTACAGATTGAGATGCTCAGTGAAGCCATTCTTTAGCTCTAAGATGTAAATAAGATTTCAATTTTATAAAAAAAAAAATGTATTAAGTCACACTACATCAAGTCTACTGATGGAATGACCTTCTTTGGTCTTTACATTGATTCAGTCCAGCCATCAAAACCTTTTGTTTACCCCACCCCACTCTTTGCAACCACAGGATTGTCATTTTCTAGGTCTAGCTGCCCTCGTGGTCATGGGACGGTTGCCAGTGGCAGCTGGAGCCTTGTGTGTCTTCATTTGTATGCAGTGGAGTTGTCTGGCTGGATCCACGGGCACTGTCTTACATGAAGCTGCTTTCCAGAATTCCCTACCAAACCATTAGCCTTCATGCTCTGAAATGGCTTCACCCTGTCCATCCATGTTCAGTCATCATCAAAAAACATATGAGTGGGATGTTTTCCATTGGGACACAGAGTATATGAGAGAACAGATGGTTTATATATTTAATAAAGCTTACAGGATACTAAAAACGAGTAGATTTGGTGTCATAGATTGTGAGTTCCAGGATTTATCCAAAATAAATGTCTCATCTGAACCTTTCCCACCACCCAAATGTCTGCCTCATTAGTTAATACATCCAAGTTTTAATCAGTGTTTTCCTAGCAAATACATCTTTAGTATTTCTAGTTTTTTTGAATAATTTTTAAAGTCCACTAATTAATCTCTGAAGACAATGAGTCGTGTGTGTGCTCGTTGTTTGTACCTAATCATTCAGTGCCATTGAGCAACTGTCTTTAATCCAAGTCCATCAATTCAAAAGTTTAGTTACAGAGGGATAGTTACTTTTGAAAATGACTCACTCATGCCTTTTTTAGAGTTGGATTAATTTCAGGCACTAAACAATAAAAATTATGACTTAGGCACCTTTGAAAGGTAAACTGAAATTATTGAAATGAGCAAAGGGAAAATGTAATATGCTAGCCAGGTCTAATTATCAGATTTGTTTCTAATGTTAGCATGAGCAAAGCTAATGATTTTTCTCTCTATGGAAAAGATGTAAACCCTTAGTTCATAGTATTTAGTTAGCTTTGGCTAAACTAACTAGAGTCATATGGAGGGTTGGAAACACACAGTGGTAGAGCTAACTGGGTTCAGACCTCAGCACCAAAGTGAGGGACATGTGCAAAAGTTGGAACGAGAACCAAATTGACCTACACGATACTTTGGTTAGGCAGCCTGAAGGGAAACTGAAGGATCTATATTTTCATCTTGAAAGTAGAACATAACACACACTACAAAAGCTAATTAAGGACCACCACATAATGGCTGATGCTAGTCACTGTTTCTAAAGCCTAACTCCTTGAAGTATATTGGCAGAATTGCAGGGAAGCCTCTGAGAAGTTTTAAGACAATCCTGGTCATATTTTTAAATAAAAAGTTTCAGTCTTTTAGTTTAAGGCCAGATGAATATCATATACATTAATTCATTGGATTCCAAATATTTTGTTGAATGTTAGAAATTATATACTCACCCTAGGTTGTTGCATTGATGGTTCTGGTTAACTGAGCTGCTACAGAAACAGATAACGGTCATGACCCCATTCTTCCTGCTAATTTGGGGCTTAACAAATTAACTTTTCCCCAATAAGACTTACTGAACAGTTTATTATATACAGACATGGACACAAATGAAGATGAACAGCCAATGTAAAGATGGCAGAATATGGCACAAAATATGCAACCAATGAGTCCCGCAGTTATGAGTTGGCATGGAATTTGCCCAGTTTAATCACATAAAAACCTTAAAACTCTGCTGCCATTTGTACAGTGTATGCTCTGTGTAAACATTTACATAGAATTAGCTCTGCTAGGTACACAACCAACCCAGTGACAGCAGTTGCTGAGATGAGGCTGAGTAGTCACAGGAGACACATCTGTGACTGTACATTTTGTTCAAAAACAGATTTCAAAACACTATTAGCTTTTCATGACACAATATTTGTCTTGGCGTACAGCACTGAGAGTACTTATTCTATAATTTCAAAATTATGAAATGCCAAGAGACAGTCAACAAGGCTAAATTTTTATCCTTTTGTAGCAACTGAATAAAGAATCCAAATAACAAGGTATAAAAGGTTGAGGTAAAATCTAAGGAGTTGTGGAGTAGGATAGGTCATTCCGGGGTTGGAAAGTAGGTTATGATAGAATCTGGGTCTGTGGCAACATGTCTCCCTTCCTCCGGTGTTAGGACACATGGGTCAGGAGGAACTGACAGGCTGGCACGCTAGTGTTAACCTTGCTTTAAACGTAGAAGTCATCCATGGGTGTCCTAAACATCCCAGGAGACACTAAAGTCACTGCTGACTGAGTACCTGCCTCCACACTGACTCAGTACTGCAAGACCACTTCAGTTAAAGTCACAGATGAGACTACTTGTTTCTCCACAAGACCTTCAGATGAGATACAATACTTTGTTTCACATGTCCCTTCCTAAGTTCTAGGCCATTGTATCTGCCCACTGATAATGCTGGGGCTTGATGTTAGCCTGTGGCTTAGCTTCTCTTTATACTAAGTGGGTCCTTGGACACCACAGAAACGAAGTGAAGTGAATCAAGTATATTCCGACAGCCTTTTATGGGGATAAAGGAATATAAACAGCTAAAATGTCCAGCAAAGAAAAGGGAGATGTTAGAAGAAGTGAGTATAACGCTGACAATTATGGAATAATTAATGGGGTACTCAGTGCAAAGTTGTTCACTGTAAAAGACAACACACAAAGTAAAAACAAACACACAAATGGCAAGGAGAAGTTTCCTTTCTAATGATCTAAGTAAACAGAGAAACACATCCAAATAACACTTCTGTGGATTATTTTTAATACAGTCATACATTCATGCTGTGGTGGTAACCTTTACATTTGTAGGACCACTTCACCCAGTGACTCTTTACAAAGGCACAATCAAACAGGACATATGTTTACAATAAGAAATTTAACAGATAATTTTAAAGAGATGTAGAAAGGGATCAATTTGTAGTATTATACAGAAATACCTTTGAATGTGTTAACAATCATTTCCACTCCAAAATATTTGTAATATTCAACACTATCTCCAGAGGCAATGGCAGTTTTAGGTGTCCCTCGGTCAATGTCCACTTTAACATGTAACAGCTGAACACTTGAATTCTTAGGAACTTTCTCTTTTCACTTCAGTTAATCCTGTGAAAATTAAATCCTTCCCTGTTTACCCATTCAGTAATTCAGCTATTTTACATAAGGTGATACATTTGACAATTAATAAAAAAACTGAATGTAGCCATCCAATCATAGTGCTTAAGGTTAAGGAAATTCACAGTAAAGTAGAAACCAGGTGACTTGTTTCTACAATGGGAAGTGCTAATCTCACAAGAAAAGATACTCCCAAGTGAAACAATATAAACGTACTTACAAAAAGTGTACAGACACTCATCTGTAGTTGACAGAACCACATTCATTTTAAACATCTGGTGAAGGAATGAAGGAATCCTTTCTAGTGAGTGAATATTGGAAATATGTTTATAGGTTGATTAGCAATCCAAATGCAATTCCTAGGATACTATTCTTTAGTATTTATTTTCTTTCCAACCCCAAAGCAGCATGTTACTTCTGTTTTGTTATTCCATGACCTATAAAGCTTTATTCATAAACAAGTGGCACTTTTTATAACCATACAGCTTCGTTCCAAAATTGTTTGAAATTCGTTAGATTTTGCTTTTTTAAAATGCATTTATCTAGTAAAGAAAAATGGGCAGAAGGAAACTTCACCCAAATTATGTAGTAGTGTTAAGCAAATTCAGTTTCTGGGCCAAAATTTAAATTATTGTGTCTTCAAACTTTCCTTTGTAACCTTTCTTATCTCAATGTAATTTTACATTTGGCCAAAGAAAGCTATTTTCTCTTGGCAGATAAAACCATGCTTCTGAAGAAATGCTGATTTTGGTCCGTGGAATCTGTCTCCTTGTGAGAGCACCCTAACAGATAATTAAAAACTGTCAATTAAAAATTAAGTTACAGTGCTTAGTGTAATATGTTTTAAAAACCAACTGTAAAATTCTATAATCTTGGATATGAGGGAATAAATATATTTTGACTTTAAAAAACGAAAAACAAAACAAACACTTGGTGGAATAGTGAGAATGAGCCCGAGGGTCACAAACCTTCCCAAGGAGGAGGATGCAAAGTACACATGTGCCCCAAGAACCTTGGACAGAGGAAAAAGTGAAATGTCTTACAAAACAGCTGAACTGTTAGCTTAAAATAGGTCTCAGAAAATCAGTTATTTCCAACACCAATTTTGTTAGCTTTTAAAGACTAACACCAAGTTTCTTTCCATTTTTAAGACATAGAATTATCACAAACTACCCTTCTACACTTCAAATTAATTCTAAGCCAACCAAAACTTAAAGCTGCCCACATTTACAAACAAAGAATCCTACTATATGTGACACTCATTTTTGGAATGTGCATCTTCTTAGCCCGCAAACTGACAATGCATCTAATTAAACTTACATCTCGTCATCTGTGTTTATAGCAAAGTACTTGGTTCTCCACTAAGCAAGCATGTTAAGTCTCAGAACACTTCATGAACCCTGAAATGATTCTCTATGGAGGGAGTTTCCTTTGCAAAATGAATTTGGCTAGTCACCTGCATACCCAAATCCCCAAGTATCTGAACAAATTTCTTATGCTCCTTTCCAATCCAGGATCTCATTGGATCATGTACTTGATAAGGTGTTACATGAGTATGAACAGAAATCCCTGTTTGAGCAAATTCTTTCAAGACTTCTGGATATGTGACCCAAGTATTGCTTCCTCCAGAATGACCACCATCCAGCCAATACATTGTTTTTATACTTTTGATGAAAGTGTCTATGTTCTTGTCTTTCTTAGCTTCCTTCAACTCAAACAGCAACTGATTCAAAACAACACAGCCTTTACTGAATCCAATCAAAGTAAAGGATGCGCCATTCAGCGATAACGGAGCAAAGCTCACAGCAGACTCGGCGTCCTCACAGCTCCTTTCTTTCTCTCGGCCACCATTACTAGTCGTAGAAGAATGAGACTGTGAATCACAGTGAGACGCTTTACAGTCCTTACTCCAGACACTCTTAGTGGACAGCAGACCGTTCTGAGTTAAGTTAAAAGCATTAACTAATAACATATACAAATGCTTAAAGGCTCCAAAGTCTGGATTGTGCTCTGGTGCACCAAACATGTTGCTTTTCACAAAATTGTCATAGCAGCTGAATTTGTGCAAATGCATTCGGGAACACTTTATTACCCAAATATAACTATTGGGAAAACGCTGAGCTAAGATGATGGCAATATTTTCTAGACTCCAATTTTCCCACTGATAATTTTCAGGATGACGAGTCATAACTTCATGGTAATTCTAAAAAGAAAGAAAAATGAAATAGCCATTAAAAGTGTATTTACCTATAGAAGGCTTTATATTATTAATGAGGAAATTTTGATGACCTATGATTAATGAACTCAAAACCTAAAACCTGTAATCACTTTCTGATTTTAAGATTTTGAATGAGACACTTCACTTGGCTTAAACTTAATTAAAAGACGAGATGATAAAATATACTTACACTAAGTATTAAGAATTTCTGAGTAAAACCATTTAGAAAAATAAATGTTTTACAAATTATTTTTATTAATTTTTTATTTAATACATATGTAATGAAATTCTAATTCAACTGAAAGTACAACTTTGATTCATTACAGATGTTTTAATCAAGACATAATTTAAAAATATTTCCTTTTCAATGAGCTGCTGTCCTACATATCTGTAATGAAATTTATCATAGGCATGTAGACTCTGGCAATCTGACTGCTATGCCTGACTTCAATTTTTTTGCTACAAGGCTGCAACATCACAGAAAATCTTACATCTGTAACTACATTCTAAAATTCCTAGAGGTGCAAAAACTAGGTCTTAAATAATCACAGTTTAAAGTTGGTGATAGAGACTATAAAACTGCCTTCCATGGTTTTCTTTTTAATTTGTTCAATTTCACAGGCATCAGATAGCTCAACTTCAGATGTATTAAAATTAGAATGGCACTAATTCTGTTTATCTACTTACTACTATTTAGAGTTTTGCTCTTGCCTTTTGTATATAGACTTTATTGTTTAGATGCATTCTATATAAAGTAATAATATATTTTTTTCATCATACTATATATATATATATTTTCCTTTTATTTTTATTAGTGGGGATATTTGTTTTAATTTTTTTTTTCCTTTTTTGAGACAGGGTATCACTATATGGCCCAGGCTGTGATTCTCCTGTCTCAGCTCACTGAGTACTGGGAGGCTGGAGATAATGAGGTAAGAGACTTTTTCACTTTAAAACCATTCACAGTTTGAATATTAAGTGATAAGTAATTTTTCCTATTAAAAAAGACTACTACAAAAATTAACTCTATCTACAAAGATATAAAGAAACAAATCCTAAGTTTGCAGTATTAGAAATAATTAAAATTTAAGTGGCTAGCAGTTCAGTGTTCTTTAGTACAGATACACAAATGTAATTACTCATATAAGAAAATATTCTTTCTTTTCTACTAAGCAACCATAAGCTTAGATATAACTTTCCCTTAAAATATGCTAAAAGGCATGACTCTGTTATCGATATGGATTTACATAATAGTTTTTAGACATCAGTAAAATGCCACTGGAAATAACAGTAAAACATGCACTTTTAATGTACAAAATGCAGTTTTCCACACCCTTACTTAGCTTCAATGCTAATGACTAATTTTTAAAAGTGATTATGCAATGCTCTTGATTAAATTTGCATATTTGACTTCAAATTACACTGAACATTTTTTTCTGTCTGCTGGTGATTTTGTTTTGTATTTTTGTTAACTATGTTTGTGTCCTGTGATAATTTTCATTATAATGTTCAACTCCCTGATGGTTCTATTTCATTAATAGTCTGTCACAGAAGTCTATTAGTAGCTTGCTATGTATGTTTTAAATATATTCAAAGAGGATCCCGACGTTTTATGGATTGTGCCAGTACCTTCTGCATGTCCAGGTTTATTATACAATTAGATGTGGGAGGGCATATCCGTTCCTTTTTATTGTTGTTTTTCAACATTATCTTTTGTGTGCCAGCATGTGTGGATGTCAGAGGGCAACTTGCTGGAGCAGTTCTCCTGAGTCAGTCTTGGGAAGTGAACTCAGGCTGTCCCCGGTGTGACAACAGCACCTGGACCCACTAAGCCATCTTGTTGGCTGTTTTTTATTTTGTTTCTTTGAGACAATATCTCATAGAGTCTAGGCTGGCTTTGAACTCATTATGTGGCACTGAATTGCTTTTCCTGCCTCCTATTCAATTCACTGTAAGGTGTGGCAGAAGATAGGAGGCTGAGCCCAAGGGGATCCAAGTTCAAGAGCAGCCCAGGTACACATGGTGAGGAATGATGAATAAACAAACAAGCTTGTTATAATTGAGAACCCCAAGGTCCTGAAACTATACAATTACATTAGTTTTATTTAATGAACCCATGAGGCAGATTTTATGACTCAGTTTAGGCTGCACCTCATAGAAGTGCTATCGATCTAAACATCATTCTCATTAGACCCAGGTTACATGACAGAAAGGAGGAATATGTTAATATTGAGGAACTGAGCAGCAAGATGAAAGCTGGGATTGATATGGTAACATCAAAGCCCAGGCCGGAGAACTAGTAAGTACTTTCACACCCTGGGAAGAGGACCAGACACCCCCATAGTCAAACTGAGTCTGCACCAGGCTATTAACTATAGTTAACCTACCGAAGGAGGTTTACTTTGGAATATGATGCACTTCCTATGCTTGTAGGAAGTCAGAAGAAGAGGTATACTTCTACTCACTCCCAATGAGGCTGAGTGAGTGCTTAGGCCAGTTAGATGCTTGCTGGCCTGCAGAACCTTAGAGACCCATTCCAATGTGGGGTCCAAAGAATGTTTTCAGAAAACTTCGTGTTTGCAGGAGTTTAGAAACATTGGTGCTAAGGATTTCCACTGAACCAATGAGAACTACACTGCCCTAAAAATGCACCAAGGAGACATCTTCACAAAACATAAAGAACACAGCCCAACGGAACAGTGAGCAAGGATCCAGCTGAAGGGGATGGCCTAAGAAAGTGTTGGGAGACCCGGAGAACAAGATCAAGACATACCCTCGTGGTCATGTATCCTCTGCAGTCCTAGTAGCTGGGGATGCTGGTTCTTACTACTGAGGAACACGGAAGTCAAACAGTTTTGAAAGGGGTGGTGTAATAAGACCTTCACTTTTAAACCAAAGTTATCATTTTAGATACACTAAGGGCGTGGATGCACTGCATTGTTGCTGACTTCAGATTTCTAAATTGACTAAGAAGGTATTTTCATTAACTTGAATGAGGAAGATTGCTTAGGAGTGATTGGATTTCAGTTTTAGATGACTACTAAGTATCCAAAGAAGTGCCTGGCAAGCAGTTGGTGAATCCATAAACATCCAGCTTATGTCTATTCTAAATAAAGGCCACAGATTGCCAGGGCATAGGAAATAGGTAAAGCCATAAGTTGGAAATGGACTAGAGGGAAAGGTCCAAGAATGGAGCACAAGAGGACCGGATGATGAGAGAGAAGGCCGGTACTCACTGAATTATTCCAGTTCCGAGCTTGACTGAAGTCCTTTGAATTATTACCCCATTTTATCTGAGTACTTCAATGGGGAGATTTAACATCTGTATGGATTTTAAGCTAAAAAGCACAGGACAGGATAAGTCTAAGCGTTTTGGCCTTGAAGCTTTGTGGTGCACGTCCTTCCATTTGTTTTCCAGAAGACCTAGTACTCTGTAAAACCGCACACTCTGCACAAATGATCACTCTGTTACTGTCAGAAGGCTAATGGAATGGATGATGGTGAAATGGAAGGGTACTCAGGACTAAATCTACTGCTGGACGTTCTGTCTGGCACACTGACATGACACCAGAAAGTAAGTACTCAGCTGCCAGCATCATCGCTGCAATGCATAAAGTGGCTAGTCACAAATCTCTGGAACTTAGGGTCAGATGAAACCTATCTGTGTCACATTTTGAGTACAAAGGCACCAACTTAGTTTTTTTTCTTAAATCTAAATCCGAAGGTTTTTTTTTTTTCCAGTTTCCATTAGCCGGTTAACTAGTCAATTGATTGAAAAGTACCGCGATGATCTTTTAAGTGTATTCTTTTCAAGTACCAAGTTCAAAACAGTAATAGTTTTCTAGTATGAGGAAAACACCTAGTTATATTCGAACTTGCATTCTACCTTAGTGCCAACAGAACTTTCTGGAATAGCAGATTGTCTATGGAAATGCTGTCTGTATCTGCGCTGTCCAACATGGTACTCAACACTTAGCGATACTAGTAAGACAGAGAACCCGGACTCTTCATTTTAACTAATTCAGATACCCTCACGTGGCTAGCGTATTCATTACACAATGGCAGTTTTCGATTAAAACTCAGTTTCCAGGATAGCACGAGCATGGACGTTTGTCTGCAGCTCTAAAATCAGCAACACGAAGTACACACATGTGCTGAATTCAAATGGGCCTCAATATCACTGGCATTTGCTAGCAATTACATTTCTTCCACTACCGTGTTTTTTAGGGTCGCGGGAAAGGTCACACTTTAGCAATGGGTGTATTTAGTCAGCGTTTTCTAAACCGTGTCCCGTGCCCAGCACACACAATCATCTGAGACAAGGCTGGAGCTCTGCGTGCATGTCCCACCCAGCGGCACCAGGACTGATAGCTGCTATCTGCAGACCGCGGCCCTCCAAACACCCCCGCCCTCGTGTGTGAAAACCCGCGTGGGCGTGTCGGGGAGGCCGGGCCCGCGTTACCTGCACATCCCCGGGGAAGTAGAGGACGTGGTGCCGCGGCTCCGGGCCAGCTCCCTCCCCGGCCGCCAGCAAGAGCAGTTCGTTGCTGCGCTGCGGGTCGGAGCCTGGCACGGTGGAGCGCTGCAAGCGGTGGCTGTCGGCCGGAGAGCCCCGCGCGCCGCCGCCCGGGTTCATAGCTCGGGCCTGCGGGCCGGACGCGGAGTCTCCGGAAGCGAGCAGCGGCCGCAGGAGCAGCAGCACCAGTGCCGGGGACCTCGGCCGCCTGAACACCCTCATGGGGGTCGAGCCGCGAGGGCGGCGCACCGGGCGGCGAGGGTGGGGCCTCGGCCGCTCAACGGCCCTGGCTCGCCGTGACGTTAGCGCGCCGCGTGCGTCGGGGGCGGGGCTATCGGAGGGCGGGCCCCGAGGAAGGACGTTTGTGGTTAGTGGACTCAGTTCAGGCCGGGAAGTTTGAACGGAAGTCCGGGAGCCTCAAGACTGGAGCTGGCGGCCGTATGGGCTCATGCGCAGTAGCAGCTGCTCAGGGTCGTTGTGCAATCAAGTCCTGTTTAAAAAAGTTTTGGTAGGTCATCACGGTGAGGTTTATCTGGTCAAAGACAAAGTGGAATAGTTCTGGAAGTGTTGACTCTCTATCCTGAAGTTCCCAAATAGGTAATCAAGTCCTGTGCATTTCTAGTTGGTAGAGGGAGCAGGGCACCCTACTTGTTTGCACATTTACTGCAGTAGATGTTTACAGCCAATAAGGTTTTCTATTTAGGGTTTTGAAACCAGTTTGAAAAGTATATGAAAAAAGGAACTTCTTATATGTGTAGGAATAGGCCAAATTTATGCTAAAGATGGGGAAATTATTTATTGTGTGTGGACATGCACATGGATTTACTGATGTAGGCCTGAAGTGGACTTTGGGTGTGGTGAATGAGATTTCTGGAGAGAAGTCGAAATTTAAATTGAAGTTTCTTCAGAGTGATTAGCAATTAGAATTTGAGTGGTTGAGGAGAAATTATAATGTTACAAGTTCAGAGCCTAATTATAATTTATCTTGAGCTACCTTTGGTTAAAATTAATTAAAAGCCTTTGCTAGCCACCTGTGTGCCTGAATAGCCAGCATCCTTGTGAATATCAGATGAAACCTTTGGAATGTATTAACTTAGCAGGGTACTAGCCTCCACCAGCCCAGAAGCTAAGAGTTTCATCAGATCATATCTGGGGCCTATAGCAGAGATTGAAATGTCTTAATTCATATAAGATTTTCTCTTCAGTATTGTAAAACTTCAGCTCATTCAAATTCAGGTCTCCTTTGAGTTGAAAAAAGTTTCTTGTGTCAACAGGACATTTTCCCCTCTCCATCTTTTTAATGTTTTTATTTATTGATTTATTGTTTGACAGTATCTCACTGAAGCTAGAGCTCATGGATTAGGCTGCACTGGGTTAGCCAAGGAGCCCCCAAGGATTGGCCTGTTTCTGCCTTTCCAACTCCGGGATTTCACATCTGGGCTGCAGGGCTCTCTGTATTTTGTAGATGATGGAGATCTAATCAGATCTAATCTAATCTATAGGCCCATAGCAACTAAGTCACCTCCCATCTGTATTCTACTTTTTAAAAGCTCTTGTATTTGTAGTAGGGAAAAGTTATCAGATAATAAAATAGAGTTGCCTTCGTGAATTTCACTAGCCACCATTTTCTTAGTGGGTTCAAAGAGGTATAATTTGCCAGTCTGCTTTGATAGAAACTATAAGATTCCATCTGACATAATAAATGTAACTGGGGTGTTCTCAATGACGATGACCCCCACAGACTCCTATTTGAACATTTAGTCCCTGTCTGATGGAACTATTTGAGAATTTTATGATGCGTGGATTTGGAGGGGGTGTATCACTGCAGAATGGTTTTGAGATCTCAGAATCCCACGTTGTTTTCAGACTGCTCTCTGTTCCATGCTTATAAGCTCTCAGCTACTATACTAACACCATGCCAGGCTGCTGCCATGCTCTCTGCCACGACGCTCTTGGACCCTAACCCTCTGGAACCATGAGCCAAAAATTAAATGCTTTCTTTTATAGGTTGCCCCAAGGTCATGGGTTTTGTTTTAATCACAGCAACAGAAAATTAACAAAGATAGAAACCAAGAAAATTTATTCAATTCCTATTACCAAGTAGATTGATTGCTTTATAAAAATAACTAGTTAAGAAATAGAGGTTAATTGTAAAATAATTGCTGTGATTCTACCACTTTAGTTATGCAAATCTCATGTTGCTTTCATTGGGTAGAGGACCATTAAGCTTCAAGTCCAAGTAGGGGGCCTCCATTGCTAATGTAGCTTTTGATTCTTATGGTTTGGTTTTCCAGGTATGAAATAGTCATACATTGAAGGAAACAGTGAAACACAAATTTTTATTGTTATTAAATGAAAACTCAAAGCCAGATATTGGGGAAAGGGCTGGAATATCAGAGAGAGGAAACAGACCACAGTCGATTCTCATCCAGCTGTCTCCCAAAGTCCTCAGCCTGGCTTGTCGCTTCTACAGAATAAATCTGTCTTCCTACATCTGTCTTAAATATCTTCTTTGCCCAGTTGTCTCTCTTCCAGGTTCAACTCTACATCATATTCTAGAGTTAAGATTAAAGGTGTGAGCTACTACTATTTGGTAGTTAGACCTTGAACTCACAGAAACACAGAAAGATCTCTGTCTCTGGAGTTACGTACAGAATTTTAGCTGTGTGTCTCCACTCCTGGTCTTTCCCAATGCTGGGATTAAAGGCGTGAGTTACCACTCTCTGACCTTCCTGGCTTGACTGTGGGTGGATATGTTCTCTGGTATTCCAGACTGGTTTTATTAAATATATAATAGATCACCACAGAATAGGACCTACTTGTGTTTAGAAAGAAACTTAATTATAGCAAATACTAAATATTTCAAAGTAGTCTCAGTATCTCAAAAACAATTGAGGCCTTTGAGAAATACAAACCAGCTGACCACCAAAGAAACAAAACGAAGTGAGCAGACCTCCCAGCTGCCACAGTAACAATCCTGCAGGAGACATTTTCTTGGGAGGGCAGCAGCCCTCTCTCAGTTCATCATTAGAAGTGTGAATGTTGTGTATATGCTATGTCAGGCTTTGTAGCCCCCACCAGTGTCTCCTGGATATTGCTGTTCTGTCTTCTCACATTTCTTCCACCAAGTGATGATGCTAACCTCTGACGTTTCCCACAGCCACCCATATAAATGGACTCTGCTTTCTTGCCTCTCAGAACTAGACTTTCTGAGTCTCAATAAGAGGTTTTACCAGGACAAAGTTGCTCTGCCCAGTTGAGTGGATTTTCCCATTTTCTAACTATTTGTGGGCATTTTATTGTTGTCATGTGCAGCCACTACAGCCTAGGTCTGACTTCCTCTCAGTTCTCAAAAGATGTAGTGGTTCTGCACACAGTATAATAGAAAAAAGTTTAAACTTTTAGAAGGAATCTGAAAAAGACTTGTAAGGACAAACAGAGAGAGCATGAGCCCTGATACCAACAGAAGCCATGTGCAGTTCAGTAGTAAAACTGGCCATTTCTAACACAACAGGAAGTGGTAAAGCCTGGGTAAAGGAAGCCACTCTTGATGTGAGGCAGCTATAAGGTGAAGGCAGCATAACATGTCAGGTCAGAAACACGGACGGCTATCATTGATAACCTATAAACGTTAATATTTAATTAAACTTATTTTTTTATCAAATTAAATGTATGCACAGGTCAAATATTCAACTTCTCTGCTAAGACATTACAAATGAATGTAAGACGAGGGGATGGGAAAAAAAGTTGCAAGATCTTTAAATGTGGCTTCCTCTGAGAGTCATAGAAGGAAAAATTGTGGGAGATAAAACTCTCAAGTTCATCCATGGGATTTAAATTGGATCCCAGTTGATATTCTACCAAATATTTAATTCTTTCCACTGAAACAATTCTGTTTTGAATTGGTGGTGGCGGTGGCATCAGTGGCATCGGTGGTAGTGTGTGCTAACAAACCTCCACGATGAAACTGGACACTGAGAAAACCAGACATTAAATGAACTATACCACTCTAACATAATTTTGCCCCAAGCCCTCTAGATGAAATGGAGATATAGAATGAGCCCAGTTAGGGATTTGAAAGCTTATTGCTAGGTAAAATGACACATTTTGCACTTTGCTTTCCTGGAGCATGAGTTGAACATACACTTTTGCAAATATAAATCATGCCTATCAAGACTATATAGATGAGCTCTCATTTGAAACCTCCTGCATATAATTGTTAACTAACAGTATTTGCATACATTATTCATTACTCACTGTCAGAACATAAGGAAAATATAATCAATTAAAAATGAGGTAATTGTCAACAAAATGCTATCATCAGGTGAAATCCAACAATATGTAAAGAGAGTTGTACATCATAGACAACCAAGTGGGATTTATAGCTGGGCATGAAGGTATTCACCTATAATCCCAGTGCCCAGGAGGCTGAGGAAGGAGGATTATGAGCCAGCCTGGCCCCATAGTAAGACCCTGTCTCAAGCAGAAACAATGGAGATTGTTTCCTCTATTCCTGACATTTATTCTAGAAATCTAAAATTGGTTTTACATCTGAAAGTCAATATTCTACGTTAATATAAATATATAACTAAAAATACAATAGTCTTTTTAATAGACACACACAAAAGCATTGACAAAATTTAGCATACTTTAATGATGTAAACCATTCATCAAACTAGGAATAGAAAATAATTTTCTCAACCTAATAAAAGTCATTATGAAAAATCCACAACTAATGTAATAGTTAATGGTTAAAAGATTGAATATTTTCACTCTAAGAATAGAAGATAAAATGCTTATTACTCTTGCAGTTTCTAATCATTATCATGCTAGAAGTTAAACCAGAACAATTAGACAAGGAAAAACGCATCCATATAGAAGACATAAATCTGTGCAGGTGCCTTGATATGGTATATGAAAAAATCTTAAGGAATCTACTGTGTGGGCGCCTACAGAGATTCCATAGTGTGACCTTATTCCATCTTGACTCAAGGTCAGAGAGTCCAAGTTTAGGGTGTGTGTGTGTGTATGTGTGACCAACAGCATGGCTACTGGATGTTTTGAGTATTGGGAAAATGCTTATACTTTTCTGTACTTGTTAACAATGGTGTCCTTGAGAAGGGGAGGTCTTTTGCTCCCCACTCTTGCGGGTGTATAAAAAGCCCATGAGAAATGAACTCAGGACTGCTCCAGTATTTTTGTCTCTGTCTAATTCAGTCTCTACAATTTCTTAATCCGTGCTCCCCTCATATTAAGGACCAGTATAGCTGAGTAGACCCCAACACTACAGAAAGTAATAAATGAGTTGAGCAATGATACAAAAATCAATATGTAACAATCAAGTTTTTTGGGTCATTGGTAATGGAAAATCCAAAAATAAAGTAATAAAAATTTTATTTACTCTAGTAAAAATACACTTATGAGTGTGTGTAATGAAAGAAATATAGATTGTGCATACGAAAGCCACAAAGATGTTTAAAAATTAAAGAACATTAATACATAGAAATAAATCTAATGTCTCTGGAGTCAGAAGATGTTATATTGTTAAAGCTGCTACTACTTTCAAAATTGATCTGTTAATTCAGTCCTACCCACATTAAAATACTGTCTGCCTTATTTTTCTGGTCCTGAGATGCACATTAAAGGCCAGGGACTCAAAAATATACACCCTTCTTGGGAAAGACAAGAAAGTTGCAAGACTCACAATTTTCCATTTCAAAACATGAATGCTGTGTTGATCAAAGTGTTGTCTACAGTAATAATGGTGAGGGTTAGGGTAGCACATCTTCTCAGAGCCTGGTGACTCCTCACAGCCCAAGCCCAGTGTGAAGATCCAGAATGGCAGGATTCAGTTCCTGCCTGGAGTCCCAGCCCTGCAGTGGCTGACAAACAGATCCAGGCATTAGAGACTAGTCCACCCTCTGACTACAGTCTCAAATACATCAAAAGAGGGTTACAGATAGGTTTTTGGAGAGGAGACTTTGGTTTTCTGTTTTCTAATACTAGTGCCTTTGGCTGAGAGAGCAGGCAATGGCACTAATTCCAGAAGTTTCTGGAAGCTACCAAGCTTTCTGCCTAATGCTCACCATAGGAAAATGAAAGCTGCTAAGTCCAGATGGCTAACATTTTAAAAATAATATCAAATGAAAAAGAGTCAAAAGTAAAAATAGACAAATGAAACAACTCATTAATTCAAAAGATAATAGTCAATGTGAGAAGACAATCCCCAGAATGAATGAAAATATAGTATTGGGAGATTACATACCTAATAAGAAACGTTTCAAGGCCTCCTAACCCCAGGCTGGCAGGGAAAACTGTGGGCCAGAACTCCCCATTAAAACCTCAGTTGGACACCCCCATCTACAAATCCTGCCCCATCCCCCAAACCATCCCATCACTCGGTGACCTCAGTGGCTCCCTGGATCCACAATTCACCAGCCCCTATTGGATCAAGAGTTCATACTGGAACAAGAACTCATACTGGAACAAGATCCCTAAGACACAAAATCAGCCAACTCCTATTGGACCAAGAACAGCTCACTGAGACACAGAATACACCACCTCCAAGTAGACCAAAAGCTCAGATTGGACTAAGAGAGGCTTCCTGAGACACAGACAAATTCTGCATCGATCCAAGGAAGCAATGCACAGACACCAGTACAAGAATACATATAACAACATAAAGAATAATACGGCATCACCAGAATCTGATGGCTCTACAACAGCAAGACCTAAATGTGCCAATGCAGAAGAAGCAGAGGGAAATGACTTAAAAGCAACTTTATGAAGATAAACAAAAATTTGGAAGAGATCAATAAATCCTTTAAAATAAAACCAAGAAAAGGCAATCAAACAGGTAAAGGAAACAAGTTCAAGATTTAAAAATTGAAATAGAAGCAATAAAGAAGACACAAACTGAGGGAATGCTAGATTTGGAAAGTCTGGTTAAACGAACAGAAACTACAGATGCAGGCAGAAACAACAGAATGCAAGAGATGGAGAGAGAATAAAAAATTCAATAGTGGAAATAGATATGTCAGTTAAATCCAAAAAAGTTATAACACAAAATGTCCAGGAAATCTGGGACACCATGAAAAGACCAAACCTAAGAATAGCAGGACTTCCCTATAAGAAGGAGAAAATACCAGCTCAAAGGCACAGAAATATACTCAACAAAATCATAGAAGAAAACTTTCCCAATATAAAGAAGGAAATGCCTGTAAAGATACAAGAAACTTAGAACACCAAGTAAACCAGACCCCACAGAGACTGCTTGCCACAATCAAGCCGCTAAACCTACAGAACAAAAGAAGAATATTAAGAGCAGCAAAGTGAAAAGGCTCAGTAACTTATAAAGGCAGACCCATCAGAATTACACCTGACTACTCAGTGGAAACAGTGAAAGCCAGATGTTACACAGACACTAAGAGACCATGGATTCCAGCCCAGACTTCTATACCCAGCAAAACTCTCAATCACCATAGATTGAGTAAACAAGATATTTCATGACAGATTTAAACAATACATATACACAAAGCCAGAACTACAGAAAGCACTGGAAGGAACTGTCTAACCTAAGGAAGCTTCACCCAAGTCCTAGGGGCAGAGGCAAAATATAGCTGTAGTTGCAGCCAAAGCATAACAAAGATACCTAGTGTCCCATTTCCTAATACAGTCCTTGTGCATGTTTTTTTTTTCCTATTTTTAAACGGAGTTGTCCTCTTGTTTCAATTTAAGAGTTCTTAATTCTTTTGGAATCTTTACCAGCACGTCTCATGCAAAAGCTTTCTCCCAGTTACAGCTACTTTAATTACAATAACATCTTTTGCAAGGTGGAAGATTTTAAGTGAACTACTGACTGGTCTTCTCTTTCTTCCATGCATCATCTTGGGTATTATGCTGAACAGAGTATTGCCAAGCCAAAGGTTCTATGAGGTTCTTTTCCTATTATATAGCAAGAATTTTATAATTTTTCATTTTAGATTTAAGCCTATGTTAAATTCTGAGTTAATATTTCTGAAATTTGTATGTCCCATGTCTACATTTACTCACATGAAAACACATCTATCTATTATAGATGCTCAACCATCTGTGGAAAAAAAGGATTTTGTCTCGTATTTTCTTGTTCATTTATCAAACACTACCTGGGTATGGACTTTATTCCACTGACCTAGTCAGTAGTCTTGTAACTATTTATTTATTTATGCTAATTTGAGTTGGATATTTATCCTTGCAGCTGAAGTAAATCACTCATTTATCTGAACTCAGAAAAATCATTGTAGAAATGTAATTAATGAGGAAATGTATACTTACCTAGAAATGTTAAATAACATGTTCAAGATCATCTCATCAATAACTAATAACTAATAAAGCCACCATGTAAACCCCGATCTTCTTGCATGTCTACCTGTCACTGTGAAAGATGGAAAATGACCTTGGTCTTCCTTACCTTGGCTGGCACTATACTGAAATACTTTTCTCCTAATTTTTGACTTTCATCTTACTGAAGTTCATTCCATTTTTAGTAATTTACTTATTTTTATTTTATGTACATTGGTGTTTTGCCTGCATGTATGTCTGTGTGAGGGTGTCAGATCCCCTGGAATAGTAGGTATAGACAGTTGTAAGCTGTCATGCAGGAATTGAACCCCGGTCCTCTGGAAGAGCAGCCAGTGCTCTTAACCACTGAGCCATCTCTCCAGCCCCTGCAGTTTCTTCTAAATGAAATACTATCTCCTTAGCCAGCATTTAATGCCTAACTTGCATTGTCAGCTTCTTCCAGCACCTCTATCATATGCTCGGTGGGACTACTCTTTAGTCTCACATTGCACTCCATTTTATGCGATCAGTATTGACGCCTAAACTATTTCTCCAACTTGGAGCATCTCTAAGTATTGAAATTCCACTTGTTAGTCTTCTCAGTGTCATGGTTTCCTTTTGCTTTTCTCAAGTGTGTTCCCCCATTATATCTTAAAACTGGAATTAAACATTCTTTCCTTCACGATAAGAAGCCCTGGAGTTCTTTATCCTATGCCTGTTTTGGTTATATCTGTTTGGTTTATGCACACTGCCCTATCCTCAATAGTTATGCAACATGGGACCTGGCTTTTATGTTTAAAAAATGTTTATCACCTCCAAAAGTTTGATAAGTGTTGGAGTTCAGAGATAAAAGACATAGCCCCTGCCTTAATAATAGCTTACCAGCTAGTGAGTCGGACAAGAGAACAATTCCTTTCCTGTGGTTCCTCTTCTGCTACGAGACAGAACAGAGAGCACAGCATACTTAGTGCTGCTTGGATGTTAGAAGGGGAGTGAGTAGCCAGTTAAATTAGAGGTCTGTGCAGTAGGAGGAAGGTCTAAGAATTTTACAGGTTAGACTTTCAAAGCTCACAGTACTTGAGTGTTGGCATTTGCAAACATTTTAAGGAACTCAACTGGAGAGGTAGGATGTAGTTGTATCTTTGAGAAAGTTTTGCTTGCAGAGGAGTTGAAGATTTTAAGCAAGTGCATTTCATAATGTCCATAATAACCCTTTAATTGCTAGAAATCCTGATAGGGCTGAATTCCAAATGCAGCAGTGGCTTTGCTGAACAGTGGGGGGTGGCCTCAACCATTCTTAGTGTGGGCACATCAGTCACTAGGCCAGGTCCACAGAGATAGTTGAGTATTAAAGCTTATTGGGTCACTCTTCTCTGGCTTCCCAACGATTCTCTGGGTTCCCCTATGTTCTGTCAGTAAACTTTTCTGCACACTCAGAAGGGTTTGCATTGCACATCTTCAGCAAGTAAATTTCATAATGTCTTGCTTAAAGAACTCCCACAGCTCAAGGACAATGAATTGGAATGAATGAGTCTGACATCAGTAAGGTGGTTTGGGTAAATAGGACTAGGGTCTCAACAGATCAAAAAGGAAAAATACCATACTTATCTGAGACACTGTGTCCTATTCATTAAGAAAAGGATGAACTGTGAGTGCTGCGCAGCTTTGTGTTACATCACAGACATTGCTGTTAGTAAAGAAAATAGACAGGGAAGTAGGTAGGTTACAAGTCGGTTATTTCTTTTTGGTAATTTCAAATAAAATTGTCAAACACAAAGGAAGAATAGTGTTTGTGAGGGAGTGCAGTAAAACTGCTGACTTTATATCTGTCCTTCATCTTAGGGGGGAAGATTTTTAGTGTACATAAGAGAAAAAAAAATATCCAGAGGCTTGTGGGAAAGTTCGGAGCAGAGAAAATAGAAAAGCAGACCGGAACATGGTTGGGGTTAGGGAAGCCAAAGAATGGGAGAAAGTAGTGGAGATAGAAGATAGAGCATTCCAGAAGAGCGACAGATGAGGAAGGGGCATAGGAAGAAAGAGCCAGGCCGGGAGTGTAGATGAACACATCGTGCAGACTGTAAGACCATGAGTAACTGGTGGGACAGAAGGGCCAGGATGTTGGGGTGGACTTGGCAATGTGTAACCGAGATGTGTGGTGTTGAGGCCATCTCCTTTTGGAAGATGGGAACCAGTTCCACAAGTTCTTGAGGAATGCTGGCTTTTATCTGACTGCCAGACATTCTTCTGTAGTCTAGCTTGAGCTCATCTGTAGGTATACGGACCTCCTGCAAGTGCCATCAAGTGTAATAGCTCTCTTCTCTTTATATGAATCACCAGGCTCAGTGTTTTTCAGACATCGCTTCCTTTTTCCTTTTCCATCAGTTTCCCCCTATAGTATGAGGTTTCTGGCCCAGACTTTCAGGCCTTGCCTCTAGGTTTAAGCCCGCAGACCCACAGTCCCACAGTCCCACAGAGACACACAGATGCTTTCATTAATTTGAGGCTGATTGGCCTAAGGCTCAGGAATATAATTTGCTAACCCTTAATCTAACCCATAAATCTTAACCTGTTCAGCCATGCGGCTGGGTACCTTTTCATAGAGCAGCATAGTTGTCCTCTGCTTCTTCTGGCTTCTCTCTGGCATTCTGCTCTGTGTTTCCTGTTCTCAGAGTTTTTCTTAGTCTGGTAGCCCCGCCCACACTTCCTACCTGCCTTTGGCCAATCAGCGCTTTTTATTAAACCAGTGGGTGGGACAATTATTTACAATGAAACAACACAATCTCCCACATCCCCCCAATATTTGGAATTTCAAAATAACACCAGACATCACATCTTATATCCTCCATGTACTTCAAAGTCAGGTTTATTAACACCTTCTTTGTCTGCTTGCTCCCATGTAAGGTCATTTAATTTGTTCTGATTTCTCCCACATGTGATCTGTAAGAGCACTTACTATATCCCCTTACATGCATATGGCCTATTGAAACATACACCAGTTTATAGGTGTTGAATTGACTGGGCCACAGGGTGTACAGTAAAGCATCTTTTGGAATGTGTCTATGAGGTGGTTTCTGGATAAGTTTGCCATTTGTGTCAGTGACTGAGAGGAACAGATTGCTCTTCCAGTGTAGGTGGGTTTTATCCAGTCTTCTTAAGTGCTAGATAGAAAAAGGCCAGGAAGAGAGAACTGCCCTCTCTACCTATGTTTGAGCTAGCCCAGTGGTCTCATACCTTCAGACTTGGCATTAGACTGGAATTACCCCATTAGCTGTCCTGACTTTTAGCCTTTGAGGCATGGCTGGACCTATCAGCTCTTCTTCATCTTACACATGGCCAAACAGAGATCTTAACATTTCTTGGCTTGCTTGATTGTGTAAGCCAATTATTTATAATTTCAACCCCACCTCTTTCTTCTCCATATGTATGTATATATTTTCATATATACACATATATTCTAATACAAATGGCTATTATTTTATTAGTTCAGAAAATATGGCTGTAATATGCTATGCAATTATTTCTGCCTTCTTTTCATATGTATACACAATATAATTTTTTCATTGATGTGACACTAAATTCTGCTATTTGTACAATCTTCTTACCTAATCAGTTTATATTTGCAAAAATAAATCATAATAACAACAGTAATGTCCTTACTTATCATACAGAGAAATTCTTGTCTGCATAGTGCTGTAGGCCGAAAATCCTAGCACTCAGGAGGTGGAGGCAGGGTGTTTGTTCAAGCTCAGCCTGGGCTACATAGTGAGTTTAAGGTTATCCTTGGGAACACAAGGAAATCTTATCCCTCCAAAACAAAGTAAAACATTTCTAACAGATTCTTTCAATACCAGACTTGTAAGTTTAATATGTAATTTGATGATAACACAAAGCATATCTTTAAGATTTCAAATCCTCTTTAGCTGGAAATGCACCTAGATGTCTACTTCCTGTCCCCTGTATAAATTGGTAGGGCCCACCTTCCTTCTTACCACAGCTACCTTGCTAAGAGAACCTTGGCTGCCATAGGAACACCCAGGAGCTTCTGCCTTTTTATCAGAGGCTTTCATGCTGCCAGGAGGGCAGAGAAACCATCACACCCTCATGCTAAGGCTGAGAGATGTGCTTCTCCATGGGACTTGCAATTTTCTGGAAACTGTGTTGAAAGATATGTGTCTTAGGCACATCAGGTATTAAGTGGCTTCTTTCCTGTCCTGATACTGTTTATCGTACTTTAATCACAAGCTCTAAATGATAACAACTTCCTCCTCTTCATCCTCCTCCTCCTCTTCCTCCTGCCCCCCCCCCCCACTTCTCAGGTGGTGGTGATGGTATTGATGGTGATATCGGGACTGGATTAGACACAAGGCTTTGTGTTTTCTAGCCAAGTTACTGGTGAGTTACATCTGCAGCCTACAAACTTTCAACATTTTTGAGGGTTAAATTGAGGACTTCTTACATGTACCGATGCACTAACCAATGCAGAACAGTCAAGAAAGACCATTTTACTGCTGACCTTGGTTAGTGCTGATTGTATTAAGTCTTCTTTGTCCCACCAGCCAGCTCTCAAATAATGACTCAGACACTCCTTATTAATGAAGAAAGCTTGGCCTACAGCTTAAGCTTGCTCCTGAACAGTTCTTACAACTTAAATTAACCTGTTTCTATCAATCTATGTTTTGCATGGCTTTTTACTTCTCTTTCATTTTGTATATCTGACTTCCTCCGTGTCTCATTGGTGTCTCACTCACACACCTAGCTTCCTCTCTTTTTCCGGGAAGAACTCCTCTGCTTAGCTACTGGCCATTAAGCTTTTTCTTATACCAATCACAACAACACATATTCACAGTGTGCAAACAGCAGTTGATGCTTCACAACAGGGTTCTAAAGAATAGACCTATTTAGTTTGTTTTATAACTGTGTTTAAATTGTCTCGAAGATAACACAGGCCTTGTTTCATCTCCCAGGGCTGATGAGTCCACACCACTCTCCAGTGCACGTGTTTGGAATCCCGTCGCTTCTGTGTGAATTGGGGATGGGGAAACAGTACCTGCAAAACTAACACGATTCGGAAGAGAAATGACCTGAATATGAATCTTGTTTTCTGTTTTACCAACAAGTGACCTGGTACTTAGTTTCCCCATAATTAAAGTCACTGCGGTATCTGTTTTGGGACTATCAAAAACTGTAATTTAAAGCAATAATGTTTAATATGTACTCTTAAAGAAAGGTAATTTTTTCTTGTCATGAACATCCTAACATTTTTAAATATCCAAGGTTTTTTTTTTTTTTTTTCATACATAGTATGATGGTTAATTGTCAACTTGGTAGAATCTAACACAGCCAGGTGGGAAATTGGGAGAGGCTTTTGGGGGATGATATTGACTTGTGGAGGTGGAAAGCCCTGCCCACTGTGGGTGGTACCATTTCCTGGCTTGGCTCCTGGACTGCATAAGTAGAGAAAGGCATTTGTGATTCCATCTTTCTTTGACTGTGGACTAGCTGCTTCAAGCCTCTGCTGCATGACCTTCCCCACCATGGAAGACTGGACATTTAACTGTGAGCAGTATTAAATAATTTCGTCCATAAACTGCTTTTGTCAGGGTGTTTTATCACAGCAGCAAGAAAAGCAAGAGACATACCATGTGTTGCTTCCTTAAGGAGAACCCTAAAATTGTTTTCAGACTCTTACTGCAGATCTGCGGCCTCGGCTTCACCTGCAGATGGTGATTTGGTTGTTAATAGTTTAAGGGAGCAAGACTGCTAAGAATCCAGTTTGTGTTAAAGGCACCTGGTAGGGCTGACTTCCGAATGCATCAGTGGCTTTGCTGGTCAGTGTGGGTGGCCTCAACCGCTCTTAGTGTGGCGCATCAGTCATGACCGGTACTCTGAGGCCAGGTCCACAGAGGCTTTTAAGTATGAAAACGACTAAGCTTAATGCTTCGCTCTTCTCTGGCTTCCCAGCGATTCTTCGGGTTCCCCTTTGTTTTTTAAATCAACTTCTTTTCTGTACATTTAATCCAAATAAATTCTGTTATAGGCTAAGAAACTATAATCTGAAATGAAGGTATATAAAGAAAGAAAACAAACCCTGGTAGAAATTATATGGAATATTAAAATGCTTTCCCGGGTTTCTTTTTCTCTTGAGGTATTTGAAGCAGGAGACCGAAACTTTAATGTTCCCTATGAATCTAAAATTCTCAAAAATAAATTGTCTAAAAATTAAAAAAAAAAAATTTAATCCCTGGATATTGATTCTGCACAAAGATCCCAGGTGAGTTTATCAAGTCAAGTCAAAGCCAGAATAAAAATAAATCAGGCATTATATAGCACATTAAATTTCTGGAGCTGAACTCCCTCAGCCACTCAGGGCCAGCCACAGTGTGGCGGCTCCCACTCAGCGCAGGGGTGCAGGGGGCAGGGGGGGAGCAGGAGTAAAATTGCTGTTGCGAAATGAAGCACATTGCCACATTTCCATCTTATGCATTATACTTCACGAGTCTCCTAGGAGCCAGAAAAACACAGGGAAAGCTTTAAAAGTGGATCCAGATGTCAGCTATCAACAGCGCAGTACTTTAATTATCAGAAAACAAAGGAATAGCTCCTTAGGTGCCTCCCAGGCAGGTGTTCCTTCCCAGGAAACAGAATTTATATCTACTTCAGTCTTAGTAAGGAAACAACAACCTGAATAGGAGACTACCCAGAGGGGCCTGGAAAATTCATAACTATTAGCTTGTTGCAAATACTAACTGGGCGGCAGAATGGGTGGTTAATATTAATTACTCCATTTTGCAGATGGGAAAACTGAGTGCCTTGTTTCATCATACTTTCTAATCCAGTGTTGTCGATTTTTTTTTTACGTTCATTGTGCAATGAATTTATTTTGCAAGATCCTTTCAGCTGTATCTAGATAGGTTTGTTTTTAAACAATTATAAATTTTGACAGTCTATTTTTACTGAGGAAATTTAAAACATAAATAAGGGAAACTTTAGACTATATTTCTCAAATCCTGATTTTTTCAATAAATTTTTAAATTGGACCCATTATTAGGCTTTAGAGGACCCGTGAGCCTCAGAACTGAACTTAAAATGACTGCATTTTTAGAGAGTGAAAGTCTACTTACTAGTTACCATATTCTCAAGGGTCTGCCATTAAACATGGAAATCACTTGGACTTGACATTTGTGACTGAAAGATTAACGTTTATTATTGCCTACAAGTCTCACAACCTGAGAGGGCAGCCTTTGCCTAATGTGCTAAATGGGTCTGAACAAGTAGTAACTTCTGAAATATGCGTTGGCAATTGTACAATCTTGCAAAATCATAGAATGTTAGAAAGTTATTTTCTTTTTTCTCAAGGGCTTGCTTTCTGTTTAGGTTTTGGGGTGTGTTTCTGTGAAGAGGGACGGTGGGGACAGGAATAATGGAGGGGCTTTTGTATCTCGCTTTGACGGAGATGGACAACTCAGAAGTGTCCACAGCCGCTGCAAGGTCCCAGCAGTGCTGTCCGGATAAAAATTAAGACCCAGGTTTACTTGACAGCAAAGACAGAAATAGTCATGGAGGAGATGTTAAAAGCTGAAGAAGAAAGAAGACAGAACCCGAAGTAAAACTTTGTACATGGGAGGAAATTCCGGGACCCTCTTTCTTTGAAAATAGAAGGTAATTAACTAGCAAGACAGGAAGAAAATGAGGAGACATGTTTATGCTGAAAAATATATGGGTGTATATTGTTTGATGGATTACACATTTTTTCAAAAACAAATTTTTGGTATAAAGCATTATGTACAAGAACTAACTTTGGCCCAAAGAATTCAAAGCACAGTCCAGGAAATGAGCATGCAAAGTTACAGGGATGGAAACGAGATGCTTGTGAGGCCGTTAGGGAAACAGTCCAAAGTGGTAGTCAAATGGGGCTTCAAGAGAAAGACTCTGAAAACCAGAACGGAGGGGTGATGCAGAAGAGGGGGCGGGCACAAGGGCCTGCAAGGTGTCATGGGAAAGACTGGCTGAATGTCAAACTGCCATGCTGAGGAAGTGAACTTAGGGGGAGGCCTGCTCTGATGGCACTGGCTTCTGCAGACAAGAGAAGATCCAATCCTGCAGAAATGCAGCTGTGGGCGGGGTAGGAGGGAGCGGGCAGTTCTAGAGAAACGTTTCAATACTGAAACCTTTACAACTTAACATACTGGCTTTTCAGTGCGGGAGACTGAACTCACCTCTGAGCATGTTGAGAGTCCTGAGGTACATCCTTAGCCTGAAGACTCACACCTCTTGGAAAAGCTAACAGCTTACATTTAGAGTCAAGGTCCCCTTTCTCTAAGAGACAAGAAATATCACAACTCACAGGCCCTTTCATCTGCTCACGTCACACAAGCTTTCAGAAGTGCAGATCCTCATGGTCTTTCTTTACTGCCTCTGGGCTGGCCCTCCTCTGCTTGCTTACCTTCTCCCAGCCTCTTGGGCTTTTCATCATCAGACCCCGGCCTTCATGCCTCCCTCTGCGAGCACACTGCCCTGTAACCTCAACCTGTTTCCTGACTGTGTCTGAGCTCTGATATCCTTGCTTTTTTATGCCTTTCCCTATGGACACTGTTTGCTGTTCCTCAGGGTTAAGAGGGGGAGTAGAGTTCTCACCAGAAATTGTCTTCAAATCATTCTGCTCTCTGTGGTCTCCAGACTCACTCTCCTCCTCCATTACTAATATTTAATGTCCTTCCTTCCCGCTCATGCATTGAAGATTAGTTTCGAGTCAGGCTTTTTTCTCTGCCCACTTTTCCCTCTTCCTCATCTTTAGAATTTACCTGTCCATGTGGAATAGCCTACTCTACATCTGGTTTCTCAATTCTCTGATCCCCTCACTGCTCACGTGTCCCCCATTCTACACCACCCCTGTGGTGGTGTATTCAATAAAAATAGCCTGAAATATCAGAGAGGCAGGGAACAAACCACAGTCAGTTCCTACCCAGCCAACTCCTCAGGCCCAACTGGTTAGGTCTTGTCTCCATGAGTCCTCAGACTGACTGGGCACGCAGGCAAAAGGGAAGGTTTCTGCCTTCTCCTGCCGTATATTGTGCCACCCCCACCCCCAGCTATTTTACTTCTTGATTCAACTTTCCTAGAGCTGGGATTAAAGGTGTGAGTCATTACTTCCTGGTGTTCATGGCTTGGCTCTGTCCTCTGATTATTGATTATACCACCAAACACTCCTGTACGCCCCTGTCTCAAATTTTCCAGGATCTGAATTTGTATTACTTCTGAAATATTGGCTACACCCCTCCATACTCTTTCTCAGTGTACCTTACCCGTCAGCACATTTTGGTCACTGGGCACTGTCAGGACCATGAGCTGATTTGTAGTTGACAGGTTTAGGCTTAGATTGTGTGGTGATAGTTACCAGGGCCCCTTTATCACACATAGCCTTCCTTCTGTATGCATTCTGTCTGAAGAGATGCTGCTGCTTAGCAGATTGGGAAGGCTTAGAAGAATATCCCAGGAATGCTCAAGGCAACTCTGTGATGAAAAGCCTGCATAAACAGCACACATTTGTTGATAATCCCTCTAATGGCCAGCCAGCTCTGCAAGTGCCCAGGACTATCCTACAAACCGGGGACTGTGCTAACTATGTGCATCAGTGTTAGAAATGCCATTTACCCACATGAAATATATGTGTGTTAATAGAGCAACTTGAAAGTTCTAATTTGGCTTCTACCTTATTTCTTTGACTCATTTCTCAGTTCTGGATGCTAGTAGACAAGGAAGCATTTAGTTCTCCTTAGGACCTTTATTATATATTTCCCCCTCTATATATACTGTTAATATAAACTTGTACAATGCTGAGTTTTCCTATACGTTGTTTTATTTCCTCAGTAATTACTCATACAATTCTGTCTGTCATCACGTGAGCTTACTTCTTTTCATAGACACATGGTATTTTATTATGTAATCTTACCTCCCCAAATGTATCCACTCCTTTATTGCAAACATTGTTCTTTCCTGTCATTTGATAACAATACTACTGTAATAATAATAATAATAATAATAATAATAATAATAATAATAGTACTCTTTGGACATGTAAGCACAAATAAGAAGTTTCATATATTTTCACAGTCACAAGCCTTAACTGAGACAATCACCAGTATGTGGAATTACTGTTTTATTTAATGTTTAAACTAAAGGTGAATGTAGCTTCTCACTTCGAGTCAATCATTTCACACCTTTCTTCTTGATTGATATTCCCATCTCCTCTTGAGAACAGAGTCCTTTGAGCAGGAATGCCCTGGTCGTACAATTCACCCATGATCATACGCACGATCTTCTTTCTTCCTGTACATCTTCATCCCCTTATGCTCTGAGTATGTCTCCTCTTAACAGTTATATCCCATCTTTCCTGCCTTACATTGTCATTTCCCTCTTGTCCCCAACTACATGTTTCCCAGCCACTGCCTTGAATATCTCTAACTTCATTCCCGCTGATCCGTTGACCCATCTAGTCTTGTTCCAATCCTCGCTTCCTCCAGGTTACAGTGTGTGTCAGTCACCATTTGTTACCCACGTTGCTAGTACCTATCTGCCTTCATTTAGTGCAGCTTGTTGGCACATGCCCTTGTGAAGCACACACTCCATCTGTTGTCTGGGGAGGGTGCAGTGGCCGAACCCAAGGCCTTGCGTGTCCTAGGCAGGTGTTCTTCAGCTAACACATCCTCAACCCTCTTGCTTTGGGATGCTCTCCCAAGTGTCTTCCTCAGCACCATGCTCTCTGTGCTCCTCAGCTACCCAACTAACCATTCAAACTGTTTCACTGGTCAGCCTTCTCTCCTTAATATTAAAGACTGGATTATTGTTGACCCCTAGGCTCACTCTCAGACATTTTCCCACTCTTTACCAGTGCTCTGATTCCTGTTTATGGGCTAATGGTTCTCAGGTTTATGGTTTGAGCTGAGGATTTTCCATATATATTTCACTATTTAGAGGAATTGTATCGTACAAGGACTTAATGTACTGTTGACTTTGATCCCTTCCCTGATGTAAAAATTTAACTTTATCTAATATACCCACTAAGGCACCCCACAGACTATATGACATGGTTTTGATTAGGGTATGGGTTTTCTGTTTATTTGTTGTTTTATTTTGTTGAGATAGGGTCTCATGCAGCCCTGACTAGACTCACAGCCCTGATCCTCCTGCCTCCATATCTCAATCAGTATGACACAAATGAGTATCTTTGTTTCCCATTGGGCTCAATCCCATCCTGCCTCCCTCCGACCTTCCTCAACTATTCTACCTTTTCCCCAAATTCTGGCTACCTGTAAATAAATCTCACTGTGATGTATAGTTTGAAATCAAGCCTATACTCTTCACTATTACCTAAAAGGTTATATGACTTATAGGCTTGTCTTTATTTCAGTATCTTTTCCCATTTCAACCCCAGCCATAGTTGTCTTGAAGTTTTTCAATACATCCAAAATATCACAATTTCAAGAGTTTTGTCTTGCTCTGACTAAATCACTCTCTCTTCTGCTCATTCTTCAGGTAGTCCCTTCCTTTTTGGGGTCTTAATTTGCACCTCTCTAAAGAAGTATTCCTTCACTTTTCTATTTAAAAGGTGACTGGTTTACGCAACCTGAGGAGAGACCGGAACAGGAACAGTGACTCTTCTGAGGTCGGTTTGCCTTCCTCCAGTTATTCTTAGCTTGGTGCCGTATGGAGTCTAACTTAAATGCAAGTATTGATCTAGAGCTAAAAAGAGACAGCATGTGCTAATGAGGAAGCATACTTTCGAACACAAGGAACTTTGGGGAACAGGTGGACAGGAAATTGAGAATGTCTGTGAAGAAGGAAGCTGGGTCAGTGATTAAGAAAGAGACAGGAGCTTGCTAATGGCAGCAGTTTAGAAGTTTGTAGTGTTTGCAATAATCTTCAGGATAGAAGACTTTTCACCACAGGACAGTAAGAAAATTACAAAATATTCCCAAGGCTACAGTCAAGAGCAATGGAAATGGGCTCATGTCTGCCAATAACAGCACATTATTTTTGTTGTTTTAGGCAAATTTAAATCATTTTGGAGGTAGTTTTTCCTCACTCCCAGATGAGGCATCTAAACCTTCCCTTGAAAAGCTGTCCACAAGTCACAGTTTTGTACATTGCCCTATAGACGCCCACATTTAAGCTACAGTTCATATGCTTACTGCTGAGATAGTCTTTGCTCTGCCCCTTGCCAATTACGGCTGGATTTTTTGGAGAGTGGAAATCCTTTGCTAGTTGGGAGTCCTTCTGCCTACAGTCAGTCTCCTGCACACCCTCTTATTTCTTACCATAACCTTGGTACTAACATTCTGGGACTTGGTAACCTCTGCGCTCTCCCCAGTTAGTGATGCTATGCTGTAAATATAAAACTGGGACTGAAGAGGCAAGCAGGAAACAAAATGTAATCATTGTTGCAAGCCTCTTGGAAGGTAGTGGTATGGGACAGAAGCAAATTAGCTCAAATAATTAGCTAGACATCAGCTTCAACATGGGTGGGAGTGCTTTTTTATTTTCCTGAGTTAGGCAATTCAGTTTTGAAAATATTTACATTAACATTTTGGAAAATGTGAAACTTGAAAGCTGCTAGCAATGCCTGATTTCCCGGGGAACTAAATTATAGAAGGCCAGCAGAAGCCCACTCTGCTGAATAAAAGACACCCACACATCTATTGAGATCCCCTCACTGAGAGGTGAGGTTTACATCCTCAATCCTAGAGTCTACACTGGACTTGTTTGTCTGGCCGAATAGAGAGGAAGGAATGTTTTGGAATTTCAGAGACATTTCTAGCTTCTGTCTGGCTTTTAAGCTCACTCCTGTTTGGGACCCTGAACAGTAGTCATGTGAGAAGTTTGATTTGAGTGTCTTGCAGGAGAGAGCACAGGGAGAAGGTTTCTGCCTAAACCTGGTCTTCTGACAGACGCATGAAGACTTGGGGACCAGCCTCCCCTGTTAACAACCAGGCCAGGCTGAGAAGCCAGCAAAGACAACACCACCTTAGTTAAAGCCACAGAGGGTTAGGATTCACCTAGTCAAACTCTGCTTGTTATTCTCACTTGAAGAATCATTAAGTCACAATCCTATGGTGTTTGTTTTAGATAGTAGGTTTCAGGGAAATTTGTTTTGCAGCATTAAATTTAAACAGTGCAGCAATTCAAATTTTAATAATAAATGTTAATTTTATAAATATGTTTATTTTAAAACACTGCATCCTATTTGTTAGCATTACTAGACAGAAGATCCACTCTCACACACGTTTGTTTAAAGTTTAAACTTAGTTTATTCCTGAAAGCCAGCCTTTCATCCTGGCATCTGAGTGAGCAAAAAGCCATAAGTCATCCCCTATGCCTCTATAATTGAATTTCCTTTAACAAAATCCTCGTGTGGGTATTTGCTGCCTTAAAAGAAAAATCTCCAGCTACAAATTGCCATTGGGTTCTGGGTTCTGTGCTCTTCCCTTCAGGAACTCTGTTCTTGCACTTCAGCACATTCTTTTCCCACATGGATTTTAAGGGAATAATTGGGCAAGATACACATTCCAGAAACCCTCTTAGTTTCCTCTCCTGCTTTTGAAACCAGTTCTCTCATTCTGTGATCTGTTCTCTCTATAATCTTGCTACTTTTCTTTCTAGCTTTTTCCCTGGTTTGCCTAGCACACCTGGCCCGACTAGCACACCTGGCCTGTCCAGCACACCTGGCCTGCCTAGCACACCTGGCCTGCCTAGCACATCTGGCCTGCCTAGCACATCTGGCCTGCCTAGCACACCTTGCCTGCCTAGCACACCTGGCCTGCCTAGCACACCTGGCTTGTCTTATCCTGTTTGATTTTGAAGTTTACCAAATAAACTACCATGATTTTGTGTATAGTTTATAATGTAATACAACTTATGGGTAGAATTCTGTAAATAGAATATACTTAAAAGTATATTCCACTCGAGTTTGTATGTGTGGTGATCTGTTCTTTTTGTATAGCATTCATGATTTTCCATTCCTCCTGAAACTCTTATTTATATTTCTTTGTTTGGTTAAGTAATCTAATTGAAGACTGATGGATGGATAGCATTACAGTATGGAATTACAGGATAATAGTCTCTTAGTCATGACTTTAATATAGTATCTTTTATAAAATTTTATTTTAAGTCATAAAGCATTAAAAATCAAGTGGTAAATATTGCTATATTCTGAATATAAGATAAAGGTAAATTTTATTTAGATACTTTGATTTAAATGTGTGTTTAGAACATTAAAAAACAAATATTACAGATAAAAGATATTTCAGTGAAAAACTGCAGTCTTCTCTCTAATGTGCCCTCCAGGATTGTTATCAGGCTCGAGCCCTGTCCATTATTTTTGAGATGTTTTAGAACTCTTTATGAAGTATTGATGGCTGCTGTTTATAAATCTGTATTGGTGATTTTCTTCTTCACTTCCCACCACAAAACTCAATTTTGTATTTATTTGCATGCAATTCACTTCATTATTCCTTAATTCTTATGAATGTGTATTTGACTGATCTTTTTTGAGAAATAATTATAACACCCACTTCTTTCTACATATGTCTTTATTTTATATGGGTTCATTTTGTATCTGTATGACAGCCATAATTCTTATATTTTGTTGAAAATTGGGGGGTTTTTTGTTGTTTTTTTGCAGTTTTGGGAATACAACAGAGATGTGATGGTTTTTTCACCTTTGGAGCCAGATAAGCATGGTTGCCAAAGAAAGCACAGCGGGGCTGGCTGAAGGTAAGACATCTTTTCTCGGTAACAAGGAGTAGAGCAGTCTGTTATTGCCATTGTATTTTGCTCTAGGTTGACTTTGGTTTTGGTTTATGTGTGGCTAATTTAGTTACTCCACGAGGGAATCTGGATTTCATAGCCAGAGTGGGTGATCTCTGTAAATATCTGTCGGAGGAGAGGTGAGAAAACATCTGGTTTATTGTTCTTTTCTTTTTGTCTATTTTAAGTTCAAATTGACTGAGAGGTGTTTTTACTTTGTTGTACCTATCGTAATATGATTTAAAAACTGAAGCTGTTTGTCTGTCTCTAAGTGTGACCTTTTGGATGAAGTTGTAATATTTTCTACCTCTGAATTATACAAATTAAAATAAATTATGTGAGCTCTGTAAGTAGCCTTATTCTGCCTCACATAGCAGGACATTTTTATACTGGTTGGACAGTCTTACAATCCCAGGAAATAATGAAATTGAACAAATATTTCAATATGCTAGATGCTTTTTGGATCCACATATGAGGGAACTGTTGCCTCTGATATCTTCTATTAAGCATTTGAATATTAGTAATTATTAAAAACATGTTGACAGATCAGGACATACAGGAAGAACATCTTCTATCACTGGCCTTGTACTCAGGAGACTGATATATGAGGATCATGAGTTCAAATGTAGCCCTGACTAATTACTGACGTCTAAGACAGGCTGGATACACACGACATCTCAAGTGTCTCTGGGAAATAGGAAAAACAAAACCAATAAAAACAGGCGCCCTTACCTGGAAGTTATAACTGTACACTCATGACTTAAATTAATTAAGCCCTGAAATAGTAATTATTGGACCTTTCTCACTGACCCCATGTGGCTCAGGGAACAGAAGAGGGGGTGGAAAGAAGTTGGGGTGAGAAAGGCCACAGAATGGTGTCTTGGGCACATCAGGGACATCGGACATAAGCTGACGGTTGTACTTACTGCAGACAAGATTGAGACAGTCAAAAACGGAGCAGGGAACATCCATCTTCAGCCTACAGGCCCAGAGTCTCTTTTCATTTCAGTCAAGCAGGAAATCTGCTCTGCCCATTCTGGTATAGTTCATCAGTCACTTCTCTTTGTCTCCTGAAGAATATCTAACAGTTTTCTCTGAAAAGCAGGAACCTGAAGGACCATCTCAGCTTGTTCTGTCAAAGTTCAGAGGTCACTTTCCTAGGGAACCTGCATATCCAGTTTAAACCACATACTGTCAAGAAGTCAATACAGGGACAGGTTCTTGTCCAGAGGCTAACCACTGCCACAACGAAAGTAGACTCCATGTGGAGTTTCTTCAATGCCTATTTTTCTCTTGAAGTAAATTGGTGCTGCCAAGAGCAGACCTGTCTCACTGTCCAGAAAAGTCTAAGTTCTTAAAATATTTTAAATACCATATTCTATGGATCTCTGGAGTGTTTCAAGATGACCTGTTCATCTAAAATATACTTGTTTGATCTTGAAAACATACCTAACATGACTATGTTTGATTGTAATGTCTAACTACTAACTTGCATTACTTTATATTTTGATTAGTTAGTAATAAAAACTTTCATGGACTAGCAACTCGTATTACATTGTTAAATGAACTGAATAAGCATACTACCTTGAACAAGCATAGAGATATTTGTACAGTAACATAATTAATCTCAATATACACAATTTGTATACAATATACAAGAAATCCAATCAATGTACAATATTTAATGCTAGTAAAACCTTTTAAAAGAAAATTCAATAATCTATCCTTATATCCTATATATCTGCACCCCCCTTTTCTTTCTATTTTTTAAGACAAATCTTGAATCCAATCGTTCTTGTTTAACTTTTTTTCTAACCATAACTATTAACAATTTTTAACCAATTAATCTAAACAATGACAATCATCCATAACCCATTGAACAACCCAAAATAACCCACCCCACCTTTTGGGAATGTGGGTGCCGTATTCGTAAATTTACTTCCTGCTGTCTGGAGGTGATGGCATCTTTTGAGGATCCAGAAAATAAAAGTTTTGTTAAATGTCAAGTCCTGAAATAAGTAGCTGTGTCATTTGTTGTCCAGTCTCTGCATAACAGAAAAGTGCACAGCTTGTCTCAAGTCCTGGCTATAGTAGTCTGTGAAGCTGGTTCATCACAGCGAGCTGCCTCAAAATTATTCTGAGTTTGTAGTCAAAATGTGATCTTTGGTTGCTGTTTGTCAGCCTAGTGGCTTTGTCAGAGTCCATGTGAAATCATAGTTGTGGGGCCCCATCTTCCTTTTGGATACTTCAAGTTCACAATTAGGCATTGTCATGGGTCACTGCAGAAAACTGATAAGAGACTAAAACCCAGCACAATGTACAGGAAGCTAAATATCTAACTATTTATTCAGCATAGGATCAGTAACAATAGAATAGTCCCTTATTTTTTGTTATTCTTCTGTCCTATATCAGGTGGCTCTTCTGATATGATACAGAGATTTTGTATTTTCCTTTAACAAGTATGCTTGAGTTTAGAGAAGGAGAGAACCACACTCCAACTCTAAAGACAGCTTTAAATTTAATTAAACTGGGGCTTCAACTTACAAAAAAATTTGTAGAGGTTTTAAGTAATGAGACTTTACCCTATGAAGTATACTGGTACCAATAGTTACAATATTCTTTTGCTTATAAATTTTTCTGGATAGCCTTCCTTTTGTTTTAGACATCTAGATGTCCAAGGTCTTTTAACTTCTTGAAGATGAGTATTCCCAGTTTTCTGTAAAGAAAAAAACAGAAACCTGCCCCCACCCTTTGTTTTCTCTTACAACTGAAAGAATTGTAATATGGAATGAGCTATCAATTCTTATTTTCATGAAGTTTCTCTGGTTCAAATCAAGTTTTTATTAATTTTGATGGTATCCATAACTTTTCTTCACCTGTGGAAACAAAAGCAAAACCCCTTCCCCAACATAGCACATATCCTGGCTTCCATTCGGAGGTTAGTACATCTTTGAAGTAAACAGGCTGATTTAGTTCAGCTGTTTTTTCTATAGTCCAATGCCTTTCAGCAGCTGTTTTTCCTTTCTCATTAGCATTGAGAAAATTCAAAGTTAATAAAGCATTATGTATTCTATTTCTAGGAGTCTTTGTTATTCTTTTCTGTTTATTTAGCATATCCTTTAGAGTTCGATTTGATCTCTCTATGCCCTGTAGGATTGTGTGATATTCCTGTGATATGCTTTATATTATATTAAGCAAAAAATTGTTTCATTTTACTAGAGACATATGCTGGAGCATTGTCAGTCTTAATTTGTACAGGTATTCCCATGATGGCCATACTTCTAGCCAATGTGTGATTACAGAATCGGCCTTTTCTGAACTCAAAGCAGTTGCTCATTGAAATCCCGAAAACGTATCTATTGTATGATGGACATATCTTAATTTCCCAAATTCTGTAAAATGAAATACATCCATCTGCTAGATTTCATTTCTGTGTGCACCTTTAGGATTACTTCCTGCTGGCAATGAAGTTTGGTTATAAAAAGAACAGGTGGGACACCTTTTTACAATTTCTTTGGCTTGTTGCCAGGTGATAGAGAAATCTTTTTTTAATCCTTTGCTATTGACATGATGCTTTTTATGAAATTCTGAGGCCGCTAGTACATTTCCTATTGATAATTTATTAATTTCATCATTACCTTGTGCTAAAGGACCTGGCAGACCCATATGGGATTGAATGTGTGTTATATAGAAGGGATGATTTCTAGTCCCGATTATTTCTTGCAACTGAATAAATAATGAAGTTAATTCTGATTCATCATTAATAAAATCAGCCATTTCAATGTGTAGAACAACTCTTTCTGCATATTGAGAGTCAGTAACTATGTTAAGAGGTTCAGTAAAATCTATTAATACCATTACGATAGCATATAATTCTGACTTGAACAGAATTATAAGAGCTTTGAGCCACTTTACTTATGTGTTCTGATTTGTAACCTGCCTTTCCTGATTTGTTTGCATCGGTATAAAATGTAGGGGCTCTGGAAATTGGTTTATCTCATACAATTTGAGGAAGAATCCAATTAGTTTTCTTTAGAAATTCAATTCTTTTGCTTTGAGGATATTTGTTGTTAATATCTCCCAAAAAATTACTGCAGGCTCTTTGCCAAGGTTTACTTTCTATTCATAATTGGTCAATTTCTTGATTAGTTAAAGGTACAACAATTTCTGCTGGGTCCATTCCTGTCAATTGATGAAGTCTTAATCTTCCTTTAAAAATAAGTTCAGAAATCTTTTCCACATATGTCTTTAATTTCTTACTCAGTTTATGTGGAAGAAATATTCATTCTAATATAACATTTTCTCTTTGCATTAAAATTCCTATAGGAGAATGTTTAGAGGGCAAGATAACTAGAATGCAATTGAGGTCTGGATCCGCAAGATCCACATGTGCATCCTGTAATTTCTTTTCCACCAAAGTCAATTTTTTCTCAGCTTTCGGGTGACAATTCTCTCAGACTGTTTAAGTCCTTGTCACCATTTAAGGTTTTGAACAAATTATCAAGTTCATCATTTTTAATTCCAATAGTAGGTCGTAAGTTGGCAATGTCTCCTAGTAGTCTTTGAAAATCATTAAGTGTCTTCAATCTATCTCTCCTGATTTGTACCTTTTGGGATCTAATTTTTTGTTGGCCTATTTTGTAGCCTAAATAATTAATGGAATCCCCTCTTTGTATTTTCTGGGGCAATTTGTAATCCCCAAGCAGGCATTTTTTTTTCACTTCTTCAAAAAGTTTTTCTAAGATATCGATATTTGAATTGGCCAACTTTGTCCATGTAATGATAAATTATAGATTGTGAGAATTTGTTAAGTATTTGTTCTACTGGCTTTTGTACAAAATACTGGCACAGAGTAGGACTATTCAGCATTCCTTGAGGGAGGACCCTCCACTGGTATCTCTTTACAGGCTGAGAATTATTATAAGTGGGCACTGTAAAAGCGAATTTTTCTTTGTCTTGTTCTTGTAAAGGTATTGTAAAGAAGTCTTTTAAATCAATAAGTATAATAGGCCATTCTTTAGGTAACCGAGAAGGCAAAGGAATCCCAGACTGTAGAGAACCCATTGGCTGGATCACCTTGTTTATCACCCTTAGGTCTGTTACCATTTTCCACTTTCCAGATTTCTTTTTAATAATAAATACAGGAGAATTCCAAGGGCTGGTTGATTCTTCTATATGCTGAGCATTTAACTGCTCCTGTACCAGGCTCTACGGCCTGCAATTTCTCTTTTGTTAGAGGCCATTGATGAAACCATATAGGCTTCTCTGTTACCCATTTTAGTAGTGCTGTGGGTGTTTTTGAAAGATCAACAGCTGTTTTGCCTTGTTTCTCTATAACCTGAATGGTCTGTGACTGTTTCTCATGATACCCTCTAATGTTTTTTCCAGAACCATGTGCTAGTTTATGGCTTATTTCTGTGTTTGGAGGAACATTGATCTGTGTGTTCCATTGTTGTAGTTAATCTCATCCCCATAAATTTATAGCAATGTCAGCCACATATGGCTTTAATATTCCTCTCTGTCCTTCTAGTCCTATACACTAAAGCCATCTTTCACTCTGTTTTACCTGCGATATTGACCCAATACCCAAAAACTGAACATTTACCTCCTGTAGGGGCCAACTTGGATGCCATGACTCTGGTGAAATTATTGATACATCTGCTCCTGTGTCTAATAAGCCTTCAATAATAACATCATTTATTTGTATTATTAATTTTGGACTTTGTTCATTGATAGAAGCTTGCCAAAATATTTGCTTTATAATTTTTCCTGACTTTTTTTCTTTTTCTGTAGATTTTCTATCATCCAGTGTAGTATATCTTTTTAAAATAGGTTTTAATTTTTTAAATTGTTCTGGGAATGTGTTTCCTCCACAGTGGCAGGGTAAGATTGGACTGGATTTGATATGAAGGCTTTTGAAAGCCCCCTTGGGGCATTTCCCGAGGGCAGAAAGTTACCTGTTAAGAATTTATGCTCATTGACCCCATCTTTCACCAATGGCCCTGTGCTGTGGGCAGCAACTGACCAACTCAGCTTCCACCCATGTCTACATTGACCCCAACATCTCCCCCCATCTATGAGCTTCTGGACTGTGCAGAGGGACTGGCCCTGGGGACCCACAGCCACAGGATCTCCACAGCTCTGGGCAACTGCAGGATATCAGAGAAGATCTTGGGTGAGGGTCCAGTGTTGATGGTATACAGAAGTCAGAGGCCTTGAACCAGACCAACGACTCACTGCAGAGAACATTTGCAAATAAAGCTGTTTGGGCAAAGGGTACACTATATGACACACTGCAGCTCCCAATGTCACCACAAGGACAGATATGTGATGGAGAGGAGGCAAAGACAGGAACAAGGTGGCACACGTGTGGCCTACCTAAAGATGTGCCAGCCGTGATGGGTATGAGAGAAGGCTGTGACTGATAGAGGAGTGGGTTGCTGCCCAGAGGGGTCTTCAAAACTTTTTTAAATTTAGATTTTTTTTTTAAATTTTCTTTAATTTTACAACGTCCTACGGACCATTAAAATAAAGGGATGAGGGCTAGGTAGAGGGCTTAGTGAATAAAGTACAAGTGTGTGTACTTGAGCTTGAACCTCTAGAATCCATGTAAAAATGTTTTTGGTAATGTAGTACTGGTGCTCCTGTGGTGAGACTGCAGGCTGAGAAAGGAGAATTCCAGGAGGCTCATAGGGCGGCTAGTGTGGGATACACAGAGGGAGGCAATGAAAAGAACCTGCTTCAGACAAGAAAGAAGAAAGGCCTGGTGCCCAATGCTGCTCTCTGATTCACATGCCTGCTCTGTGGCATGTGTACCCATAGTACACACCCACATACCGTGTACATAAACATCACACATGTACACACAGACTCAGAGTACCAGCATAAAGGCTTGTATAGAGACCCAACAACCTCACCATGCCTGTGTACATTATTGAGCCGAATAAAATGAGACCAGTGTGCAGTTTTGTGATCAAAGATGTTTCTTGAGATTGCCTCAAAGGTCAAGACTACAGAGAAAATATGGTCCACTGAAAAACCGCATCCTGTATTTCACACCCTTCTGAGCTCAGACTCCAGGTCTCTCAGAGAGTCTGAGATACTTTGCAACTCTGTTAACTGTTGGCAACTGCTAGATATGTAAATTTCCCTTGTCTTGCATTAATTTTCTCTGCCCCTTCTAACAAAGCTATTTTGTTTTATTTGTAATTTGTCTCAACATTTCTCTCCTCTCAGATTTCTGCTGTTTGACTTCTTCTTTGAACTGGTAAAAACATCTGCCTGAGTCCTTTATACGATAAACAAAATCAAATCTTTTAACATGTGTTCATTTTTATACCACCATGAAAGCTACAACTTTATCTTTCTCCCAAATTATCATTTTGCAGTAGGAAACGTAAAATCAAGAACAATGACAAAAGAATTAAAATTATGAACATGTTAACTGTGTTACAGTACCACGATCACATACTGGTTATAAAAGCTGTAGTTCAGACTTTCTGGTGGGGATGTGTCCCCTCCCCTGCTTTACCTGACTATGAATACAAAGTTGTATCTAGAGCAATCACTCACCCTGTGGGCTGGAAGGAAAGTACTGAGTGTGATGAGGTGAGCTTTACTATGAATTGGCACTGCCACCCCTGAGCCATTTTCTGAAGTTGCTTTTATTTTGCAACAGGATCAGCCCATGCAGTGCACTTTTGCCCTGAGCCTGCCATTCTTTTGCTGTTACTGCACAGTACTGGCATTGCATGTGGCATTGTACCCTACCCAGCTAGCTGCTGCTCTATGTACATCACAATAACTTTCTTAACCTACTTAAGCTCTGTAATTAGAGGTTTTACATCTCTCACTGTTGAACCTAATCCTAAACAGTAATTCTTTTCAATAAAAATGATGCTAACAAGTCGGGTGGTGGTGGTGATGGTGGTGGTGGTGGTGGTGGTGGTGGTGGTGGTGGTGGTGGTGGTGGTGCACACCTTTAATCCCAGTACTCAGGAGGCAGAGCCAGGTAGATCTCTCTAAGTCTGGTCTACAGAGCAAGTTCCAGGACAGGCTCTAAGGCTGTCCTGTCTCAAAAGAAATGATTTTTAACATTTAATATTGTGAGAGTTCATAAAGCTGTATGTGACATCAATTTAAAGTTCATGACAATGAGCAAATATTTTAATGGAAATTAGTAGGAATATTACTATTTTTATTGTTTGTCAGCTATTGAAAGTCTATTTTGTGATGAGCAATATAGCTAGCATAAGGATTATTCAAAGTTAAAATTCAGAACTATAACCAAGCCTGGCATGGTGGCACATGCCTTTAATCCCAGCATTTGGGAGACAGAGGCAGGTGAAGCTCTGTGAGTTCAAGGCCAACCTGGTCTATACAGTGAGTTCCAGGACAACCAGAGCTACAAGGAGAAGCCCTGTCTCCGAAATAAAAATAAAATAAAATAAAAAACCAAACACAAAACAAAAGGAAATAACAACAACAACAACAAAACCCAGAAAGCTATATCAGAAGTTCATTACCAAAATAATTGTTTCTGATTCCATGGTGACCTTGGGGATAAAGCTTAGACATGTCAAAAATAGAAAGCACACTTTGAGGATAGGTAATACATTGGAGAAGAAGAAGGATTATGTTCCAGTTTGCTTTGGAATGCTATTGCTCTGAGCCACATGGCTGTGTCTTCACTGTAGAGCTGGTGAGGAGGACAGGAGCCCAGCTGGGTCTGGAGTATGGCTAATCGCTGGCGGATGTGTGGAAATGAATGAGGGAGCCTTGCTCCCAAACATAAAATATGACCCATCCTGTTTATTCCCACATTTTAAGAGATTTCTCATGTTTTCTTCCGTTATAAGTGTTTTTGCTTCCAGTGTAGTTTCAGGGAGGCAAGGAAGAGAAGCTATACACAACCCAAACAGGAATCAGTGTCTCATTAACTATAAGAAAACGAGGTTCAAGGAATTTCTCTTTCTTGTCTATGTCTGAATGACTAGGTCCAGGCAGAAAACTGAGAAGTGATTTTCAACGGAGTACATGCAAGGGTAAATCTGCATTTAAAATAAGTATCTATGTTTACCCTGATGTTCAGGTTTTTAAGGTAAATCAACCTATCTTCAAGTTTCAAAATTTTAGTATATTAGTTTTTCTTGCTTTTCACATCCAGCCCTCTGGAATCCAGAGGCGCTGACACTGGCCTCTGAAAGCCAAACCAGGGTTGCAATGCTATTTTTCACAGAGGATACTTTAAGGAAAGCTCCATTTCTAATTTTTCTCCTACACAAAGCCAGAGACCAAACTGACTCTGCTGGGATTTGATTCTGTAACTGTCATTTCTCACCTGAGATCTGGACCATTTAATAGCATAGCGCTGGAGGTGCTTCCACAGGGCATCCGGGGTTGCACTTCCGGTCAGGAAAATGTAAACTGCCCTTCAGCTGTTTCGCTTTACCAGCCATGGTGTCTATTTCCCTTTATAGAGCGTTATCTTGATAAAATGGTGTTTATAAAGGCCATTTTTTACTGGTGGAAAAAACATGCAATAGAATAGTTTTGATGGTCCTTGGTGAGGTTAAGCACGGGCCAGTTGGATAGCCTCACCGCACACTGTGGTAATATTCCTGCCTTTGCTCTTTGTTTCTGGTTTGCACACTCTGTGCCAACAGCAGAGCACACTCTGGCTGAACCAGGACCGAAAACCAAACAAAAATCACACTAAAAAATCCAGAGCACTTAAACCTCAGAAGCAAGCGAGAAAATGGGTAGGGAGGGGGGGAGACAGGGAAGACTAAAAAGGAGGGACGGGAAGACTGGAATCATATTCCCCAAACTCAAGTTTTCACTATTCCGTGAGAACCTTTACGATAGTTGATTTATATAGCCGTGTATTAGGATTTGAATCAGTTCCTACATGGATCCCTAGAACTGTAGCCGTACGTTAAAGAAAGCATGTGGTCATTTGTCGGACTACACTTGGAAAGACACTTAAAACATGCCACACATACACAAAATGCAAAGCAGGCGTGTGGCTGTGAAATACAAGTTCCATAGAGTGATAACAACAATCGGTATAAAAGGAGCAGCTCTGGCTCCCGTGGGGATGCTCTTTCCTCTAAAACAAAGGAGCAATTTTGAGAGAAGCTTTTGAAAGGAGTCACCAGACCAGTGAGCCTTCTGTGGATGCTCTGACTGGCAGTACAAAGGCGCCGGGTGTGGAACAGGGTATGGATGCAGCCCAACTCCTACCTACCAGCCAGTGCTTGCAAAAAACACGCTGGCTTTTGTCTTGCCTCAAGGAGGACTTTTCAGTTTCTCAGAAGCCAGGAAATCACCTGTCCCTCCTTTTTAACTTTAGATTTTTTTTTTTTTTTTTTTTTTTTATTAAGCGGATGCCCATGTCAGAGGAGCTTAGAACCGCTTTATAATTATCAGGAACAGATCTCAGATTTTTATTTAAAAATAAAGTTAATGGCATGCTTAAAGTCATGGACATATTTGAAAGTGGTATTTAAAATAGAAATTTAGACTACTGACTTGAAATCCCATGCTCTGACCACTAGACCGCACACCCGCCCAAGGATCCTTACAATTTCAACTGAGTTCTTCTTTGTAATTAGATGCAGTGATTAGAGTGTCTTTTACATTACTCTGCATTTTTCTTTTAAGTTAGGGTTGTGTAAGCCACATAGGGCACTGTCCCTTGCAAAACTAAACAAGAGATTTTCAGTTTTGCAATACAATCTCCTGATATTTGTTTATAGGTTTCACACATCAAAAAACAATGAAATCTGTAATTTTTCAAATTACAATCTTCTCATTCTCTAAGCTATGTGCCTATGAGAATTTGCAAATCTTTTTAAGGGAGTGTAATTTTTATGCTTACAAAATGCAGGCTTTCATATTTGGGTACAATGACAAATCAAGGCTTCCCCCATAATAATCAGTTTCTCAGAGTTGTGGGTTTTCATCATTTGAAAATAAGTTAATGGGAATTTCAAAACATAATTCATCCAGCTATTAAATCTTTAAAATTAGAAACCACTTATACCCTCAACTGCCAACAAAGCAATGACAGAAAATATTTTATATTATAGGACATTGTAATGTAAGTTTTTGATTGGGACATAAACAGCAAAGCCAGTTTTTAAAGTACAAAAGAAACTTCATACATCCTAAAAGCAACAGAGTGCTCTACATTCTTCTCATTAATTACATATAGTGTATGACTTAAATACTGAGTTTATTACTTACAAAGTATCTAGAAGAGCCAATTTTGAAGCATCTAAAAGTGAAATTGTTACAGAAGGCTTTCGAAGGAATTTGAGTTAATACTCAGTGCTGGAAAAGAATGATTATCTTTTACAGTTCTAAACATCAGCCGTTCAATTGGAGACTGATTTACAGGGAAGCTAATCCCATACAATCATTTATTTTAAGATAATACATAAAAATATATGATAGTTACCAAATATATTCAGTAGTTTAACATGGAGGTGTGTGTGCTATTCCCTCAGTGCTAGCTCATTCAGAAACTGTATCCCCAATGCTATGAGTTTCGATAGGTTGTTTTCTATTACCACTTCGCTGGGAGGCGAAATTGTGATCATTTGTGTTTTCTCAAATCCACCTGGAGCAGTCTGTATCAGAGCGAGTGTGGTTTGGGAACATGAGGTAGCAACAAAGACTCATGGAACTTGTTAGCTACTATGTATGTGTGGGCTTTTAAATTTTTACTATTGTTTTGTATATTTTTGGTTGAGCACCACAGATTTTTGCTGAAGGTATAGAGTTTTCCAGATGGGGGTGGGGTGAAGCAAGGGAAAGGTAGAATCAGGAACCAACTCTCCCTCCATACAAAGAGGTAAGGAAGAGGTATTTTTCCATGTAATAACGTCTCTTGATAACAACTTTAGCCAACAAGCTGGGGGTCCAGCAGTGGGCAAACTCTTTGTCTCACTTGCTCAATATTAGACTGCCATTTCTAGAACAATAAAGAGTGACTGCGACTATTCATTCCCTGGACACCTTGTAAACCAAGTCTTAAAGTTAACGCAGTCATGAATAAACCATAGGTAACACCACAGCCAAGTGGATTGGGATTAGAGGTGCACACATAAAGAGAGCTGAGAGATTGGAGCCAGGGCTGTGGTCAGACATTCTCCAGGAGAAATGGCTTTCTGACAATGACTATTGGGTAGCTTCAACTTCCCAAACAGACATAAGTCATGAAAATATCACAGATGTTGATTTCACAAGCCTCCTCTGAAATTCATGGGTGAAATATGACAATGAGCTTCCCTTTGAGGATACACTTTGAAGGGCAGAGTGAATGGGAGAGCAAAACATAGACATGTTCAGATGAAATAAAATAGGCCACACGTGTTAGTAATCTTTGAAGATAGGCACCCAGGGCTTATTATACAACTGTTTCTGTTGTTTCTGATTTTGAGACTTCCCATAATAAAAAGTCAACAAATACTATTCCAGGTAAGAGCTCAGCATATTAAACATTTTTATTGCCTAACACTTATAGTCCTGTTAGAAAACCTTCTTGTTTTTTCTCTTTAAAAAGAGTAAATTTCTCACATGATAAAACATTACCTTTAATGTTTTCTGATGGGTTGTGATGGAATTTGACACAATATCACTGGTGCTTGGTGCTAGGGTTTTTTTTTTTATGATCTTGAGGGAAAGCTAGGGAGCTATGAACACTCTCTTAATACAAATCATAAACATCTTTCCCCTCAAACAGGAATCAACAAAGGCAAAGAAAGCAATGGAAGTAGTGACCTGATGATAAAGTGCAATCAACAATCTATCTCCTAAAAATATTTCTGCATGGCGCTGCCATCACCTAATAATATTATTGGTTTAGAGTGTCTGCATGACTCACATTGATTGATTGCAAGACAGGTTCATCTTAGATTCTGGCTAAACACCTTTCAGGATGCGCTATTTCTCTTGACGTCTACGTCCTTACTTTGGGACACCTCACTTTTTTTTTTTTTTTTTTTTTTTTTGCTCTTCAGGGGGCTTTTTCAGATCCTTTTCAGCTCAGTGATCTGTGACTTCATACATAAACATTAGCCTAACATATTAAGTAACTAATGTGAAATGAGTTGGAATTCTCAATTGATCATGAAATGCTGTCACAGTAAGTGAAGGAATGCATTCAAATAAGAGCTGATTGGAGTAAAGGAGTGATTTTTCTACCCAGTTCCATACTCTTTCACTCAGAGGGCAACTTAAGAATGAGTTATGAATATTTTCCATGAAAGCCTTCTTATCAAAAGACAATTTTACGCGCAGGGAAAATGGCAGAAATTATCTCTCTTCAAATACATTTCTACCCAATGGGCTCTGCAACATAATAGACCCCAATACCTTACTTTGGAGCTACTAACATCATTACCACCACCACCACCACCCCAGCCTGATATGAAAATGAAGGATTTCACCTTATAATTGTGTTAGTCTGAAATTTTGGAAGACCACTGTTTTTATTGAATGAAAGCATAAGAAACGTCATCGGTACCACAATGAAAAGTAACTTTAAAGATAAGGTTGAAATTAAGTTAGATCCTTACTTAAAATTATACTTTAACCCCAGAATTCATGCAGGATATTTTGCAGTTTGCTGCTGACGCCACCAACCTGAAATCTGTCTCCCTATAGAAAGAGGGCGTTTCTGATTCAGATGTTGTAAAAAGAGGAAATCTAATTTTGACCTTGAGTCAAATTGATGCCAAAGTGAATTTTTGGTTTTCTTTGCTGCATAAGCTGTAATTGCAAATATAGTTTCCTTCATCTGAAACAACTATTCCACCCTGAAATTTTCAAACAAAAATAGTTTGCAGAAACATTGGGAAAGGCTTCTTTAGAAGGAAGCATGGATTAAAAGGGAAGTAGTGGTGGGGATTTTACAAGGCAGTATATCTTTGAAATATTTTACACAGAGAATGCTTTTTAAAAGTATTTCTTCAGTAAACTTAAAAAGTAGATTAGGAATTTAGATGGGTTTAATTCTTAAATAAGGTAAAGTTGCATTGCATGGACGTTTAAGAGAAAAATCACAATGATATGAAAAATCTTTCCATGAAATGTTAAATAGAAACAAATTTGTCATCAGCCAATATAAAATAAAATGTATATTTCCAATAAAATTAATACAGATATTCTAATGCTATAAAATCCAATTTCCAAACGTTTTCTGGCTATTTTTATCAAAATATCCAACAATATAACTTCACGTGTAATTATAATGAAGTATGTCATTGCTGACATTTCCAGTGTTTACTATAGTATGTCCAGAGTTGGGCTTAACACCTTGACAATCTTGGGTTTTAAGTGACTGTCCACTCTGCCCTAATATTGGCTGATACTGAACTCAGCACCCGTGGAATTGCCATTTTACAGCTAGTATCATGTTTCAGGAGGTGGGAAACTGAGGTTAATCACAATCTTAGCAGCAGGCTGGAGGGTCTTCACGGTCACTGTCATTGTCCCAGCAGGCTACACGGATCTTCATTGCTTCCACCACCTTTTCGAAAAGTTTCTCCTACGCAACTGAATTCCGCTGACTACTGAACATGCTTTTTGTTGTAGAAACACGTCTGAGCACAGCAGCACAATGGGACCCATGAGCATTGGGTTTGGAACACTTTTAGCCTTTCTTTGTTGCATGTCCCAGCTTTGGAAATGGCACCTATCATCCTAAGAACAGGAGGTGCCCAGGTTCTTCAGAGGACAGTTACTGGGCCCCGGCAGCTCATTTGTCGGCAAGTGGCCATTCTGTTGCACAAAAGAAAGTTCTGGGTCCCTTAGTATATTACTGTATGGTTAAATATAATGAAAAAAGGAGAGCTTGAAAAGAAATCTAGAGAAAGCATGGAGTTTTCCCAAGGGTGTCTTTCTGTGTCAGGACAGGCTAAAGTATAGCTAATGTTATTTCTGAAGCTACAGCCACAGACCATTCCTGCTAAAAAAGGAAACCGCCTACCTAAATCAAAACCATCAGAAAATACAGATAAACACAGCCTCCAGAATCATGAACATCATACGGCCACTGTGTCCTGAAAAAGGCAGCTCATAACATAGAGAGATACAACATTGCTATTTGGATTTGGGGGCATGAAAAGAATAGTCTATGGACCCATTTTAGGAAGAGGCTGTTCAAAAAGTTTCAGTGTTTAGTCTTGACATTACCAAAGCTCCTAAGAATTAGGGCCTTGATTTGGAAAGAGCAGAACTAGAAGGTACCTTCCTGTACTTGAAGAAAATATTTTCAAGTGAGATGAACACTTCCTGATATGCGGGAGAAAAAAATAATATTAGGAGAAAGTTGAAAACAAGATAGGTCTTGTCCCTATGATCACCACAGATGGGCAGGATGGCTTGTTAGCTTCCTAAACTTTGTAAGACATACCACACCGTCATCAAACACTGAAGTGAAGCTATGCTCCTACTCCAGAGTGGGGGGGGGGGGGGCAGCGGGGGCATCTCTGGGAGCTCAAAGACCCAAAGTGAGTTATTCACAGCTGTGATTGTCTTACTGAGGCCACACACTTAAGCAGAACCAGATAATACTGTAACCATTGTCAGTGACTAATCTGCTTCCTGGGGCTGCTTTCAACCAACAGATGGAAGAAACAGTCAGCTGCCTAGAAACATAAAATAGTTCACCATGAGGTCAGAACAATGGGGTGATGAGCCTTGGGACTAGTGCTCGCTCGCTCTCCCTCCCTCCCTCCCTCCCTCCCTCCCTCCCTCCCTCCCTCCCTCCCCCCTCCCTATCTCTCCTTTTGACATTTTCTCATCACTTCCTAAGTAAAGGGGCCTTATCTTAGATTCCCAAATCCCTCAGGCTTAGACCTACTTACTTGTTTATTTATTTATTTATTTTAAATTTGAGGCAGGGTTTCTCTCTGTGGCCCTGGCTGTTCCAGAACTCTCTGTGTAGACCAGGCTAGCCTTGAACTAACAGATCTGCCTCCCTGTGCCTCCCAGGTGCTGGGATTAAAGTCATGTACCACCACAGTCAGCTTACTTAGCAGTTTGTACAAGGAAAAAAATGTAAAATTGCTTGTATGTGGCTCTGCTTGTATTGCACTTGGTTTATCCCACAGAGAAAATGAGATTATCTACCAGATTGAGAAAACAAAATGGAATTTTTAACAAAACATTTTAGCCTAGGGAGACTTTTCAGTTATTTGACATGTATGGGTATTTGGCTGCACGTATGTGACCAGAAAAGGCATGAGAACCCTTGGAACTGGAATTGGATGGTTGTGAGCTGCCTTGTGATTGCTGGAAACTGAACTAAGGTTCCATGGAAGTGTAGCCTGTTCTCTCAAACACTGAGCCCCTAAATTAGACTTGGTTTACATTTGTGAGTAGAAACACTCTTCCTGTACCAGAAAATACAGACTTAGAGAGCGCTTGTCCCAAGGCTCATCATCCCATATAGACTTCATCCCATAATGTCCTTAGCATTTGATGCTCCTGGAATTTTTTAAATCATATTTTCTTTTTTGTCAGAAAGGTAAAATTCACATTTTAAAAAGAAGACATATCCAGGCTATTATGTCGATACCATCTTCTTTCCATTTAATTTTCCTCTTAGATTTAGAGCAGAGCTATGTCAAAACAGGGTTGGGCCAAATGTCAAATGGCGAAAGTTTTGATCAGCATTTGTGAGGCAGATACTATCAAAGAATGAACTTTCTAGAAGTAATGTGAAATGTGGTAAATAGAAGTTTATAAAGGAATTTTTGAATTGTTATTTTATGTGTATTTACTACTGTGGGTACTGAGAATTGAACCTGAGTCCTGGGCAAAGAGCAGGTATACTTAACCCCTGGGCAATCCCTCCATTGCCCCTATTACATTTTATAATAACATCACTACATAAGGTTAGCACAATTCAGCAGGGAGGTATTATTGTAAGTCTTAATAGCTGAAAGATTTTTGTATTTTCTTCACATTGTGGGATTTCACAGTCTTCCCTAAATCACCCGGCTCTTGTAGCATTTCTAGCACATGAGAACATTTTAGTTCTCATTTTTTCCTGTGTGCTTACAAGTGTTCATTCATACATCAGAATGATCTTCCCTGTTGGAACACCCTTGTTTCACTCACTGTACAGAACGGTCATTCACACAATGTGACATGATGACAGTGCCCTGGTTGAAATGATGAACTTTGGCCAAACCCAAAGTCAAATTTCACTGCATCAGACTTTAGAAGGACATTTCAAAAAGCAAACATAGTTTCTCTCTCTTTACTCATTTGGGGGAAAAATAGCTGTCCATTTAAATCAGAATTAGAAAATTCTTGGAAGATCCACAAGATGGCGCTACGAAGTGGCATTTAGGAAAGAATTTCAAAAGCTGTTAGGAATTCATTGCTGTCAGGATCAAATGTGTATCATGCAACATCTGCCTACAGACAAACCGTGTTTAAATGAAATTGGTGAACTGGGCGAGTTTTTATCAAAGAGTATATCTTTGGTCCTGATGCTACTTTTAAATATCCTATTTATTATTCTTCTGTTAGTTTTGCGTTTGGCCTCATGTTGTGAGGAATATTCTGTGAGCAAACTAAAAGCTTAATTTGAAAGTTGGCAAGGCTAAGTCATAGAGGAAGAAGTACCGGAGGGAGGCAGACACATTTCTAATTCACATCTTCTATCTGAAACTCTGCACCATCTACTTTAGGAGTTCTTGCAGCCCTAGGGAGATTAATGGTGTCTGGAGATATAATTTTTGTTATAGTCAGCTGGGTGAGTGAGGAGCTGCTGCTTAGTGGGTCAAGTGAGAAATTTTTCAGGTGTTAATAATTATCCCACACCAGTGTATTAATAACGGCAAAGTTGGGGGCTGGGAGACAGCTTCCATCTAAGAGCATTTACTATTCTTGCAAAGGACCCAGGTTCAGTTCCCAGCACACACATGGTGCCTCACAACTGTCTATAACATCAGTCTCAGGGATCCAATGCCCTCTTCTGACCACCTCAGACACCCGGAACATATGTACGTTATACAGACATGCATGTAAGTAGTTATTCACATAAAATAAAAAAATCTCACAAAAGTAGTGACAAGGCTGAAGGCTGAAGGGTCTCATTTACGGCTTTGTTGGTCCATCTAGTCATCCACAGACTCAAATATGTGGGTCTCTTCTCTGTAGTCTATTTATTATCTTCATATGCAACATTGTTTTAAAGCATCACCATGTTTCAAGACTGGACTAAGTACTAATGATAAGGAAGATAATTTTTTTATCTCATTTTTACTTGGCCTGACAGGAGACATAGTTATGAAGTAATGTCTGGTGCCTCATTGGTGCTTCTGGAACAGAGAAGCCATATAAAAGCCACATGCTTTCCATATGTTGAAAAGAGTAGATGCAGAGGGGCTTTCCTGGTTGGAACTGGGATTGATTATGAGGCAGGCACAAAGTCACAGAATGAAATTCTGAGCGAACAACAGCAGAGATGTGCAACAGCCAAAGGTATTTGGTAAGTGTGTACTGTTAAGATATGAAATTGGAGGAAACATGGTGGGGCTGACTAATTTTATGTCAACTTGACTCAGGCTAGGGTCGTCCGAGAGGAGAGAACAGCAATCACTATAAATAAATACATAAATAACAAATGCCCCCATCAGATCAGGCTGTAGGGAAACCTATGGAGCATCTTCTAAGTGACTGATGGGGGAAAACCAAGTCCACTGTAGATAGGACCACCCCTGGGTCCTGGGTTCTATAAAAAAGCAGCCCGAGCTAGCTATGGGAAGCAAATATGGCCTCTGCATCGGCCCTTGCTGCTAGGTTCCTGCCCTGTTTTCTTCGGTGATGAACAGTGATGTGGAAGTGTAATCTGTTGTATTAGGTTTCAGGCCCGGACTTTCCAGTCTAGCTTCATGGCCAGGACCCGCAGATCTACAGTCCCACAGTCCCACTGAAACACACAGATGCTTATGTTAATAGTAGGCTGATTGGCCCGGAGCCCAGGCATATAACTTGCTAACTCTTTACCCTTAATCTAACCCATGACTCTTATCCTGTTCAGCCATGGGGCTTGGTACCTTTTCTCAGAGCAGCATAGTTGTCCTCTGTATCTGTGGCATTTCTGGCGTCTCTACTCTGTTCTTCCTGTTCCCAGAGATTTCCCAGTCTGGTAGCTCCGCCCACACTTCCTGTCTGCCTTTGGCCAATCAGCATTTTTATAAAACTAGTAGGCAGGGCAATTATTTACAATGTAACAACATAATTCCACTACAATAATCCGAATAAACCCTTTCCTTCCCAAACTGCTTTTGGTCACCGTGTCCTGTCACAGAAATAGTGACTGTAAGTAGGCCACATGAGACGTCTGAGAGAACCAAACTGGTCTGTCCTGGGAAGGACCTAGGACTTTATGTTCTAGGCATTATAAATTTTAAGTGCAAAAGCAATTTGAGACACATGATAGTTACTTTTTAGCTCTGGCTCTACATACTTCAAATGTCTGAGGAATCCACGTCAGATGTTTCTTTTAGTTTTAAATTGTTTTGTAATTACAAAGTCAATCTATAGACAGATATAATGTGTTAGATTTATATTACAACTATTAGTAAAAATTATATCTATAAAGTAATATCTTTTGTTGTTAGGGCAGGATGTCATGGTATCCTCCCCTATATTTGGGAAGTCTAGACAGGACTGCTCTTGAACTGTGATAATCCTTCTCTGCCTTCTCCTCATGAGTGCTGGAATTAAAGGTGTCCACCATCATACCTTTCAGAAATTGCTCTTTACTTGTAACAATTATATATAATGTGATATGTAATAATTACTTTAATTATAATATCAGGGCCAGAGAAATGGTTCCACAAGTAAACCACTTGCCCTGAGATCATGAGGACTGGAGTTCACACCATCAGAATTCACTTAAAAACCAGGTGGGTGTGGTATCAAGCCTGTAGTCCATGCAATGGAGGCAAAGACAAGGAAATCCTGGAGCTAGCTGGCTAGCCAGACTAGCAAGAACGGGAACGTGGGGTTCAGAAGAGACCTTGCTTCAGTATGTAAGATGGTGAGCAATTGAGGGGGGACTCCAGACATCCGCTTCAGTCTCTTCAGTACACACACACACACACACACACACACACACACACACACCATATACATTCCTTTTGCAGAAATAAGTAATATCACATCCGTTTATTCAAATATAAGCCTGGACAAACTTATGTTGCTCTGTGGGAGGCAATCCTCCAATTTGGTTTACTGCTGAATGTGTAAATAATTAAGTGAGGTTGTCTTTTAATAAATTTCTATTAAAAATATTATTAATTTAATGATGTGACTATTTTGCCTGCATGTATGTGTGAATATCATGTGCATGCTAGTGCCCCTGGAGGTCAGAAGAGGGCATCCGATCCCTTGGAACTGGAGTTACAACAGTTGTGAGCTGTCATGTGGGTGCTGGACATTGAACTTGGGTCCTCTGGAAGAACAGTCAGTGTCTAGCCATCTCTGCAGCCCTTTGATAAATTCTTAAAGTATCTTTTTTACTAGATCTTCTTCACTTCTTATACTTCCTTCAATTCTTTAGGCAACCTAAGCTAAATATTTTAAAATACATTCCACAATTTCAATAAATACCTCAACAATTATTTTACAGAAATAAGTTGCATCTTCTATTAGTAAATAAATAAATAAAGCTTGAAGAATAGTAATTATTTTAATGAAATTAATGGCATGCAAATACATTTTTGATATATTCGTTTCTGACTTAGAAAATTTATTATCATCAGATATTTTTATGAAGTATTTTTATATTTTTAATTTAAACTAGGCTTTAAAAATATGGATGGCTGAAACCACTGCCATAGACAGTTCTGTAACATTCAGAATTTATAACCATTGGTAAAGTGGTATAACATGATGAAAGTAGAAATAAATGAATGGAGTGCCGTGAAGCAAAAGCAGATCATATCTAACATCAATACAGAAACTCCAAGCATGCAAACACACACACACGAACACTGCTGTCCTTTTGCTCAAGATAGAGGAATAAAAATACCAATGTTAAAAAGTAACAGTGGCTCTGGGCAGGACACAGTCTTCCGGTCTTTCCACGTAGTTAATGACACAGTAACTGATCCACTTTCTTCCTTGCCTGCCTTCTGAGCTATAATTGTCCACTCTGCTTAGTCCCATATTTTTGACTCCACCCTCCTCCTTCCCCATATTTTCTTCCTTCTGGGTTCTGAATCACTTTTGTTTGTGTATCAGTTAAAATATTTGACGGATCATTCCAGATTTAAATGCCCAATTATATTTATTTTACTTCATATCAACTATTAAAACTCTTACAACTTACAAAGTTATATTCTACGGTGCTGCTTGTACCCCCCCCCCCCCCCCCCGCCCTTCAAAGCAGGGAGCTAATCTTCAAAAATAAGAATGTTGTTGTTAAGAGAAGGTTTTCGAGCCTTAAAAAGGTAGTTGAGCTGATCCTTACTTTTAAAAAGCCCCCCTGGAGCTCAGGCAGGGGGCCTTGGACAAGCAGAATCAGGGACAGCGTGTTAACCTGCATTGCCCTTCCACTGTGCCTTTTGTGTGAGACATTGGCGGAAACGCCTGATGATCTGACATATCCCTTTTGCCCTGAATGCCAAGGAATTTTCAATTATGTTTCCCACATACTGGTCCAGGCCTATAACCTTTGAGGGGAGGTAGGGAATGACACAAGAGATTAGTCCCCAAACAAGCAAATGAGAAGGTCTCTGTGAGTTAGACAAACTTTCAAGCCGAAGGAGATGTATGATGACCAAAGCACAAAGAAAGGATGAAGGAAGGAAGCATTATGAACGGCGGCACCAAAAATTCATCTGTTCGACTTCTTCCTAAAAACTTACTTGTGATAAAAAAGCACACTTAGAAAATCTGAATTCCTTCACCCACTGAGCTTTAGAGCAAGACAAAGCAGCAGGAAAACCATTAAGCTTTCTGTCTGAATATCTTGCAGCCTGGCTTGGAAATCTGCCCATGCACAGCTCAGCTGATGCTCTCCAGAAAGCATTTCTTTCCAAACACCAGACGCCTCTGGACACGCTTTGGGGTCAGGAGGTAGAAAACACTAGAACCTCACTCTGTCTCTGTTCCTGATTCTCATGCAGACAAGCAGAAGGCACTTTACCATCTCGGTGCCAGTAGAGCTGACGTTTATTTGCATACATCCAGAGATGTTAAACGATCCCTGAATAAAGGTGACAGCAATAATATAGAGAAACCTACCAATGCAGAGATGACTTTAAAGTAAGTTCTCTGATAAAAATGCACTCGGTAAGGGATATTCCTATTACTTAGGGGTCAGTGTGTCTTCACACTTTGTATAGTTTTCTGAATATAATGATACAGTGTGGAATTGTAGCGGCCCCCCGAAACAATGTAGCTTCTTAAGTTAAATGACTAGGAAAAAAACAAAACAAAACCTCTAAAGTGTTTTCATCAGTTTCACTGCAACTGATAGCACTGGAAACACAGCTCTGGGGAGAGGAACCGGAAATGCCTTTTAGGAACCGGAAATGCCTTTTCTTTTATTTCCAAGCTCTTTAATAGGGGACCCCACCTCCTGAGAAACACCAGAAAGCATGAAAGAGCAAGAGGTGAATTAGGGGGCTGGTGGATAATAGACTTGGAAGCTTGTAGCTACCTACGTGTGTTATGCTGGCTCTTAATGAGTCAGACACTTAAGTGGTCTAATAACACCTACTAACAACACTGACATTTGGCCGTGCTAGTCCTGATGACAAAGAGATGAGCCAGCCCCAAATCCCTACTATGTGAAAAAAAAAAAAAGTCTAAAATATTAAGGTGAAGGAAACAGCTTTGGATGTTTATCTCATTCTGTTATTAAGACTGAAATGATTAGAGACCATTTAACTAATCAAGGCTCTGATATGTAGGCGGCGAACATATTTCTATCAGATGTTCTGTGTAACATCATTCTGGACATGCAGACTTTTTTTTTCTGAAGATTTTATTTTGACAATGTATGAGCGCCTGAGGAGTCTAGAAAAGGGCATTGGCTCCTTGGAGCTGAAGTTACAGGCAATGTGAGCTACCCCATGTTGGTTCTAGTTACTTGGGTCCTCCTCAAAATTAGCTAATGTTCTTAACTGTTCCATTTCTCCAGCCCAGAACCCTCCTGTGGCCTCCACTGGGACCACACACATAAAAGTGGTACAATACATAGGTACAGGCAAACACTCACAAACACAAAGCAAAAGTAAATCCTCTAAAGAAATGAGGTGTGGAGCTGGAGAGATAGCTTGGAAGTCAAAAGCACCAGCTGCTCTTCTAAGGCCCTGGGTTAAATTCCCAGAACCCACTTGGCAACTCACAACTGTCTGTAACTCCAGTTCCAGGAGACCTAACACCCTCACACAGGCATCATGAAGGCAAAACACGAATGTTCGTAAAATTAAAATAAGTGAAATTAAAATAAAGAAATGAGGTGAAGCAAAAATACATTTGCTATTTAGTTGATGAGTAATAGGACACATATGTCATAACATTACATGACGCAAATAGTTTAAAATTCACTTTAGAAATACTCCTTTGCTTAACATCCTAGAACAATAACCAAAAGAAAGGAAAAAAATCTCCCAATTCTATGAAGAGGCAAAAATTCAGGATGAAATATGAATTAGCACAAACAGAAAAAAGAGGGGAAAGTTCCCAAGGCAGAGGTCACACTAGGGACTGAATTTCTGCTTGACCACATGGTTTTCTTCAACCCTGACAAATGATAGTAAATCAGGAAATAGATGTATAGGAGGTGATGGTTATACTCATTGTCAGCTTGACACCCAAGAGGGTTGGTTTGTCTGGGCTAAGGTTAGGCTTTGAAAAGACGTTCGAGGAGTTGTCTTGACTAAATTAATTGATGCTGGAAGACCCTTCTTAGTTGCAGTTGGGATTACTCCCTAAGCAGGGTGTCCTGGACTATATAAAGCATCCTGGAGAGCTCACACTGGCAGGCTCTCATCAATCCACTGCCCTCTTCCTTCCTAAGGGATGCCATGTGACCAGCTCACACAAACCCTGATGCGGGAGCTTCTCGAAGTCATGAGTCAAATAAGTCTGTTTCTCTTAAGTTCCTTTCATCAAAGTTTTTATCACGGGAAAGAAACTAAGGCACAGTGTCAGTTAAATTAGTCCTTAAAATATCTCAAAATCCCTAAGCATAACAGGAAACCCAATAGCATTAGCCCTGGCTCTGAGCTCAGGTAGCTCCATGGATTAAGGATGTCTTTATCTCTTCAGCTCACGTAGGTCAGGAAAGATTCTTATAGGATCTAAGCTACACCCACTTGTGAAAGTGAAAAGGCATAGGAAAGTGTCCTCCACTAAGTCTAACCCAGATCTAATGGGAGGAAAGAGCAGGTGATGTAAGGCTTGGGCATTTGTTTCTGGACAGGAGTCATAAACCAAAGGACCAAGGCCAGCAGGTGAACCCAGTAATAGAAACAAAGACTCAGGAAGTCGGAACTATCCTTCAAAGGATGCTAAAGTGGAGACTTGAGGAGCATAGAGCTCCTGTAAATAAGGTAATAGGCAAGATCACCCACAGAGAGCCACACCAATGCCAGAGGTGCCTTTCTATCCCAGAGAGAACATCAGTGTTTAAGTTTTAAGGGAGAATCTGTCTCCTCTGTGGTGAGAGTGCGTGAGCAGGGCAGACAGCCCACTTTTCCTTCATTTGCATTTGGAACCTGCAAGGGAAGAGTTACCTCCAGGCTATTGTGCTTTGTGCAAGTCCCGCCCAGCTTCCTTGTGCACCCCCCACCCCCACCCCCGTCCCCTGTATTTCCTGTATGTGAGAGCTTCACCAAAAGGGTAAGAAGATTCAGGAAGCCACTTCTGAGGAAACCACAGCCCTGACAACTAACCCTATGTATCACATGGTGTCTTCATCACATTATCATTCCAGGGGCCTCGGATCTTTGCTCCACCATGGAAGAAACTTGGGTATTGCAAGACTCTTTGGAAAATGGAAGCTAAGGCTATATAATATAGGTCATTAAAGCTCTCAATGATAAAGAAAAGAGAAGCAAAGGACACACATCAGGCTTAAGAGCAATCAAAATGACCTGATGAATGGAGAGGTTAAGTGAGTATTTATCCTTAAACACTAAAATGCTGGCTATGTATTTATTCATGCATCTCTGTGCAGATTCATTATATATATATATATATATATATATATATATATATATATATATATATATATATATATATATAAATCCACCTAAGTGTATACTTAATTCCATAGGATCCCAGAACACTTTCGGCGATTTAAACTGATAAAGCCAACCTCAAAGGGACTGATTCTTGCAACGAAAACACAGACACCTCTGGGGTGAAATGTGGCAGCAGTGTAACTGGCGTAGCAGTAGGCTAGAAAGGATTCATCCAATTAAAATTACGGGATGAATTTTGGCTGGCAGAACGTAATTACCAGCCTTGGAACAGATCCAAGATCCTGAGGTTAACACCCTTCCTCTTGCCAACAACCCTCCTACCTGCCAACACTCTGAGCCGGAGAAGGCTGGATCTGACATAATCGCACATAATACTGTTATGACATTAAGTACAATGATGGTGATAGGAAAAGCATCATGAACCTGATTTTTTTTAGCACTCATTATGTTACTTATTTTTATGCCACATTAGGCTAGAAACCAAATGTCCACATAAATGTTAATTTTCTCCAAACCGTGTTTAAAAATTATAATTAGAAAATTAAAAAAATAGATTTAAAAATTAATTTATTCCACCACAGTAGTTATTTGGTGATTCTTTCACTTCAGGAGTGAAACTAGATAAAAATGGTGACATTAAATCCTTGTTATGCAAAAAGAAAAAAACAGCAACCACTACATAAACAGGTCCTGATTTTTTTTGTTGTTGTTTTCTTTGTGTGTGTGTGTGTGTGTGTGTGTGTGTGTGTGTGTGTGTGTGTGTGTGTGTGTGTGTTCTCAAAGTTGACTGGCCCTGGGGGATGGAGAAGGAAATGCATAAGGAAACTCCACATTCCGGGTAAGCTGACTAAAAGAGTATGTCTAAGTGCAGCCTTTGTGGGTGCTCCTGGGCAGAGCCCCCTGCTGGTGCACCACATAAGGATAAAGACCCCGTGTGGACGTTTGTAACTCCCTGATGGGAAGAGCGGAGTCAGTGCTGGGAAGGGCAGGAAGCTCCTCTCCAATAGGTGGAAGAGTCTCTTGGCTCTGTGGTCCCAAAGCACCTGATGACAGTCCCCCTACAGGCTGCTAACTGTAGTCACTAAGAATTCTTTGGGTGACTGCGACCTCGGAGCTCGGGAGCGCTGAGAGGCCTGTGCCTCCACCCTACTCCTCAAGTGTTCTAACTGACTAGCTCCTCCAGGGACAGCATAGGGACTTCGGTCTATCACCTGAAGTCACCCAGGGTGACTAGATGGACTGGCAGTATGGGGTCTTCCTATCGCAAACCACCAAGAAGGGTTCTAAGAGCAAAGGCTGCGGCAGAGCCTGGAATAGTGCGCATGTCAGCTTTTGCTGTGAAGGTAGATTTCTCGAACACCATCTTTGTGTGATTTAGCTTGTCCGTGGGGAATCAGAGTGTGGAAGGAGTGGATGAAACTAATCCTTTCTTTTGCACTGTTAGGGCTTGCCATAAACACCATTTGTTAAAAAGCATAATTACGTTGGGAAAGTGCCTGATGAGACAATTAAGCTGCATAAACACTGAAAACAAATGGAAACCAGGAGACACCCACACCCTTCGTGTAAAGCGATTTTTGTTGTTGTTTACATAGGAAAAGCGAGGTCGGAGTTACTTTATTGTGACGTTATTAATGTCTCGAAAAACTCAGTGATCATATTTGTGTGAGTTTTCTGACGAGACGATGGAAATGGTAGATGTAAGTTTGAAAGCAGCTGTGGATCTGTGGCACAGCAGCCAGTGTGTGCCTGCAGAGTGAGGCGTCCGGCCTTAGCCATCTTAACAAACACTTCGGTTTGAAGTCTGATTCACTGCAGTATCCTTCACTTGGAGAACTTTCCCAGGCACAACAGCCTTCTTTAAATGTTTACAGAGTGAATCCACCAGGACCTCATTCATTTTCAGTCGTGATACTTAGAAGAGGGCCACACCAGAATGGCCTGATCTGGAATTACTTTCTTGTATTTTGAAATATTTTGATTCTGTTAGATTATAATGTTGTTTGAGGCATGAGAGATGGGCTTCCAAATGTCGTCTGGCGTTCTCAAAAGAGTCAGTGCAACCTCCCGAGTGTGTGTGATTAATACTTTTATGGCAAAAAAAAGTAAAGGCACATTTTTGGGGCGTTATTGGGTAAGATACATGAGAATATCTCTCAGTTCAAGGAAAAGTCTCAAAAAAAATCATTTTAAACTGATTTAGAAACTTTGGAGATGAAAGGCCAAGCACAAACAGCCAGAGCCACCTGGATCACGCTCTGCAGAGGTACTTATTTGTCACAGGACTATTCTTTTTGAAGTCAGCATGTTAAGTAGCCCCCGCCAGCACACTTTAGTTAACACAATGATCCTGTCTGCTTGCTAAATTGTATAGGCCTGGAGAGTAGAGTAAGCTAAGCTCAGAATGGAATAGTATACGCTTCTACAGGAAAGTATCACTTCCCAGCCAGCTCGAGTAATTTGCCAGCTATTTTTCAGAATTGTGACTACATTCCTATGTGCACTTGACCGCTTATACACACAACACTGTCCCAGCCAACCTGAGGACTTTTCGTGTAGATCTTTCCTACAGGTCATGACATCCTACTTTGCAGGAAGGAAGGATCCTCGTGGTTAATGAGCTAGAAGATAACACTGAACTACAACCAAGGATCCATTTTCTTAGCCTGGGGGTGGGTGTGGAAGCCTGCATCCAACCAGAAGAGAAGACACCGTGGAAAGCACATCAATGCTGAACTTGGAGAAAGTGGCCCCAACAATTGGCAGTGGCTATGACCACTTGCCCCACACTCTGCATCCGTGGCCACTCCTTGAGCAACGCTTCCTGGTCTTGAGCTAGGCTAGTACTGCTCCCCTGCAACACTGAGATAGACAGATACTGGTGGTCTCTTTAAAGGCTTGCATTAGCTTAGCTACGCCAATCTCTGAGATGCAGGTTGTTCAGGGTTCTGTTAGGCCTCGAGAAGGATCTGTTTCCCTAAAAATGTACTGCTTATTTCATGGGCCTAGTATTTGACCATTAATAAAATAAGCATCGTACATAGTAAACATACTTTTTATTTAGGAGGTTAAGTAAAAACTAAGCTTTCTGAGTGGCCAGCAGTCTCCAAAGCGCTCTTGGCAGCACTCCGTGCTATCATTACTGCATTATCACTGCTCCTGCGTTTTCTCTGTGTAAGGACTATTGGGCAGTTCCATTGAAATGATATGCACAGGGTCCCCCAATAATTTAGGGGCGACTAGAACCCAGGCCTCATTCCTCCCTTGGCGAGTACTACTGAGCAATGCTAACTGTGCTTTTGTCTCCCTCCACACAATGCTCCTGTGGTGACACAGTGCAAATATATTTGCTTTTATAGTCAAATAGATTTATAAGACCCAGGGCATCTTGCCTATTTAAAATCTTTCAAACAAAAATGTTTTGTTACTAAGTAGCTTTGTGGCACTAGGTAAGTATTAGGGTGTCAGCCTTATGTCACCAAAACAGTATGTTTTAACTTCTGATTGTCAGTTTTTACAGCTTCCACGAGAAAGAAGAGACAGCCACACCTCTAACTAGAAGCCCATTTAGGCTACTGTCATCCAACTTGGAAATGTTTGTGAAATTCTCAGTAATTGCTGACTTTTAAAAAGAAACACCTTTCGGAGACACTCGGCAGCTGGTTCTTTTGCTTGTTCTTTGTAGGAAGAGTCGGTGTGGGCTCCTCAGTATCAGAAAGAGGGTATCGAATGGGCTTGGGCCACCCGTGTCTGTGACTGAATGAGTGTTCAGAGACGTGTATGGAAGACACACACTGATGAGTTCCTGGGTCTCAGCTCACAGTTTTTATCAGCTTATTAGTGGCAGCCGCTCAAATGGAATTATAGCTATTATACTCATTACAAACACCAAACAATTTACTTCTGCCGAGATTCACACCGGCAGTTTCTCTTGCCAGCACGGGTGTTTAAGAAATTGCAGGAGAGTGAGTTCTGTTCTTTCAGCATCGGCCCTTATTGAATCATATAAAAGTGTGAATAAAAGCTTTTCAGGAGATTTAAGCTAAAAAGAAAAAAAAAAAAGAAAGAAAGAAAGAAGGAAATAAAAACCCCTGAAAAGTCACCATATCTTTTTCCTTCCAGGAGCTAGAATGTATTGAGAAACTGTCTAAACTAGGAAATTGCATGATTTTGTCCTTTTATTTTATTTTATTTTATTTTTTTTGTAGTTGGAAGGTGGAGGGATAGTTTCTCAGGCTAAGAACATGAGAGTACTTTGCAAATAATCTAAAGGAATGTATGTTTAAGGGGATGGGTAAAGTGATATCTTATTTTTTCTAATTAGGCAAAAGTGGGCGCCTATAAATGGCCTACTAGTTCTTCATACAGGAACCTAAATTGTCAATGTTAGACCCCCTGTGAGTGCAGGCCTCCTTAGACACTCATTTGAATGTGACCAAGTGATATATTTTTATCTTCTTACACAGGCGATATTAATAACGTAGGGCCGCTGCAAGCTACGGTTACTGGCTCAAACTTCTTTTTCCTCCAGCTCTGAAAAGATCTGTTGTGAAGTTGCCAGGGGGACAGGGGCATAATAGCATCACTAAGGACTTAATTACCACCTAAAGCCTTTAGTCCTTCACTTTGAATTTGCTTTTGTAGGATTAAGGGGGACTTTTCAGAAGGCTGGACCAGGCTTGTAAACTTCAAAAATAACTTTGGGTTTATGTATGACTGCCACAGCAGGCAGGGCATGGAAGCTTTCTCCTCCAGGTCATACAGTCCAATGTGTAGGGTACCAAAGCTGGAAGTCATTAATGGCTAACTGTTGGTGGCCCCCTGAAGGAGATGACTTAGTCAGAGCACTTTCAAATGGACAGGTGTGTGCCTACCCCAGACTTCTCGTGGTAAACACATCACCTTTTCCTGAATTGCTGGGTTGTTTTGTCTTGTTTTGAAGAGTTCAGACCTTACTGAGTGAAGTCTGATCTCTGCTTTGGGGGAGAAAAATGGACACGAGCAAGGATATGAGATTGTTGAGACACAAAATGTAAAGGAACACAATTTTTTGTTGTTGTTTTGAGTTTTTGGAGACAGGATCTTACTGTGCATGCCAGATTGGCCTTGAACTCAAGGTCCTTCTGCCTTGGCCTTTCCAGATTACAGCCATACAACATCACCACCAGCTTCCCTGTACAATCAAACCATTGAATAAAAAGGTTAATTTAGACTAAATGAAGAGAACTTTGGTGAGTTGAGTAGCAAGTCCCTAAGCTCGCTCGCTCTCTCTCTCTCTCTCTCTCTCTCTCTCTCTCTCTCTCTCTCTCTCTCTGATTTGTTTATTATATATACAGTGTCTTGCCTGCATGACGGAAGAGGGCATCAGATAGTTGCTGGGAATTGAACTCAGGTCCTCTGGAAGAGCAGCCTGTGCTCTTAACCTCTGAGCCAGCTTCCAGTCCTAATTTTTTAAATTTAATCTTTCATTTTACATACCAACCAACCACAGTTACCTCCCTCTTTCCGTTCATCCCTCAGTTTCCCCCTTCTGGCCCCATCATCTACTCCTCAGAGAGTAAGGCCTCCCGTAGGGAGTCAACAAAGTCTAGCATCTCAAGTTGAGGCAGCACACCACCCCCAAATCAAGACTGAGCAAGGTATCCTTCTATAAGAAATGGGCTCCAAAAAGTCAGTTCTTGCACTAGGGAAAAATCCTGGTCCCAGTACCAAAGGCCCCACAAACTGCTCAAGCCACACAACTGTCATCCACATCCAGAGGGTCTAGTTCTGTCCCATGCAGGTTCCCCAGCTGTCAGTCCAGAGTCAGTGAGCTCCCAATAGCTCAGGTCAGCTGCCTGTGGATTTCCTCATCATGATCTTGACCCCTTTGCTCATATAATCCCTCCCCTTCTCTTCAGCTGGACTGGGAACTGGCCCAGGGCTGAGCTGTGAATCTCTGCATCTACTTTCATCAGCTGCTATATGAAGGTTCTATGACAATTACTGTGACCATCAATTTGATTACAGGGGCAGGAGGTGGTAGAGACAGGGTAAGGGGAGGTGGGAAGAGACCACAAGGAATGGGGTGGTTAAGTTGGGGGAGGGACAGAAAGGAAAAGCAAAAAGAGGGAGCCATTTGGGGGTTAGGGAGAAATCTAGTGCTAGAGAAATTCCCAGGAATCCGTAAGGATGACCCCATCTAAGGCTCCAAGCAATAGTAAAGAGGTAACCTGAACTGGACTTCCCCTGTAACCCAGTTGATAACCACCCTAAGGTCTTTTATAGACATCCTATACTTACAACTGAGCTAAGCTTTCCAGCTGTCTGTACCTACACCTTTGCATGGTAGGAAATGGGAAACCCTGCATTTGAATGCCATGATTGGTGTCACTTTCAAAGGTCTCAATCTAGGATTTTTCTATCCAATTAAATTTAACTAGATGAGAAGAAATTAAGTATTAAGATTTTTAACATAAAAAACCTTTCATTTTAATGATAACTTCTTTAAAAAATTATATATACCAATTCTTTGGATAATCCATCTGTGCTTACAATGTATTTTGATCATATTTACTCCCTTCCCTTAAAGTTACAGATCCACTCTCTGTCTGCCCGCCCTCTTTCAACTCTGTCCCCTCTTCTTGTACTCTAATACCAAGTCCACTTTGTGCTACCCATACACTCAGGGATGTGGAGCATCCACTGGAGCACTGTCAACCTACAAGAGGCTACACCCTGCAAGAAAACCACTCCTCCTGCCATAGAAGTCATCATTATCAACAGCTCCTCAGGCAGGGACAAGATCTTAGAACCACACTCCCCTCCCCTCCTAGTCCGCTGCTAGACTGTAGTCTGTCTCCATCTGTGCAGGTCTTAGACAGACAACCACTGCTGCTCTGAGTTCATGGGTTCAGTGGTCCATCATGTCCAGAAAATACTATTTCAGTCTCGTCGCTTCTGACCTTTGGATCTTAAAGTGTTTCCATCCCTTCTTCCTTCATGGTCACTGAGCCTCAGAGGCAATGGGGTGGGTATGACACACATGTCCTATCCATGGCTAAGTACCTCACAAACACCTGTTCTCTGTACTTTGGTCAGTTGTAAGTTTCCATGTTGATCACTGTCCACTGCACAGAAACATTTTCTGATGAGGTACGAGAAGCGAACTAGTTCACAGGTATAGAGATAAACATTTAGAAGCAGTTTGATATTATGTTTATTATGCAAGATAAAAGTAGTCAGTTCCCCTTTGGGGCCTATGAACTCCCCAACCATGGCTTCTTGGGCAGACTTACAGTATCAAGGGTATGTTTTCTACTGTGGAATAATGTGGCTGTTGTGTTTTGTGCAGGCCAGTTAAAGAAAGAGGGTCACTCCAAAATATAATTCAGATTTAGCAAAAGCAGCAGGGGGAATCAGTCTCTGTAGACTGACCACTCTGGCTTTGCAAAAGTGTTCTTTATTGTCACACAAATTACATGTCTGTCTAGCAAGTCAATTTTCACATACCAAAAACTCTTATGTGGAGTTCTTTGAAGGAACTATTTACCTCAGCAATTCTCAGCCTGAGACCAGGTTTACCAAGTACTCTCAAAAGGTAGCTCAAAGCCTAGGTGCTAACACTCTGGAATTCAGCTAGATGAAATGGCTCTCTAGAATCTCTCACTGCAGAGTGGGCCTTGAGTCCAGTTAGAAAGCATTGGTTACCTTTGTAATATTTATGCCACTATTGTACCTATAGGTATATCTTGCCAAATAATCTTAATTGTAGCTCACAGGGAAAATGTCTGGACAAGTCTCTTGATAACTTTCACCCATCAGCACCTTTCCACTAGCTAGCCAGTGGGAAGAGAGTTTCCTGGTCGGTTTGATTTCTCTATTCCTGTAACTAAACCATGTGATATCCTCAGCAATAAGGTCTTAATAATTTAGATATGGTGGGCAAGCAAGAACAATGACAATAGCCTGAACTATTTGGGGTTCTCTGGAGTCTCTGTAACTAGTAGCTTATAAAGAGGTAATCCATACCAGACCCTGACATTTCCATGGTCATTGTACACATACACTTACAACATCCGTGGATCCCTTTACAATATCAGTATAACTAAAAATCACAACTCAGAGCTGTGAGCGGCTCCCAGTTCCCTGCCCCTAACTGAGGCACTAGGGAGCTATGGCTTCTGGGAGAGGGAGAATTATTTTTCCTTGGGGGATGGGTACTGATTCCGTACCTTGCACTTATTGGCAGCACCACTTAGACTCAGCAGATTAAAAACAAACAAACATAAGTAAATACATAATTTAAAAAGAGGACATGAAGTGGGGAGGAAGATGTGTTATGGGACAGAGGAAGTTGGGAGGAGGAACAGGAGTAAGTATGATCGCGAGACATTGTATAATGTGTGCAATTACTTAAAAAACTCAGCAGATCAGTCACTGCAGTAATGGCTTCTGTTGACAAGGGTAAGAGTTTAATTTGTGTCTCTGCATGTGTGTGTCTTCTTGGTAGAGGACAGAGCCAAGCCTTGGGAGGCAATGATCCTGGAGCAGAGAGGCATTGATGGCACCCACCTTTAATCCTAGCTCTAGGAATGTTGAATGAGGAAGCTAAATAGCTGGTCATAGAAAGAAAAATAGGGCCAGAGAAGACAGAGGTCTGCCATTTTGCCTGTGCACCCGGGCAGTCTGAGGATTTGTGGAAACAGGCCTGAGGAGCTGGCTGGGTGAGAAGTGGCTGTGGTTTGTTTCTCTGTCTCTCTAGTGTTTCAGCTTTTCCCCAATATCTGGCTTGGGTCTGTATTATACCACCAAGTAGAATTTGTGCAACAGACAGGTTTCAGGTAGATTGAAATGTTCTTGCACTATCTAGGTACTGTAGAAATGAGTACTCCCCACTATTCAGTAGAATATACCCCCTAAGCTGCATCTCATCATTTTCTGAACATATAAATCTTGTTTAAAATTTATTTCTTATTTATGTGTGTATGCGTGTACCTATATGAGCTTATATACATCATGTGCATGCATGTGCCCATAGAGGCAAGAGAAGGTCGTCAGGTGTCCTGGGACTGAAGTAATAGGCATTTGTAATCTACTAAATGGGGGTGCTGAGAACTGAGGCCCAATCTTCTGCAAGAGTGGTATGTCCCTGTAAATGCTGTCTCTTCAGCCCTCTGAACACATGTATCTGAACTGTTCTTTGTTTCACCCCTTTTACAGTGAATCTTGGGGTGCAAGTTTGCCTAATGTTCTACTGTTCACCTGTGCTTAGTGGTTAAGAAAAACATGTTCAGTCATTAACAGTGTTGACACTCATCTTGATTTTATAATGTCATCATGGAATGACGCATACAAAGGCTGTGTTTTGGACAGGGAGCCTGAAATCTTGATTTGGGCCACAAGTTCAAATGAAATGGGCTTCATATCTTGTAGGGACATTGTGAGTTTTAGTAGCACACCTTGAGTTTGAAGAATCATGCCTATGTAAGATAAAGACTATATTATCTTTCTTTTTTTTTTTTTTTGAGACCACAAATGTCTTCAAATTAACTTGTCTTTAATTTGGCCCATTATCTTCTTTCAGAAGGAATGCCTGCTTGGAGATTGAGGTCCAGGGAGGTGATGACTAATAGACATAGTCTTGAGATGGGAGCTCAGCTTTTATTTCAGTTGCTGAAACAGTCGTACTGCTCTGTTAGTGGAGAAGCACCATAGCTGCCTTTGTTTTCTGTATCTACATACAACTTCAGTAAAAATAAAAAGGTAAAATATGATTACTAAAGAAGTATAAAACTAAAACAAGTATTTGGGCTTTAAAAAAATCATGCGTTTAAAAACTACTTTAGCAAAATTACTTATAAATCAGTTTGAAAATAAGTAATTAATTGTATCAGATTAACCGGAGAATATTGAAAAAAATTAAAGGAGCCAACTGTAGAAAGATACATTAGTAAACCGTGCATGACCCATAAACACTGCAAAGCTTCTCCACTTTGGGCAGGAAGAGGCTTGAAGTGCAGGGAACTTGGCCGTGGGGAAGTGAGCTGAGTGGAAACGGGGGATCTTTTCTTCCTAAATTATTTTGGATAAAAAGCATTTTTCTCTTCAGATTACAAGAGAAAACAGAATGAAAGTTTACAATTGCACATCTCTGGGCAAACTCTGGCCAGGAGAGAGAAAGTTCAGGACACACAGTTTTTACAAATGCAAATGGCCTGTGACCATCTCATCACAGGTCCCTGGGTCAGCTTCCTGGGCAAAGTCAAGCTTGAGGCACTGTACCAAGAGCAGGTGTGAACTTTGGCAGGTGGTGTCTTTGGGGCTCACATTTCCAATTTGCATTTGTGACATTTAGGAAATTTTCGTTAATAATGTTGGTCCAATAGTTAGAGAAGAAACAACAGTAGTTTTTTGTGAGTCCCTTGGATTCTCGCAGGCAGAAGGACAGCTTGCTTTGCCCATCTGTGTCCCATTGTCCAGAGAAGAGGAAATGAGGCTGGAAGCCACAGAGAGGTTAACCTCTACTCCCCTTTGCTCTGAATTTTTCTTTTTTCCTTATGCACAGATCTAAGACGTTCTGTAGCGATGATCTTTGGCATGCATGACTTTAACCTCCGGGGTAAGTTTAATTTGGAAAGTTTGAGTTACGTCACTTGAGGTGTTTTTGAACGAGGCCATTTGGGAGAAAAGTAAGACCTTTTGCCTGGACCGTCTAGCTGTATTGTGGTTAATTAGAGAGCAGCGGCTCGGAACCTTTGGGGAAAACCCTTCTCAGGATAATTGCTTTCTTCCCTATATGACCTCAAAAATCTTTCTATGATGTTGCCTCATTTTTCTTTAATAGTGAATTATCTAACATTTGGAGTGTAGATTTGGATTTTAGTTGAGCTACACGAAGCACCAGGGGTAGAAAATGAGACTTGTTCTCAAAGGAGTCCCCTTGAGGCTCATGCTTCATTCTTAATGCGACCTGACAGCCAAGGGGTCATTTCCCAAGGAAATCTAGGCCCCAAATTTGCTTTACTTCTGATTCAAGAAGGAGTTACCTTCAGCATGGAAGGTTTTCACACAAAACCAGGAGCTTAGAATTGTTAAAACCATAATGATGTTGTTAATTGTCTTCAAAACAATTCTGGATAATTACATTAACTCTGAAATTAGCTAGTACATGGAGTTCTTCCTGACATGGAGACTGGTCCACCCCAGATGCTCCTCCTATGTAGGAGACAGTTGAGAACCAGAGGGTCTGAGTGCAATCTTTCTCTATGCTTTGCCCTTTCACACTACTGGCAGCTACTGTACCTCATGATTTAAACATGGACACCTCTAATTAAATGAGAGCTCAGCTGCATTCTTGAACTAATTTATAACATTTGATTTGAAACGTAATAGCTTCAATCTTCCTCTGATTAAAAACAGTCATATACTGTACATGGTTACTATTTTGATGCTCCAACATGCAGTTTTTATTTTTACATTCCCCTTTCTACACAGCTGTTCATCTAATATCATCCAAAAATTTTTAAAGACTTTTTTTTTGTAACAACATGCTCAGGCGTCCTTATGAGGCAGAAATATTCACACTCTAGGATCCCAGTGTTTTCAGAACAGTAAAGGGATGTTTCTCATAGAGCAACCCCTTTCCAGGAAAACTAACTTTCAATGTATGATTTTTGGCAACATAAAAATATAGTTGAGCTCAATACATGTAATTCATGAATGTATTGTATGCAATAATTCCTAACAGCTCCAAGCTTACTTATACCTCAAGGAAGGTGTTCTTAAAGTGGCTCTACAATTTGTGTTCATGATATTTGTAAGCGCTGTCAACATTACTTGTAATTTTTTGTGCATGTGCTTTAGTGCATGCATATGATTCTAGCTGGAAAACTTGTAGAATAAAGGAGAAAGCAATGCAGATGTGAGTGTAGCATAAACACAAGGATGTGCCAAGGGTTTCAGTATGCTTGACCAGAAGGGCTAGAATGTGAAAGGTATTCCCAGGAAACCCAAGAGATGAGGCTTGAGATGTCATTAGAGATGAGATTCTGAATCTTTAATTTGGTCTTGAATCCAAATCTTAAAGTTAAGAGAAACTAATTGGAAGTAGTATGGTTGGCTTTGAATTGAGAAATATATTGCCTGCATAATGGAGAATGACAGAAGCAAAGGGAATAAAAGACCAGTAGAGAACAGGATGACAGGAACAGCAGATGACAGAGAACAGGGGATGGTAGGGAACATGAAATAGTAGAGCACAGGGCATGGTTGAGCATGGATGGAGCTGCCATTTGATGACAGAGAACAGGGGATGGTAGGGAATGTGAAATAGTAGAGCACAGGGGATGGTTGAGCATGGATGGAGCTGCCATTTGATGACAGAGAACAGGGGATGATAGGGAACGTGAAATAGTAGAGCACAGGGCATGGTTGAACATGGATGGAGCTGCCATTTGATGACAGAGAACGGGGGATGGTAGGGAACATGAAATAGTAGAGCACAGGGGATGTTTGAGCATGGATGGAGCTGCCATTTGGCTCCTGGGCTTCTGGTCATCTCAGGAGTGTGTGATGAGTCTGCCTTCAGCTTCTGGTGCTGCTGCCTCCTCTTCCGGATCTACCAGTAGAGGCGACTTAAACTTATTGTCTTTGGCATCTTTTCTTTGGCATTTCTGGTAGATGTGAAAGTAAACACATGAACCCACACTCCTATCTTTTCCTTACATCTTCTCTAATTCTTGGTGATTTTTTAATTATTCTGGTCATTCAGTGAATCCACCTCATTTTGAGTAAGAGGCTAAGTTTATAAGAATACTCTCTTATAATCCAACTTCCCACCCAATATTGCTGGCTTCTATCCTGAATCCCTGGGCTCCTGTCAACTTTGGGTAGCTTCTCCACATGATTGCGTGGAGCGTTGTGCTTCCTGCACGTTTCTCACATCTCATTTTCTCACAGTTTCTACACAAAGGAGTGAATGTTCCTGTTGAATGACTCTGGTGCCCCCCCCCCCCACCCGCGCCAAACCTGATGAGGAAGACTGAATGGAGATAGAAAAGAGGGAGTGTAAGGGTAGAAAATAATGAAAAAAAAATTCTAATGATTTAAGAGCTTACCTCCTCTTCAGGCTCAGACAAATCCAGCTTTTAACAGTGTGGGAACAGACATGTATTTGTAAGTGTTGTGGATGCTGGCCTTTGTTTCATGCAAGTGATTCCTCGGAACAATACTTATGCCGTGTCAGGTTATCATTGATGCAGAAAAGACAGTAAGAGTGAAGAAAACTGTGTGAATGGATCCTGGCTCACTTTCATTCATTTGCTGGTGTGTGTTTTCTTTGAATCTACAAAGCATTAATGAGTTGTACTAGAACAATCAGCCTCACGTTTTTGTTATTCAGAGGACATGCGCCATGACAGATTCTCAGGGCATCAAAGCTTGTGTAGATAGTCTTAAGGCCTTTAGATTATCTCATTACAAACTGTCGTCGAAACACGGACTGATCTGGCAAATCAGGAGCAACTTTGCATCTCAAGAATTTTCTACTCTAATTTTCCAGTTGCTATGGAGATTCTCTCAGAAGAAAAGCATTGGATTTGGTTGAAATTAGTCAATTTAGGTGCTGGGTTCTTATATAGTTCTTGTCACCACTGACACTACCTTTATTGCCATAGCATAAAAATCAGAATTGATTTGATAGATTTAGAGCATAACATTTACTTTGAGAAGGACGGGACACTACCACCTCAGGAAGAGCTAGAGAAAATGAAGGATTGTGCATTGTGGAAACACTTAAACCCTGAAGACTGGCTTATTATGGGGTCTAACTATGAAGGACAGTTACAAGGTTGCCCACAAATGGATGTCACAATAGACTTAATACATGTAGGGGGTTATACCTACTACAGTAATACAGAGACAACTAACAGGAGAAGGAGTCAGCAGGGAGTAGGGACCCAGACTGAACAAAGCTAATCTTCTCTGACCAAGCGATTATGGGCAAACCCAGCTACACCTGAAACAGCTGTGTTCTCTTCTCTCATTTGGATTCTGCTCCAGACTAAGGGTCCGGAAGTGGCCTTTGGACAGTTGTGGGGAACAGAGCTGGGAGATAAATGCCCTCCTTGTTTGTCCCTAAGGTAGAAAATTCTAAGGTCTATCAGGATCAAGGTCCCAGTTTTGGGCAGCCGGGGCCAGTTTGAGAACTCACCTTTGGACTGATTTCCCACCCTTCCCCATCTCATTCCTAATGTTTACCAAACAGACTTTATTAAAATATGGATGAGAACAAATTTTCCCTAAAAAACCTACTAATTAGGGTGAACAGGTGCAGTACATGGCTTCTTTTCACCTTCCTGTACACTTCCTTGTAATTCTTTCCTGTCATAGAAAAACATGTCAGATTTATAGCTGTGGCTTGGGAGGCTCTCTCTCCCCTGCGGCAATCACTCTTCTAGGAAGAATGTCTCTTGGATTATTCAGGATTAAGCCATACATCCTTGTGGCACACACTGAGCAACCCCTTTGTGAAAAGAACTGTGGGTGAAGGGATGGTATGTTTCCAGTAGTCATTTGTAACGCTCAGGGATAGGTGTTTTCTGAAGTTACTATGTTTGGAGACACCCTTGGGCCTACTGAGGGATTTCCAGTAGTGAATGAATACCATTCTCAATTTTAACATACAAATCCTCTGACACTGGCGATGCTTTTCCTGAATTCCTTCCCTTTTTGTCCCTCCTTCCTAGAATTTATAGGGACATTTATAGTGTCAGTGATACTGATGATACTGGTGGACCCATAGCACTAAGCCTATAAATGAAAGTTTTTCTGTACTCTTATGTACACACCTACTCAATCCTCTGGTTTCTATTGGTGGAGGCAGAGTATGCTTCTTAAAAGACTCAGAATGTAGCAGTTATGACAGCACATGGCCATAAGAGTATATTGTGATAATCATGGCATCACTAAATAAGAATCATTATCATGTGATGATTAAGGTTATATGTATTGAATAACTCACTCTCCAATTTAAGGTAATCAGGAAGATGTAGTGAGATACCTCAAGATGCTAATTGTACTTACTGTTCCTCCTTAGTCAGTGTGTAACCATCTGAGTTATCTGATACATTTTCTGTGGCTATTGGTTGTCATAATGAGAATGTTCAAGTAGCAGGTCCTGTTCATGTGTGAATCTCTGACAGCAGAAGTCTTTAGAAGGCAGGGTACATGATTATAGCAACAAAATTAGAAAAAGAACAGAGAAGGGAGGCGGACCCTCCTTTCTGCTCCTAAAAACATGGGAAAATTAATGCTGGCTTGGAAAGGAGAGCGATAGATTTAAACCCATTCACTAGAAAGAAATGCTGATAAAGAACACTACCTTCATCAGTGAAGAGAGTAACACCGATGACTTCACAAGCCAGCCAGAGGTTGGATGGGCTTGTCTACACACACACACACACACACACACACACACACATACACACACACATACACACCACACACACATACACATAAACATACACACACACCGGACACATGCACACACATACATATACATATACACACACATACATATATACATATACACACATATAACAGACACACACGCACACACACATGCACACAGCGTAGGCTTTCTGTTAGGCTTTTGGCAAGAATGGGTGGGCTGGACAGCCATCTCATAAGAAGGAAGAGGTAACAGAGCAGTTTCTCTTGCAGATTCTGCATCAGGCAGTGAAAGTGGGCCAGAGGTCGGCTGCATTAAGTTAATATGACTGTGGGAACAAAGTGCCTAAGACCTGGTGACTCAAACAGCAGAAATGTGCTGTCTCAGATGTGAAGGCTGGAAATCTGCGATTAGAGTGTTTTCTATCACACACCCACTCACTCCACGTTCACAGGCCCTCATCCTGAATACTGTCTATGTTCACATTCCCCAATTTAAAAAAAATGAGAACACTAGCTATACTGGACTCAGGGTCCGCTATGACCCAAAGAGGGGAGGGGCTGTGATAAAAAGATGCTCAGACCTGAGTGTTGGGGCGCAATGCTAAAGAAAGGCCATGTTTGAAACAACTGAAGAATCACTATGGCCAATGTCCTGGAAGACACTGGTTGCTGAGCACACAAGCAGCTGCTGAAAAACATTTGTTTGCCATTTTCTGGGAGCACAGACCATACTGAGAGGTAAGAGCTCTTTGTTGCTGTTGAGGAGGGCTTATTCTGAAGACTCTTAGCTATGGCCTTAGTGCTGCTTGTATTAGTCACTTCCTGCTGCTGTGATAAAATGCCATGGCCAAAGGCAACTTAAGAAAGAGTTTATTTGGTGGAGGGCGGGGGGGTGGGGGTGGGTAATGACTGGAAGTGGTATGGAGCTTAACATTCTCAAAGCCCACCCCCAGTGACCTACTTTCTCCATCAGAGATGCGCTTCCCAAACTTCCCCTAATAGCACCACCAGCTGGAGACCAAATGTTTAAATACTAGAAGATTCTGGGAATATTTCTCATTCAAACAGCTACATTACCTGGCAGGGCCAGCTCAAGGTGCTGGGGAGCCCAGAAAATGAGAGGCAAGCATAGGCTTGCAGAGGGCAATGATGGGGCTTACTGACTGAACTGTGGTTCCAACAGCAGCAAGGCCAAGAGGATTCCTGAATTTGGGTCATAAAGGAGGTGGGTTTTTGATTTATGTTAGTATGAGAGCCAGCCATATCCTGCCACCGAAGCCTGGTTGTAAGCTTCTGTATATAACTCTAGTATTCCTGTTTGCTTAGAGTTGGCTGGGAAGCTATGTAGGAAAAAGGATAATAGTTAATTTGGGGGCAGTTATGGTAGATACAGTATCAAATATCCAATAATATCAGATGAATCTACACAAGTACCTAGCCAATGATTGACTTTGTCTTATCTCTTATGAACTATTCTTTGTGAGTAATTTCAGCTTTTCATCTATCCCTGCAAAGAAAGTGAGGTTCTTGTCTAGATTAGCAGTGTTTGGAAGTGCAGGCCTAACACCGTGTTACCCAGTTCTTCACGTGCATCACTGTGTGAGCTGGTAACAAGCCTGAGCTAACCAATGACATTATCGTGAGTAGGTAGGCAGGGAAGTCAAATGAAAAGGCTGAAGTAAGAGCTCAAGGATTAAAAACATGAGTTCAAATCCCCCGATTGCCAGATAATTTTAGTATTTGGTGTCTTTTTGGTGTTGTCTTTTATGAAATAGAAGAATAGCATCGCCTTACAAAGATGGTTTTGAGAAATCAGAACCATAGTCCCGATGCTCTGCTTATTCTCATCTGCCAATGTGAGTGTAGATTTTCCGTGTCCTGTGAGAAAGGACTGTTGAACTACTACATGTTAAAGGTTAAACTTCATCTCTGGTCACTATTACTCTTGGCCTCCTAAATCATCTGGCAATTTAGGTACCCCACTCAAGTTCAGAATTCTGTATGCTTGTATTTAGACGCCTATGCACGTGGCTCTTCACTTTGGAGACTGGCTTCAGGGCCCCTTGAGGATCACAGTCTGTGTGTGCACAATCACCTTGCACACTGTTGCATAGCATCCACACCTAACCATATTCCCTTTGCTTTAAATCATCCTTTGTTGTTTACTTTTAATATCTAAGAGCCTAGAAATGATTGTGAGACCATTTTGTATGGGAAAAAAAGCCACCAGGGTCCTGCACATGCTCAGTATGGGTAAAGTTTTTAAAAAGTATTTTTGAGCCATGATTGGTAGAACTTATGGGTCTGGAAAGCACACTGTAAGCCATGATGTGTTGGCTATCTGTGCTCACAGGTACCCTCACAGAAGGCTTTCAGCGAGGAAAATATCTCAGAAATATTTTTATCCACACTGTTATATGTCCACACACCCCATCCCTTTTATCTGCTGAATAGCTAGCAAAATGTGCATATTGTATCTATTCCTCTGTTTGTAAATATTCAAATCGATACTCATTTCTCCTCTTACCTAATGGACAGTGATGATTCTTTAGCCAGCTTTTGCATACAAAAGCAAGGATTTTTCTAGAACAAATACCCAGAAATGAAATTGCTTGGTCTAAAGATTTTAAAAATGCTCAGACAGACCTAACAGTTGTTTCAGCGTGAGAAGTGATCATTATGACCTGATTTCTGTAACCCATGACACATTACATAACAATCGATCACACGTGGACAACTCATAGATGCAAAAGAAACCCTCCCTTCTCAGGAGGGCCTGTACACTGATGCTGTTAATCTTCATGTCACTGTAACTTACTTGCTTTACTGAGATGAACTGCGGCAGGGTATACAGTGAGCTCCAGTGATAGGTCACAGTATTGTTCTTCAGCCTCACATTATTCTCTGCCACCTCAAGAAGACACAGGCACCTAAATGAGTCAGTCAAAGAGCACTTGACCTTCTGCTCTTTCATCTTAAAATCAGCTGCATTTTATTTGATTTTTCCAGTCCCTCAGAGTAACATCCAGCTCCAGTCAGCATGTTTAAGGCTCTTCTCAATGATACTCTAGCGCAGTCAATTTTTGTCTCTCGTGCATGGATACATATGGTAAGAGTTTCTTCAAGTTCTAGCCATGTGGGGAGGGAATATTGCGGTTGCTTTGTTAATGCACTGTTTGTGTTGGAGCGGGTATGGCCCCGCGCTTTAACTCTCAGTGCTGGGCGTAATGAGATGGCTTTGATGGTGGTGTGAGAGACTAGGGATGGTCACAGCTTCACACTTCAAAGCCGAGCATATGGGGTGAATACTGGTTAAGCTTTGTACTCTTTGGGGATGGTTGGGAGACAATTCTTAACAGCTCTGTTTAATGAAGACATTGGGAAAGAAATATTCTATCTTTAAAACAATTTTGAATTGCAAAGGGAGAAATTTCCACACCCCATCCCCCCATTCCACAGACTAAACTAAGAATAATTTTTCCTAGTCTGCACTTAATTAGAGGCGGCTCGGCTCAGCATTGCTGCTATACTGTATTTTCAAATGCCGCTCTTCTAAATGTTCTGTAACAAGATTAACTGGCCAGCTTTATTTTAGGTATGTCTATGGATTTAGAAAAAAGAAATCTCTTAAGGCTATCTGTTTTACCATCTGAGAGATTTTTTATCATTTCTGATTTAAAAACTACCCTTTCTCATTAAAAAATTTAATGAGCAAATAGCCCCTTGACTATATTGAGAGAGCTATGCTAAAATAAGGGGGTGAATATAAGATTTCAAGTCTAGCACCAGTTTAATTTTTAGAACTCTGTGCTTTTTTCCTCTCCTTCTTGACTTGAGTTTGAGGTGCCAGGGTGGAATGGGAGATGCTTTCTTGATGGGTATGTGCTTATGAAAAGACTGGATACATTTTTGAGTTATCACCAGCATTCTGGTTTAAAAATAATAATGATGAAAAACACACATTCATGTGAGGGGTAGGGGCAGAGGAAAGAGAAATTTAACTTCCCAGAGGAAGGAGTGATGGACGAGGGTATTTCTAAGTTGTGCATTTTGGCTGCACTTAAAAGTGTAACAAAAACTAAGCTTATGAATTTTGTTCTTTGAGCTACTGAAATGTAATTCTGCTTAACAGCTGAATTTCGATTCCATTTACATTAGTATCCCTAAATTGCTCCTGAGGGAAACAAAGACAGACGGAAAGACAATAGCAAGACACCCCTGTAAGGCAGGAAGGGACATTTAGTCAGCGGATCTTTAACATGCCTTCCATGTTCCTTTATTATTGCTCAGTGAAAGTCTGCATCTCCGACACCATTATATCTGCTCTAAACTTAGAGAAGGTCTTGGTGCGGCGTTTCAAAGGCTAAAGGTCCAGTGCAAAAAGAAAACCCCGTTCTTGGTTCTTCTGTAAAGAGGAATGTCACTGAATGCATCATGTCTCTAGAGTTAAGACTAGAAAGTGCCTATTGTACATGTATAGAAGTTGCTAGAAATCATTGTTTAGTCAATAAAATTGGCTACTATGAAGGTTCAAGATGGACATTTGTAAACAGTGTCATTATCAGTCAGCCTTTTCAGAACAGAGAAAACGAAAACGGCAGACCCCCAGGTGAGAGCAGGGGGATAACCTTGTCATGGATATAAGAACTAAAGCCATGGGTCTTTCAGCGGGAGGGGATTTAGGAAGCAGTACTTCTGTTTTTTTGTTTTTGTTTTTGTTTTTTTTTTTACTAACTTCACGATTGAACGGTGTTCAGTACCAAACTATTTCTGAACAAGGTGGTCCCAACATATACCTCCTTGTTTGACAAGATCAACAAACAGGCTTGCTATTCCACAGGTCCATGTGACTTTGACTTCTGCAAGGGGACCACTGTTTCAAGCACATCAAATGTAAACATAATGGTGGGGAGTTGGTAGTGTGGTTTCCCTCTGAAGATAGCTAACTCTCCATTGTGCTGAACCCAAATCTGATTTGCTTAGCATGGTAATGTCTTATTTCTATCTGTAAGCTCTGTTTGCAACAGTGGTTCAAGAAGCCACAAAAGTAGACTATCGGCTCCCATCATATCAAGAGGCTGCACTGTCTGGTTACCTCATTTCTGGCGATACAACCTGAAGTGTTTCTTTGTGCTCTTGGCCAGTTCCCAGGTGACCTTAGGGTTTTGCTCACTGGGTATCTTCGTCTACAACAATTTTATTTTTACTGTCTGAAAAATACTGATTTCCTAATCATCACCTGTACATTTATGGAATATCTGACTCATGTGAAATACTATTTTTATAGGAAGTTCTGGCTAAATGTAATTTGTAATTGACAAATTTCGAGGTACAATGTTAGTGCTTCAAACTTTTCTCCTCCTTTGGAAGCTCAGGAAGTGTTTTTAGAAGAGGTGGGGATAAAGGCTGAAGGATCTGGGGGTCAGGGAGGATCGGGACAAACAGTGCCTTCTGGACATGACAGGACTGCTGTACTCATTAACTCATAGCGGTCTATGTGGCTTGCACAAGATACGCATAAGATCAAGCCAGTTAACATTTTAGCAGGGCAGGAGACCCCACTTCTAGTTGCACATGGTTAATTTTTTTATTTTTTTATTAACAGTTTATGGCTGCTAGAAAATGGAGAGTAGGTTCCTTAGAGGATATGGCCCCTGGTAGGTTGACTGTACTCTAGTGTGTACAGCTTCACACTTGTGAATGGATATATAGATAGCACAAAGTAGAATCAATGGGTTTAAATCAAAAGGACAGAGTTGGGAAGGGTGTGTTGAAGGTGGGGAGGGAAGATATGATCAAAATGCATTGTCTATACGTATAAAGTTCTTGAAGAACCACTAAAAACATATATAAAAAAATCTTAGTGTTGTCTGGGAAGGTTTTTTTTTTTTTCTTTTATGTTTTATGGAGAAGCTGAAATTCTGAGATGACAATACATTTTTCAAGATCCCGAATGTTTATCAAGGAGCAGAAATGCTATTTGATTCTATATTGAATGCCTATATTATTTTGGACTTTTGCCCTTGAACCCACAACTTCTGACAAGTGGGAGTTGCTACCGTAAACATTTGATGCTTTTCCCTTTAGAAACAAGGGGCTAAGGACGTCTCTGAGCAGGCATTCTAAGCTGAATAAATTGCAATGTTCCAGAAGTGTAGCTTCAGATAGAGATACTGGCCAGGAAGGGCAAAGATGTGTTAGAGAATTTAGCAGAAGATCTCAGCATAGTGTTTGTGCTTGGGCTACTGGGACAACCCCAGTGTGAGTCACTCTAAGTGATGCTGGAGAGGAAAGACACCCATTGGAGTCATCAAGTGTCTCAACTCTGTGACTTTCCTAGTGTTCTTTCTTCTTGCAACCCCCTACAACTATCCCAGATTTCAGGGGACAATTCAGTTAACTGCTAAAACATTATTTTGTAATTCCTTAACCTCATTTGACTGTGTCCCTGGCATCTATCTCCAATGCCTTCCCTAGGAGCTGTGTGACTCGTTAGTATCTTAAAATAGTGTTAAATAAGCAAAAATCACTTAGACTAAAATAAGACTTGAGATTTTTCTTAGCTCCATGGAGCCTACAATATCACTGGCTTCCAATGTTGGAGTACAGACTGACTCAAAGAAGGAGTCTTTCCCACGACTCTGTGTCTCATCACTGTAGGCTTTTCTTAGAATGCTTCATGTTTCTCTCCTTCACCACATGACAGCCTTCATTAAAACAAGTGGGCCGATAGAAACCCTAAAACTGCAGACTAGGAGTTTCCTGTCCTTCCTGTGGTTGGGCGTCCTGTCTGATTTTCTAAGGTACTTGCAAGTAATGAAGGCCTTCACTTCTGCTACCCCAGGTCTGGACCAACATCCCTGGTGCATCTACATCTTACATATTGGAAGAATGATCGAGCTGGTATTAGGGCTTCTTTGCTGCAAAAGATGCCATAGCCAAAGCAGAAATGCTCTGAAGCAATGCTGTAACCTGACTCGAGAAGACAGAGTCAGGTACCAAAGATCTAGTATTAAAAATATCAGAGGACATGCAAGGTAGCTGTCATTTGAAGTAGCCTTTAATTATGCTTAAGAGGGGGACTATTTTTAGATAACAAAGCTATCTTGCAGACCTTTCTGTGGTCATGGAAATGCTATCTGCCTGTGCTGTCCAGTGTGGAGATCATAGCTATGCATGGGAAATAGAAAAACATTTAAAAAGTTTATTAAATTTATCATTAGCATGTAACTATCATATATAACAACATGTTTAATTTTGACACTTTCATAAATGCATATAATATATTTTGACCATACTCACCATATTTGACATTTTTAAAAATACTTTTTTGAGACACAGCTTCGTTTTTAAAAATTTATTTATTCTATATATAGTGTTGTGCCTGCATGTGCCTATACACCTAGAGGAGGGCACAAGATCTCATTATAGATGGTTGTGAGCAACCATATGGTTTCTGGGACTTGAACCCAGGACCTCTGGAAGAGCAGCCAGTGTTCTTAACCTCTGAGCCATCTCTCCAGCCCCATATTTGACATTTTAAAAGTTCAAGTTAACTGTCATATGTAACTAGGCAATTTTTGTCCTGAACAGTGAGGATATGGCCCTTATGCTTAGTGTCTTCAAACAACATATATAAAGTGAGCTGATAAACATTGTTTCAAATTTACATCATAATTTTTTTAATTGTAAATAATACATTTTTTCCTTTCACACTCAGATTCATGGTGAGTTAGAAACCCAAGCTTTCTCACATAAACACAAAATTTTATTTGTTCACTTATTGTGTGTGTGTGCTGTATGATGTGTGTGCATATATGCATGTTCTTGTGGAGGGGGGCATGAGTATCAAGGCATGTATGCAGAGGTCAGAGGTCAACTTTTGAATGTCACTTCTTGTCTTGTCCGGGACTCACTCTGCTGCTGCGGAAGCTGAGCTAATGGGCCCTGAGAGTCCCTTGACTTCCCTATCCAAGCCTGACACCTGCTCTGCACCATGCTTTCTGATTTGCACGGGTTCTGAGGATCTAAACTCAGGTATCAGGTTCACCTGGTAAGAGCTTTATTACCGACTGAACTGTCTCCCTAGATCAAGGTGAACTTTCACCTTGAGACTAACTTCAAGAAAGAATTGGCCATGCTCAAACTTTGATTTTTAAACCTGTGATAATGCTGTGGTGGGGCTGGCTGGACAAGGTAGGCTTGACGTTCTGAAGGGCACATTTAGAAGGTTTCCATTTGGTCCATGCTACCACCAAGACTACGTTTGGACACTACCTCAGTGGGCCTGATTTTGACCTGAATTTCTTAAAATGGCTCCCTGCTTCAGGCTTTGAGCTGTGGTGTGTGTGTCTTTGTGAAGCTGACATGCCTGAGAAGTGGGCTGGATCACAAGGCTGGATTTCAGTACTCTTGAGCCTGACCTGGGAGTGTAACCAGTCCAAAGATGCAATATAATGGATTTGTGCACAGTCTTCAATGTGCTCACTTCTTTACCGTTTTCTTGACATTGGGCATCGAATCCAGGGCCTTATACATGCAAGACAAATCGAAGGAGTTGCCCTTGCTCTGTTTTGTCTTTCGAACTTGACAGTTACCCCTAGTTCTCCTTCTTTGGTCAGGCCCTCCCAATGGCAAAATGGTTTTGAGAGAGTGTCTTCTTACCTGGTGAAGTCTTGTCCTATTCAGGGTCGACAAGATGAAGCCTACAACCAGTAATAGAACCAGAAGAAGCAACACACTGCTAAGAAGTGGGCTTCCATAGCAGCAGGTACAAGCACCAGAGCAAAGCTCCTCTTTCCTCTGTATCCCACCAACCTGTGTCTCCTTCAGACATCACGAGGTTTGCCCAAGGATGAGGAAAAGACCTTCTTCTCTTGTTTATGTTTTGTTTACATCTTACATTCACTTTCCCCCTGCATAAATGACAATTAATCATGGTTTATTTCATCTCTACTAAATGCATCAGTCAGTCATTCACTATTTAAATATCTAACAGTTGGAAACCATGTGAGTACATTTTTCTCCCTCCTGCCATAAAAATACAGTAATTCACTTAAAAAGTGAATTATAAACAAGCTTGAGTATTTTTATGAATATACTGCCAGAGGTAAATCTCATTTACTTAAACTAATAGAGAGGAGAATCTGCACTATGGGATAGTTTGAAGCTGGGGCTTTCAACTGTATATGTGTGTTAGGCTAAGGAGAAAAAAGATGTGGTGAGTAGATTCTGGAGCAATGAGCTTTCAAGTGGGCGGTTTGGTCGGCAGCCCATGGACTGTCTTACTGAATGAGATTACTTAGAGTCTTTCATTTTTTTATATTGTGAAATAAAAATATTGTTTATATCAGAATGTAGACTTTGATAGTTTGATGCAATTATACCTGCGCCTTTCTTTTTACAGCAAAGTTTCTCAACCCGTGGGTCACAATCTCTTTGGGGTCAAGCTACTCTTTCATGGGGGTTGCATATCAGATATCCTGCACATCTGATATTTACATTATGATTTACAAAAGCATCAAAATTACAGTTAAAATATAACAGTGAAAATAGGTTTTATGGTTGGAGGTATTCTTAATGCTCAAATGTCTTAATGCTCAAATCCACTATATTAGACCACATTTTGGTGGTCAGCAACAAAACAAACAGGTATCTAGGAGCCAGAGGCAGACGAGCAAAGAAATACATTTCTCACAGATCGACTCCAAAAAGCCTCTAGAATAATTTATATCAGGCCTTGGGTTAATCACCCTAGAACTCTGTTTTGAAATGGCAACAGCAGACTCACATTTAGTAGAGCAATGTAGCAGGCTGGTTCTGAGTTTAAGCTGTTTAGGAACTGTGCAATTCTAGAGAGTTTCTTACTCTCAGAAAGTTCCAATTTCTGAATCTAGATACAACAATAGCATGGCCCTCAAAATATTGACAAGTTGTAATAATTTCTGCAGAGTATACCATGAAAGGCTCAGTCTTCCTTGTGATGTATAGATTTGTGGAGGGGTCATTATAGGCATTTCACATTTAAAATATTCTTACAGAGAAAAGGAAGTGATTGCTCTGTATCAGTCTGACCTGTTTCCCCATGATCTTTTTCGAACAAACAAAGAAATATAAGTTTTAATGATTAAAATTTCAGAAATATATTTCCTGGTTACTAATTTGAGCCTCTTTCGAGACCATAGAGATCATATCTCAGATGTAGACAATCCCGTGGCTGGTGGTTGGGATGACTACCAATGGACAAGGCACAATAGGAGGCAGGCCAGCAGGAAGGCATGGGAGCACTGGTTCATCAGAACGTGAGCAAACCTCTGAGTTGCCTAAGTTGTGGCTTTGTTGCCCTGTTGGGAGAAATGAGGTGATATTGAGGACAAAGTTAAACCTAATATAAAAGACACATTTAGACTGAAGACCAAATGATAGGACCAGTAATCTTTTTCATCTTCCTGGGAAATGATTTAACTGAGTCTTGTTTCTAGTCTCATTGTTAATTACCTGGGCTTGGATGCTCTGTTCTCTGACCTCATTATTACCAACTTTCCAAATGTATAGACCTTTGCAATTGTGGGACGGTCTGATTTTTTTTTCCTCTATTTTTATTCCTCATGGAGGTCAGAGTTTCATAATCAGAATTTCATCTGCTCATATACGTAATCCCTCACCTGTATACCTGTAAGTAACTCCAATAAAACTTATTGGTTCACAAAGTGGACTTTGGTGGTAAGCTGTACCAAGGAAGTTGATCTTCATGGGCTCCCTGTCTGGGCAAGCAGATGTGGGAGCATGTAGCCCGAACAATAAACTTGATACAGGAGCATCTCAGGATGCTTCATCACATCTCTTCGAAAGGTAACATCACATAATATTTGCATGCATGCTTTCGAGGGCTGGTTTTTCGACACTGGACAACCAGTTGCTGTGCTCATTCCTGGGGAGACCATCTCTCCAACTCCCAGATCTCCTAAGCTGACAGGCACTTATTTGTGAGCATGTCTATCAAAGCATCATTTGTAACACAGATGATGTAAAAACACGTATTAGAAACAATGTAAACATTTGCTATGTAGAAACAGAACTATAGCAGATGACCATGTAGGAAGTTTTGACCATAAAAAAACATAATCTAATGTAGAGGGAATTCACAGATAATCAATCAATTAGTTAATGTAACAAGTGTTTATTAAATAACATTCCAAGTGGTATCATTAGTGGGCAAAATAGAATTTATATCTTTCCATTTTTTTTATGTTGTAGTTGGGAGACACACAATAAATAACAAATTGAATCAATACCTTAACTATGTAGCATGACTAAAAATAGTAAGTGCTATACCCCAAAGAAAAGAGAATGGAACACGGCCATTAAGAGCTGTGGGTTTCCTGAGCATTGGCATATGCTTTCGCACTGAGGAAGCAGAAGTAGGAGAATCTATGAGTTGGAGACCATTGTAGTTTACAGAGTGAAACCTGGTTGGAGGTGGGTAATGGTTTTCGATGGGATGACCAAATTAGCCCTTATCACAAGGACAGCATTGGAACAAAGTCACATAGAGAGGTAGCCAAGAGTTTTGGGAATGGCAACAACCAGCGTCAAGGTCAAAGAACAAAATAGTATAACTAAGTATGCTCTCAACGGTGTAAACATATAAACTTGTATTTTATTTCTATCACATGCTGGGCAAACACTCTTCTTCAATCTTCCCACTTATTTTCTTTTAAAACTAGGGGGGAAATTGAAGTCTAACTCAATCCTGTGATTCCATCGTCCTTACAAGGTGATTGTTAAGGTGTATTAGAATGCACTTTCTTAAGCTAAGCTTCAGTGCAGGCATCCAGGTTAGATCTGACGGAAGGCTGATGGGGCAAAGGGACAGCTCAGGCCTGCCAAAAGTGAACACCATAGTTTGTGGAAGGAATATAGGAACAGCAAATTGCCAGGTTTAGGCAGGTCACCATCAATCCCTCATATACTGGATTCAACAGGTACTACTCACAGAAAACACATTTTTTAAAAGGGGGAATAATTTTTGTATTCTCAAGTCAGAGAGTAATTTGAATGTTACACTCTTGACTGAACCTTAGGTCACTATACATTCTTTCTTAACATTAAATCTATAAGGGACTGAGTTGTTTTCAGTTTTTGAAGTAATGCACGTTGAAGTAAATTCACAACACTGCTTTTGTTTAGATAGAAATGTTAATTCTTACAATTTTCACATGAATTTGGATGTCATTAATCTTCTCTTCCCTCTTTTTAGCTAAATGGCGCTATTTATATTTTCTTAAATATAAATTTAATATTTTAAATACATGTTAACTTTCCAAATATAAATATGAATTCTTTGCTATACCAGTGTTTTCCGTTGATTTTTTTTCTCATTTTCCTCCCAGAATAGAAAGACTTCAACACATTGTTTCTTTCCCTCTTTCTTTTCTTGAAAAAAAACAGGTAGAAAATATTCGTGACTGTTATCCAGACTCCAGCAGTAAATTAACTTACACAGTTTTAAGAGGAAGCAGAATATGTAAGGGAACATGTTTCTGTTTTGAAGTTTTAGAACAGTGTTATAAACAGAAGCAAAAATTAAGTGAGCTTAGAGATGCTTAGCAATGTTCATCAATTGCCAAACACACAGGAGCTTTCAGTCAAATTCCATCTATAAGTTTGTAGTTGGCCAGTTCGTGGAGAACATAAATAAGGGCAAAGTAGTAATAGCTAAAAATTTCAATTATCTATCTGTCTGTCTGTATCTGTCTATCTATCCATCCATTCATCCCTAAACACTTGTGTGATAATTTAAACATTGCTGTCTGTTAGAGTGCACGAGTAGCCCAGATTGATGCATTATTGTTTAAAAATTGGAAAATTCTTGCAACTGTAGTTTCAGATGATGCCTCAGGAATCCTGGATGGAGGTAATTGTCATGCCTTGGAACAGGGACTTCTTAGTTACTGACTTGACTTCCTGAGAACTATCCTTTCTTATTTCTTTCCATCGTAAATGAGTAATGAGCCATGAGGTATGCTTCTGGCCTTTGAAAACTAATTTTGAGTTTAACAGTAAGTCTTATTTGGGGAGCCTACTTACATTATTTTACAGCACTTGCCAACTGAGTCTACTTGGAATGCTGGAAATGTAAGCCAGTATGTAGCCACATATCTGCCCTGTAACTGACACAGGGAACCACAACTCTGTATTAACTTTGGATGGGCACTATTGTACTAGCAGGTCACCTAATGATCCCTTAATCCAGGTTAGCTTTGTTTGCTCCGTGATGTCAATGTGCCCCCACTTTTTTTTAGCAGTTGCTCTAAATTCCTGTTGTGAAAGATTTACCCTGAAAATTGGGGTCCACGGTTCCTTTCACAGACGGACAATGTCAAACCGTCTTGCAGAAGGATAGTTGAATTCAAGTGTTGCCTTATGAAGCTGGAGCTTGGAGTGAGGCTCATAGCAAGTTTTTCCAGCACTGTGTCTAATGTCTCTCATTTAGCTTTTCTTTCTGTGGACTCAGCTATGTGGATAAAAATCCAACTTCCCTCCTGCTATGGAAGCATTTAACTTAGCAATTATGTGTATTTTATAGCTGTAGTCATCAGATGTCCAGTTTCAGCTGTGGTTTCTTTTTGGTACACTTTCTGAAAACTTAAAGCACCATATGTAATGATAGCTAATTGCTTTTCATGTAATAACTGTTTGTATTTTAAACCCGAGTCCCCAGCCTGCTGCTTCACTCTGCTTGTTAATTTGATGTGAAGACCACATTTAGGCAGGATTTCACCTTATTTTAACCTCGTTCATGTTTTTATACCAGCAACCTGCAAGGGTTCTGGTGTTCTTCAGCTCTTTAGTATTAAAAGCATTTAATAAGGGAGTTGCATTGGTTGAAGAGATTTTGTCTATTCAAATGGTAATATCATCCACAAATCTGAAGTCCTCTTCTTAGATATAAAAATGTCAAATATCATAAAGCACCGGTTCAGGCTTCTCCACCTGGATCTATATCTGACATACTAGCCACTGGTGGGGTGGTTAATAGAGTAAGTAGAACTTCTGAGGACATTCCAGGCAGCTTTAGAGCCTCTGAAATGAAACTCACTTCTGTGGAGGAAAATCCAGAGACCCTCTTACCTCTGGCTGAAAATGATCATCTCTGAAGCCAAAGCAGGAAAACTAGCTGCAAGTGTTCCTTCTCAGAACCCCCTTTTCACTCTCTATGGGCTCTTCCCTAGTTTTGTCTGAATGCAGTGTTATATTTGTGTTATTATAGACCCGGTCCCTACCACAAGCATCTTTAAACCAGACATTGATAGCATATCTCACAGCCATCACTGTCATTGCTCAGACACAAATATTGCATTTGTGTTTTTAAAAGCTACACATCAGATGTTAATTAAGTACATTTTCCCCTGCTTGCACAATCTGGCATCAAGGGCCACATCTACGTCAGTTTGCCATAAGGTCTCCGCAGTATCAAAAGCGTCAGCATATATGATAAATACATATAGAAGAATTATAGCAGAACTGTCAGAGGAACATCAGGCCTGTTAACATTCCCTGTGAAATAATAGCACCTGAATCTCAGTTTCTTTTTCTTTTGGATAAAGTATTTAACAAGGAGTAAACACCAATATTTAGAATGATAATTTTTCTCGTTAAAGAACACATGGAAAGTGAAATCGTAGCAGAGATTTCCTCCTTGTTTTTAGCTCACTTTAGGGCGTTGTGACAGTTGCGTTGGAATGAAATTGGAACTTCAGCCTGGAAGTGAGGGGTTCATACTGCCACCAGAGCAACGGAGTGCCAGGCTGCAGGAGGCAGGGCAGGAGGGAAATGCAAACTGAGAATTGACTTCCACATCAGGTTTCTAACTTTAGAGTAAAAAAAAAAAAAAAAAAAAAAAAAAAAAAAAAAAAAAAAAAAAAAAAAAAATGTTCATTATATGACATTTAACTAGAAATACAGTTTGTGGGGTTATCATTCTCATTTAAAATACCTTCTTGATAGGTTTAAATTAACATAAAAATGAGATTAGTCACATTGGTAAGGACAGTGGGCTGATGCTACATCATCATATCCATCATCATGTCTGCTTTGTCTTGAAAGGACAGCATGGAGGGAATTGGAAAAGCATGCACTTTCCCTGTCGCGGTGGTGCACACCGGTAGGATTTGCTGAAGGAAAAGCATGGATTTGGACAGAAAGAGAAATTTTCCCTACTCCCCCTCCCCACCCTCCCACCCCGTTTTCTGAGAGGGAAAAATGTGTCAAGGTCTTTTAATCCTTCCTAGAAAATACCAGCACTCTGATTCCGTCAGAGACATTTCTGGTTCACTGGGTGTCTCTGTACACTCGGCATAAATGGGTATGAAATAAAGCCTAAAGTTTATTGGGAAAATCTAAGAGGCACACATATAGGCTATATATGAAAGAAAAGACCCTTCTCAGTTTAGTAATTTGCTTCTTATTTGATTTAAAAGACATAAAATCATTTTTGATGTTTCTTTTAAAAAAATTATTAACTTTACATAGTTGGAGGAATTTATAAAGGAGCTTTCTGTCTGTGTGTATGCATGCATGTGCATGTGTGCATGTGTGTGCATGAGAATGCAGCAGTGTACACATATGTGGAAGCCAGAGTTGAACATAGGTGTCTTCCTTGATCACAGAGCGTTTCACTGAACCAGAATCTCCATGTTTTGGCTCATCTTGCTGCCTAGTTAACTCCTGGCTTCTTCTACCTGTCTCTACACCCTCCATACCCTCCATACCTGTGCTTGTTATGGGTTACAGGCTTGTATAACCTGTAGTTATTTACACAAGTATTTGGGGATTCAAACTCAGGTTCTCATGTTCACACAGTAAGTGCTCTTATTTACTGAGCCACCTCTCTGGCCTCTGTATACATATATTCTTTGTGGGACTCCTTCTTAGGATGTAACACATAACCTTATTTTTAATTTAGTGATTAATCTTAGGCAACATATTCATTGATTAACTGGAGTGGTAGACTTTGGAAAGTCTGCCATATTCAGAGCAGATACCGGGCAAACAGTGACAGAGATTCCTTAGAATTTGCTGTATGAATTCAGGAGATAATTGGGAAGGAGGAGTCACATGGTCCATGTGAAAGAGCATGTCCTGCTGTCCCAAGCTGGCGAAGCATTTGTGAATATGTGAACCTGATTGGTCAAAAACATGGAATAAGAAAACACAACTCACAAGGTCTATAGACTATGTGGATCTTGAGAGGTGTGCGTACTGATGTCTCAAGCCTGAGCGTGACCCACCTATTTGTGGGAACACTGGTAAAAATGTCACAGCCTCCCAAATGTGAAGAGGGTATGTATATCAGATCTTGGGAAATGAACTATAGTCCACATTGCCTGTTGAAAGAAAGAGGAAAACCTTGTTTGGATGTTTTCTGTTAATGAATAGCATTGGCAAAGAAAATTTCAGCTGTACTCTTTGAAATGTTAAACTGATATGATTCTCAAAGAGTAACAGATCGATGTAGGAGATTATGTGAAAGAGATGTACTGGCTGCTAGGATTCCACCCCCACTCCCGCCCTGGGGAAAGGGTTTCTCTGTGTAACAGCCCTGGCTGTTCTAGAACTCACTCTGTAGACCAGGCTGACCTCTATCTTACAGAGATCCACCTGCCTCTGCCTCCTAGGATGAAAAGTAATTAATTTTTTTGAAGTCAACATTACTGGAAATTCTATAGTCTCATTCATTTTGTAGACTTTCCAGTAGTTCTAGGCCATGCCTATGTAGTTGAGACATTTCATCATATTCATGGTGTGAAAAAAAGTCCAACTGTGGTTTCTATGAAATGTCCAATAGTCTGGGAGCAGGCTAAGCAAAAAACGCAGAAGATCCTGTGGCCTAGAAGAAAGTGAAGCCAGGGAGCATTTCTCTGGAAATTTTCACCATCATAAACAACACATGAGAATGTAGGAACAAAGTAAAATGATGTTCAAGTAATATCTCAGGGACGGTAGGCTGATGTCAAGGTCACCCTTTTGTCCATCCATCCCAGTTGACTTTGCTTTTGGGAATGTGAGGTTCTCCCAAAGTAGGAAACTACACATCTAAGCTCTTTATACCAAAGCTAATGTAACCAAGCTGCCCATCTTGTCATGTAAACTATAATCAGAGCAGAACCATCTATGTGATGTGAGCTACACAGATCCCGGAGGTGGGGGAAAGCAGAACATTTGCCCCTGAGCTCTACAGTAGTGGCACTCAGTTTGGCGGTGGCAGCAGTGTCCCGAGAAGCTGAGGAAGGAAGAAAGAGGGGCCTCTAAGAAGCTGTGTAAAAGAAAGGCCTTGAGGTAGTTTGAATGGAGTCGACTCCCATAAACTCACAGGGACGCTGGAGTAGGAGGTGTAGCCTTGTTGGAGGAGGTGTGGCCTTGTTGGAAGAGGTGTGGCCTTGGTGGAGGAAGTGTGATCTTGTTGGAGGAAGTGTGTGACAGGAGGTGGGGCGCTTGGAGGTCTTCTATGCTTAAGCTACTACACCTAGTTCAGTTCACTTCCTGTTATCCATAGATCAAGATGTATTAACGCCTAGCTCCTTCTCTAGTGCCATGTCTGCCTGAAGGCTTCCATGTCTCACCATGTTGGTAATGGACTAAACCTCAAACTGTAAGGCAGCTCCAGTTAATTATTTTGCTTTGTAAGGGCTCTTGTGGTCATGGTGTCTCTTTAAGACAAGCATGGAGTCTGAAAACACACTGTATTGAAAACCCTGCCAACCTCATGTCTTCAGGGGACACTGATACATGCCCCTTTGCTTCTCCAATTCTAAGGCCATTTGTTAGTTTTCAGTGGCCCCTTCCCTAAACAAGACTGGATTAAAGTTCATTTAATATCATATAACATGACTCAATGATGACAGGTGTCTGATTGGGGAGGAAAAGGTGGGCACAGAGTTGTGGTTGGGTCCTGTCTCTGAAACTATTAATCATTGAATTCCAGGCTTTGTGGAGCTGGCCTTGGAGATAACACAAATCTATGACTCATCAGGGCTGGCGGTAATTCATTCACATGCGTGTGTTTCTTTCTATATTGATATTTTAAAAATATTTGGATTGTTCTTAATTCTTATAGAATCATGTATCCCACATACACTTTTAGGATAGATAAAACTATATGCTTCAAGCTCAACTATGTGTGCCACCATAAAAGGCTTAAAAATACAGCATCATAGACCTGTAATCCCAGAAATAAGTCAGGAAGATTGCAAGTTCCAAGCCATTCTGTAACTTGGTTGATAGAACAGAGATTGCTAGTGCCATGTGGGGCTGAATTGGGTTGAAGAGTATCCAAGTAATGGATTTTCTTCACAAAAGAAAAGTTGAGCTATTTTACTGAAGGTCTAAAAACTATGGAGACTTTAAAAGACTCTATTTTGCAAGATTAGCAATGTCCCGAGGATCTCTATATTACATAGAAGCTGTGGTGGTTTGAATAAAAATGACCAGCATAGGCTTATAGGGAGTGGCTTTATGTGAAAGGATTAGCACCTGTGGCCTTGTTGAAGAGGATGAGGCCTTGGAGGAAATGTGTCAGTGGGGGTTGGCTTTGAGGTTTCAGAAGCTCAATCCAGCCCCCCCCCCAGGGGGGGGCTCTCCCTCTCTTCCTGCTAATCCCACATAGAATTTTCAGCTACCTCTCCAGTACCATGTCTGCCTGCTTGTGACCATGCTTCTTGCCATGGCAACAATGGATTAACCTCTAAACGTTAAGACAGCCCTAATTAAATGTATTTCTTTATAAGAGTTGCCATGGTCACGGTATATCTTCAGAGCTAAAGTTAAAAATATTGGCAAGTGAATACCGTAGTTGGTACCGTAGAAAGAGCACTCACTGATGGTGGATTTACACCCAGAGCAAGATTATGCCAAACACGCTATAAAAAAAATATTGAGGAAGTCTGGAAGATTTGAGGAGATACATGGAATACTTCTAAGACCTCTTGTAATTGTAAGAGGAAACATTAGTCTGTATAGTATAGTAAGAATTATTCACTGGCAAATTGATTATATAAAAAAATTAATATTTATTAAAGAGTATATGAAACACTCACTGATACAAGATTGAACCTTAGGGCAATTCCTGGAGAGTTGAAATGTCCTACACAGCGGCTGCGACAGTCCTCCCTCTAAGAACTCAAGGAACAAACAGGAAGGGGAGTGGTTTGTGACTGGTCTTCACACTGGCCATGCCCCATAGAGGAACTCACACTTCCACAGTTGTCCAGATAGTAACCATTACATCGATGTATGAATGGATATAGAAAATATTTATATTCACAATTTTATTCAACCGTAAAGAAGAATAAAACCATGCCATTTTGAGGAAGTAGAGGTGATTATATAGAGGTGAGTGTGTTAAGTGAAATAATCCAGGCTCAGAAAGACAAATATCTTATGTTCTAGGGTTTTCATATGTGAAATCTATACTTTAAAATGTGTGTGTGTGTGTGTGTGTGTGTGTGTGTGTGTGTGTGTGTGTGTGTGTGTGTGACAGGAAGGCACAAAGAGAACTATTTGTGGGGAGGAAGGTTATAGTCAGAAGTCTTCTGACCTGTCTGGGCCTGTAGTCTGGAGGAATCTTTCCCACCTGCTGTCCCACAGCCATTTATAAAATAATTACTCAGAGGCTAATATTAATTACAAGCTGTTCGGGCTCATTACCAACTAGCTCTTACAACTTAACCCATTCTTCTTCATCTGTCTTGCCATGTGGCTAGTGGCTTACTGGTACTTTCACATCTTGGTTCTTTGGGTGGCAGCTTGTAGGATCTGACTGACTCCACCCTTCTCTTTTATCTCTGCTTGCCTGCCAGCCTTTAAACTGCCTTCTCACAGGCCCAAACAGCTTCTTTACTAACCAAATGTAGCAAAGTATATTCACAGCATACAGAAAGACAGCCCGCATCAGAAGGAGGTTATAAGGGAGACAGGGAGTGAAAAAGTTTCACCACTGAAAATCAGAAGTTACAAAGAGCTTGGTTGTTGCTGTATACTTGGAATTTAGAAACATTGTTGTTCAATGTTTTAAGGTAATACATAATCACCTGTGGTGTTTCTCATTCTCATAAACTCACAAGGGCCTATTCTGTTGGGGACATGGAATGTATTCTGGGTCATCTGGGTAGGATGCCTATGGTTGTTGAATCATCTTCAGGTTTTGCAAATAAAATTAAGATGGACTTGATTTAGTTTTCCTAGACCCTGTGTCTGCAGCTTCTGTATTTGACATTTTAAAATTGAGCCATCATTCTTCTAATGCATATTAAAATATAGAGTTCGTTATATAAAGTAGTATCTGTTTCTAGAAAGAGTATTAAATAAGCATGGTGACTTATTGTTATGTCCATAGACTAGTCACCTGCAAACTCCTTTCAGAAAGCTTCTTTTCAAAGTTAATGGTGATTAACATCAAGACCCACAAAATTGTTAAGGCACAGAGAGTGTACTCAGCCATAAACAAGACATTTGTGGCACAGCACCTTCCTCCTGGGATCAGGAATCATTGTGGAAGAGGAGGCAGGAAGATTACTAAGAACCAGACGTAGTAGAGGATTATAAAGAAACAGTGTTTCCGAGATAGAGCTTGGCAGTTGTACATATGGACTCACAACATTGAGACTGAGACAAAGTCCCACCCCCAGCTAAGGAGTTTTTCAAAACTGGTAGATACCAGGAGGAGGGTCAGTCTTCTTTTAGGATGTGGTACTTGGTGGGTTGACCGCCTTCCAATGAAGGCCATATATTCAAGAAGACATGGTTGGCATGAATTCAACTTGATGTGGTTTTCTTTTTTTGTTAGAAAGAAAGCAAAAACAGAAGAGGAGAAGGAAGAGAAGGAGGGGGAGAGGAGAAGGAGGAGGGGGAGAGGGGAAGGAGGAGGGGGAGAGGAGAAGGAGGAGGAGGGGGAGAGGAGCAGGAGGAGAGGGAGAGGAGGAGGAGGGGGAAAAGAGAAGGAGGAGGAGGGAGAGGAGAAGGAGGAGGAGGGAGAGGAGAAGGAGGAGGGGGAGAGGAGGAGGGGGAGAGGAGGAGGGGGAGAGGAGGAGGGGGAGAGGAGAAAGAAGGAGGAGGAGGAGGGAGAGAGGAGAAGGAGGAGGAGAGGGAGAGGAGAAGGAGGAGGAGGGGGAGAGAAGAAGGAGGAGGGGGAGAAGACAAGGAGGAGGAGGGAGAGAGGAAAAGGAGGAGGAGGGGGAGAGGAGAAGGAAGAGGAGGAGTAGAGGAGAAGGAGGAGGGGGAGAGGAGAAGGAGGAGGGGGAGAAGACAAGGAGGAGGAGGGAGAGAGGAGAAGGAGGAGGGGGAGAGGAGAAGGAGGAGGGGGAGAGGAGAAGGAGGAGGGCGGAGAGGAGGAGGAGGGGGAGAGGAGAAGGAGGAGGGGGAGAAGACAAGGAGGAGGATGGAGAGAGGAGAAGGAGGAGGGGGAGAGGAGAAGGAGGAGGGGGAGAAGAGAAGGAGGAGGAGGGAGAGAGGAGGAGGGGGAGAGGAGAAGGAGGAGGAGGGGGAGAAGACGAGGAGGAGGGAGAGAGAAGGAGGAGGAGGGAGAGAGGAGAAGGAGGAGGGGGAGAGGAGAAGGAGGAGGGGGAGAGGAGAAGGAGGAGGAGGGAGAGAGGAGGAGGGGGAGAGGAGAAGGAGGAGGAGGGGGAGAAGACAAGGAGGAGGAGGGAGAGAGGAGAAGGAGGAGGAGGGGAGAGGAGAAGGAGGAGGAGGGGGAGAGGAGAAGGAGGAGGAGGGGGAGAGGAGAAGGAGGAGGGGGAGAGGAGAAGGAGGAGGGGGAGAGGAGAAGGAGGAGGGGGAGAGGAGAAGGAGGAGGGGGGGAGAGAAGGAGGAGGAGGGGGAGAGGAGAAGGAGGAGGAGGGGGAGAAGACAAGGAGGAGGAGGGAGAGAGGAGAAGGAGGAGGGGGAGAGGAGAAGGAGGAGGGGGAGAGGAGAAGGAGGAGGAGGGAGAGAGGAGAAGGAGGAGGAGGGGGAGAGGAGAAGGAGGAGGAGGGGGAGAGGAGAAGGAGGAGGGGGGGAGAGAAGGAGGAGGGGGAGAAGACAAGGAGGAGGAGGGAGAGAGGAGAAGGAGGAGGAGGGGGAGAGGAGAAGGAGGAGGAGGGGGAGAGGAGAAGGAGGAGGGGGAGAGGAGAAGGAGGAGGGGGAGAGGAGAAGGAGGAGGAGGGAGAGAGGAGAAGGAGGAGGAGGGGGAGAGGAGAAGGAGGAGGGGGAGAGGAGAAGGAGGAGGGCGGAGAGGAGGAGGAGGGGGAGAGGAGAAGGAGGAGGGGGAGAAGACAAGGAGGAGGATGGAGAGAGGAGAAGGAGGAGGGGGAGAGGAGAAGGAGGAGGGGGAGAAGAGAAGGAGGAGGAGGGAGAGAGGAGGAGGGGGAGAGGAGAAGGAGGAGGAGGGGGAGAAGACGAGGAGGAGGGAGAGAGAAGGAGGAGGAGGGAGAGAGGAGAAGGAGGAGGGGGAGAGGAGAAGGAGGAGGGGGAGAGGAGAAGGAGGAGGAGGAAGAGAGGAGGAGGGAGAGAGGAGAAGGAGGAGGAGGGGGAGAAGACAAGGAGGAGGAGGGAGAGAGGAGAAGGAGGAGGAGGGGAGAGGAGAAGGAGGAGGAGGGGGAGAGGAGAAGGAGGAGGAGGGGGAGAAGACAAGGAGGAGGAGGGAGAGAGGAGAAGGAGGAGGAGGGGAGAGGAGAAGGAGGAGGAGGGGGAGAGGAGAAGGAGGAGGAGGGGAGAAGAGAAGGGGGAGAGGAGAAGGAGGAGGGGGAGAGGAGAAGGAGGAAGAGGGGGAGAGGAGAAGGAGGAGGGGGAGAAGACAAGGAGGAGGAGGGGAGAGGAGAAGGAGGAGGAGGGGGAGAGGAGAAGGAGGAGGGGGAGAGGAGAAGGAGGAGGGGGAGAGGAGAAGGAGGAGGAGGAGAGGAGAAGGAGGAGGAGGGGGAGAGGAGAAGGAGGAGGAGGGGGAGAGGAGAAGGAGGAGGGGGAGAGGAGAAGGAGGAGGGGGAGAGGAGAAGGAGGAGGGGGAGAGGAGAAGGAGGAGGGGGAGAGGAGAAAGAGAAGGAGGGGGAGAGGAGAAGGAGGAAGAAGAAGAAAAAGAAGACACAGCTCTTGGGTAGTTGGAAAGTGGGGGATGGATTATAAAAGGGTAGGGTGTGAAAATGACCAAAACATATTATACAAAATTCTCAAAAAACAAATAAAAACATGAACCAAAAGGACTGAGTGACAAAAAGGTGAAAACATTTAAGATAAAATCTTGTTTTCAAATGGCAATTGCCTTAGCCTTGCTTGGTAGTCTTGAGATGACTCATTCATTCCTGAGACAACTCTGTAAGTCAAATTCATCTAGTTCTTAGTGGTTTTTGTAGGAAGATGGATAGTGGCATAGTATAGGACCTAAAGAAAATGTTTACCCTCTGGGTAATTCAAACAAAAACTGTGATGGTCTTAAAAATGTTTGAATAGAAGAATATTAGTGAAAGAAATTTTATTTGAATCAAGTTACAAAGTGTACCCTCTCTATGAAGTAAAAGAAACTGTTAATTTTGGTAATATAGGTCAATCTTTAATGTTTACATTAATACAAGATATTTTCTAGATGCAAAGCACAGAGAGGTAAATTTTCCATTAATTTCATTTAATGAAAAAGATTATGAACCTCAAAAAACACATAATAACATATTTATTTTAAGGAATTAAAAAATCAAAATTAGGTCAAATTTAATCTGTTTTTGAATCCAGTGATCTATTCCCCCACCCTCTATTTTAAACTTACAGTCGACTCAAATCTAATTGTGTCTATTCTGTTCCAGGGGTGAGGTTTTGTGGATATCTTCTATTTTCTTTCAATATAGTTACAACAAAGAGAGAAAATGGTAGGACCACATATGAATGAATTCAAACATAGGATTTTAGTTCCTTTGGTGAAGAGGGAAAATGATGTCCCATTAGAGTCAGTAGTGGGTCAGCTTCTTAGTCTCCTAGCTGACAAAGCATCATAACGACCAGTAAAGTTCAGTGACCTGCTTCACTTCAATTCCCATAGCCTTTCTATTAGAAAGAACTTTGGATAATGGACTGTTACACTGAGGGCTGGATTATTGTTCAGACCTTCTGAGTAGATACAGTTGATACAGTTCCATTATTTACAAAATAGAGGAAAAAATACATACCCTAACTAAGAGTCTGGGTTGTAAGAAAACACTTTAAAAGAACACTACAAAACTGAAATGTGCTGTTGGTAGTCTCTACTAATCTACTCTGCAGCTCTGTTTCAGTTTTTTTAAAGCAGTATGAAACAGATGAGGGGTAAGAATGCATGATACTATTACTCCATTTGGCTTGTAAGAGGGACCTTATTGGTTGACCAGTTGCCCAAGTTAACCTCTCCAGTTTCCCACCACTCTGCTGTAGGTTGCTTCGCATTGGGCAAGGCCTACTTAAGCAAGCATCTAATTGAATGTGTCTCGTTTTTGGAAGATGAAAACTGCTCTCTATATAGATGATGCTGATGGTCACACAGTAATTAATGACACCAAATGATAATCAAGTTTATACTGAGCATCTTTTATGAAAGTTAAAAAAAAATCTCAAAATTATATATTCCACAAAAGTTAAGAAAACTGACAAATATCTGAATTTTGCTAAATCCATATTTTCTAAATAAAATTAGGAAAATTTCTAATATTTGCCTTTAATTGTACAAATACAGAAGGCCACTTTCTACAGGTTTTTTTTCAACTGTTATTATGGAGACTAGTGCTACATGGGTGGCTTAGTTAATAGTTTGAAATACAGTTAATTAAAATTGGCCTTTGATCTTGCTATCAACTTGAAAACTAAGTATTTATTAACTTCAGTGTTAGACGTGTAGCCCTATGCTTCCCTCGCGCATGCGCATACTCTAATTCCCCCTTCAGCCTGTTTTCTTCCTTGTCCCTGATTGGTTCTTTAGGAATCCGAGCCAGCTGTGCTCCTGGAAGCCTGCCCAGATCAGACACAGCATCATCAGCTCTGACTGGGCTTAAGGATTATCCCATTGATGGAAAAAATGTGAAAAATGAACTAACATTTTCCCTTGATTCATGTTAACCTTTTCTCAGGTGGACCTATATAGAAACAGACTAAGTTTGTGCAAATATTTCTCTAGTACTATTTTTTTCCCCCAAAGAGGACATTGCAGGGCATGTGGCTTCGTAGCTCATTCTACCTCCAACTCCTGCCAGGTGATTTTGCCCATGGCATATGCCAGCTATGTACAGGTACAAATCCATGTACCTTTGGTCCAAAGTTACTGCATATACTGCATATTTTCTTTTAAAAGATGTTTTTTTGAATATTACAGTACATATTTTTATTTTTAAAATTTTCTTTCATTTTTTGAAATTACAATACAATTACATCATTTCCTCCCTCCAAAATCCTCCCATATACCCCAGCATTAAGTTTCTTAAAAGGATAAGAGAAACACTAAGCTGGGCTCTGAGGGACAGTGGTTTGTTTGTGGCTATGTGGGAGGGGCTTGTCATTTGTTTCCAGACTATGCTTGGGTTTGACTCATGATAAATTAAAACTATTTCAACAAAAGGTAGGGGGTTAAGAAAAATATAACTGTGAAATAAAACAAAATGGAGAGCAATATTTTCATTCCTAGACATAATGAAAAGCCTTGCTCTGCAATTGCTTTGTACTGTCTTGGAAGTGGCGTCCGTGGTCAACAAAGGGCCACTCTATGAGAGATCTGCAAGGAATTTATCATTCCCTCTGGCTGAGCCAAGGCAGGCTAGATACACAGCTTTGTTTCATATAAATATTCTCATGTTACTGTTTACTTTGGGGGAATATGAGGATCCCACTGACAGGGTACGTGCTCCATGGCCTTGCTTTTAAAGGCATTTATTTGACTCTTGTGTTTGTACTTGCCCAGAAACTTCAGAGAGCAGCCTAGGAACTTGTTTGATGAAGCATCCAGACCATACTTATGGAGCATGTTGTCCTTGGGGGTTAGAAATGCTTATTGTTTTAAGCAAGCCTGCACATGGTTTCCAAGGAGGCCATTTTTCATAGGTAAGAACAATTACAACACTAACTTCAGTCTCTTACTTCTCAAAGGCTTAAGAAGATGCCCTGTTTAGACTGCCCTTGGGCTAGTCTCTCAGTTTCTTCTGTTGCTGATTGCAGTATTTTGAGACAGATTTGCTTGATATGAATTAAGATGTGAGGAACAGACTTAAATGTGGGACAGAACTCTTTCTCTGCATTGTCACTGTGCATGCTGGCAACCTGTTGTCTCTCAGCTCTAAGCAGCATCTTAGCCCACAATTCCCTTTAGGAGGTGAAATGTGAAGTACACAGTCAGCTGCATTCTGGGGAGAGGAGAGGTGTCTTAGTGAGGGTTTCTATGGCTGTCAAAAGACACCGTGACCATGGCAACTCTTACAAAGGACGACATTTAACTGGGGACTGGCTTACAGTTTAGAAGTTTTGTTCATTGTCCTCATGATGGTACACAAGCAGACTGGGTGCTGGAATTCTACATCTGGATCTGAAGGCAGCAGGGTTTGAGAGTCTGAAAACTGAAAGCCCGCCCCCCAGTGGCCTCCAGCAAGGCCACACCTTCTTCTAATAATGCCAGTCCTGATGAGCCTCTGGGGTCCATTTTTATTCAAACCTCCACAGGATGACGGCTCTTGTTCCTGTAACTTCCATCTCTGGAAGCCCCACTCAGTGCTCACTCTGATAGTGGTTTTTGTTCGTTTGTTTTTAAAAATACTTTCAGAACTGACTTCATGATAATGTGAAGCCTTGGCTCGCACACTGTCACCTACACAGATATCTGTCCTCTGCCTCTTCTTGCTGCTTCCAGGACAGCAGTTCTCAACCTGGGGTCCCAGAGATTCACATCACAGTTTATAACAGTAGCAAAATTACAGTTAGGATGTAGCAATGAGAAGAATTTCATGGTTTAGAGTCCCCACAACCTGAGGAACTGTGTCCAAGGACCACAGTATCAGATAGCTGAGAACCCCAGCTCTTGACCTCCAAGCACCTGCCCCTGTTGTCAGGGTTTGTTGCTTCGTATTGGGGTTTGGTTTGTTATTTTCCTTTGTTTTCTAATCAGTACCAATTTTCAAGTTTCTCTTGAAATACTATGCTTTCTATTGTCTTAGCTGGGTCCATACGGGATCCTGTCAGTAACAAGCCTGTTAGCATATCAGGCAGAGGTCATAGAATAGAGAGGCCACTGTGCTCAGTGAGGAGAGTTTACCATGCACCCACGGTAAGTGTTGTCTCTTACCCATTTTCTTCTCATGTATGTTTTGACCTCTTAGCTCATGGCCTTTGTACTAACACATTAACGTTATTTTTGACATGCATAGTCTTTTTTTTTTTTTTTTTTTTTTTTGATGAGGGTTCATTTAGAGAGTTGCCATGGAATAAAGGTAGGTAGGATCATGAAGGCGATGGTATGTTTGCCAGTGAACTTTTTTTCCCATAGCAGCTTGTGCCTTAAAATGAAAACTACCCAAGCATATGTTCCGTTAGTCCTATAATTTCTTTGTCTTTCTTTCCTAGTTAACCTTTCTCTGCCAGGTAGGAGATTTTTTTTTTCTTTTTCTTTTTTTTTTTTTTTTAAGCTATGGTGAGCTTCTGTCATTTTGCTATGTAGCCATATCAGCAGCCAGATAGTATTCGACTTCATGGGCACCTAAATCTCCCCGAAGACTAACTGCTTCAGAAAAAGTAAAAGGTTGGTGGAGGAGTTTGGCAATGACACGTTATTAAACAAAACTATCATTTCTAGTAAACATGACGGGTTTCCGGTAAACAATCAGTACTCTTCTGTTTATGTTTAGATTTGTGTTCATTTTCTTCCACAGTATCTGTCCTAATATTTTGTGGAGATGGAAGGAAGGTAAATAGCTAGACAAAAGATACAGGAAGCCTTGAGTGCATGTTTTGGCATCACTGGTTAATCTGTCTTGTTGAACGTCAACCAACTCTCTAGTGCTATCATACTCCATGGTTAGGCTCAACAAGCCCCCGACATAGATGAACGGAACTCACTTCTCCAAGTTCCTTTAGTCTGCGGAGTCAGCGGAAACTCCCTCCTGTCATTTCTCCTGTTCTGCAAGGTTATAGCTCTGCCTTAAGCCTAAGCAATATTCTTGAACCCAGGCTCAAACTCAAAGTCCTCTCTCCTGTGCCTGATCAGCTTTCGACCCTAGCGTCTTGCGATCCAGTTCAAACCTGTGTGTTCAGTGGGTTGACCTGCTCCTCCTCTGGCAGTGGTGAAGGACCCCCATCCAAAGTCCCAAGAATTCCTGCATAAGTTTCCTCCAGATCTGTCCTGTATGCAGCTTCCTGAGGGTTGCCCGGAGTCCTTCCTGTACCTGGAAGATGCTGACTTCCGGTTCTGTGACTCGCTCTTTGGGCTGTCCATACATTCTGTGCATTTTCCACCACCAAGCACAGTCCTGTGCCCTCAAGCAGGGACACAAAGGGATAATCTCACAGGACTAGGTGTCATCCAGCTGAATTTCTCAGAGTCGATCAGGGAATTCTGGAACCAACCCCACTACTCTGCAAAACCAAAGTTGCCCTGAGAGTGAGAAGTTCTTCATCAGTGTCTTAAACCTTAGAGTCTAACCACCACCAGGTGGGGCCCACACTACAGTTACAACAGCGTGGAGCTGGATCATGCAGCCCACACTCCTGGCTGGCTAACCCTGCAGTTACTTAAGTCATTCATTTTGGTTTGAATTCACCTCCCACATTCTGTGCAATGACAGATTTGGGCTCTGACATGCTGTGCTGTGGCAGGGGTTTGTCGATCTATTCTTGTTTGTTTTGCTGGCTAGACTGTAAGGTCCCTGAGGATACAACGCCATTTCTAAGTGCTTATTGAACATGTACTATATTTCAGCAGGAGCTGAGTAACTATTAGGCTAAGGGCATGTAAGCCGCAGGTGCCTTTACATAAAGGCCTCAGGAGGTACCACTTTGACAGGCTTCAGCAGCATATACACTGGTTTGTGTTATTTTTGTAAAATTTGCAAAAGAAAGACGTTTTGAGCTGAAACTACTGTCTATTCATTTTACTTTGTCACATGGTGAGGGTACCACGATTGCTAAGGCCAGCATGGTGGGTTTGTAAACATGTAGTTCTGTGACTGGCTCAATAATCCACTGCTACTGTCATGAAATTCTGAAAATTCTAAAGGAAGAAGACTCACAGTTTCCTGGGGGAACTGGGCTCCACTGGTGATGGACGTGCCTCTCCGAATGGCGCTGAACATTTTTGGAGCCACATAAGGGGGCATTGAGCTGATCGTAGTGAGGAGTCAGTAAGAAAGTTGTGGAGCTCAGAGTCACTTGGACGTGCACTTAAGTTCTTAACAGCTCTTTTAGTTCAACAACAACAACAAAAATGGTTTCCAGGAATTCTCCACGGCGTCCCCAGAGGCCTGATGCTTAAAGTAGAGCTGAAGCTCTTCCGGAATATGCACCGGAAGTGAACAAGAAGAGGAGGAACAAGGTATAGAGAGATAAGGCCAGGACTGGTTGTGAAAAGTCTAGTTCAGATGCGCATGTCTGTGAGTAAAGGACGTCACTCTAAACTGTCCCCACCCCAACGGAAGCTTTGCTACAGAATGTACGTGTTGGTGCTGGCATGCAGTTACACATCCATGGGATTCTTAGAGGCGCTGAGCAGAAGTTCCAGTTTGGGCAAGCCAATCTCTGGGAAAACCACAAAGAATGAGCAGCTGGGGTGGGAAGTTGTGCTTTGGGAGTTTTGTATCTCAAACAATAACAACCAAGTCCCAGTACTCAGGAGACAGAACCAGGCAGGTATCTGAGTTCAAAGCCAGCCAAGGCTACATCATGAGACTGCCCCCATCTCACAAAAAGAAAAGCTGCTAACAAACCCCTAAAGCCAGGTATCTAGCGACTGTCCTGAAGAAGAGATGGTTGAGCTCTGCATTCTCTTAAATGACAATAATAAAGTACGGAAGAATAGTCCTTTGAATCATGATCAAAGTGTGTCCCTGCAAAATATGTGTAGAAAAGTACCTGGATAATACAATTTTTGTTACTTAAAAAAAAATCATTTAAGTAGTGATACCATTTTCAGATTTCAAGTGTGATTCCTTGGGCCAGTGAGGTGGCTAAGTAAGTCAAGGTGCTTGCTGCCCATCCTCATGACCTGGAGCACACAACTCACACAGGTGCCCACGTACATACAAGTTCATAAATGCCAGAGAAGTATACTTTCTCATGACTTACTTGTTCTAAGTTCATTTACAAAAATAGTTTTGCGTAGTTTTTCTTGAAGACAGTGCTCAAAATTGTACAAGCTTCAGATCTAACAGCTGGATCTGACCTGTGTGCACAATAGGTGCATCTCACACACACACACACACACACACACACACACACACACACACACACACACACACAGTCCTGGCAGCATCCCTCAGAGGTAGGTGTGATTTCTACCCTACAGATGCAGCAGCTGAGGTTAGGGAAGTTCAGGAGTTCCCTTGACAAACCACCTGTAAGTTACATGACCAGCATCCAGCACAGTCTGTCCTTTCTGATGCGCTGAGTCTGTGGGTTGCTACACATTCCTGTAGCAATGGTGATGCCATTTCCTCCAAAAAGTCCCCTATGAGCAAACAAGATTCCACCATGCCTGGTCTGTTTTCCACTGTCCATAGTACACTTTTACTTAGTTTCTAAAGTATGTGCTGTCCTGTCACACACGTTTCCATGGAGGAAACTGTCTATTGTGTTTATAGGATCCTATGAGTGTTCAGTGAATTAGATGACATAGGCTAATAACTCTGAGGTATCTTGGAGCAGCCTTTTAGAGTAAACACTGTCTTACCTTTCCTTTGGCTGGGCAGAGGGGAAGTCTGGGAACTGTAGCCGATGAGGCTCATAATTAACAACCAAAAGTATTGGGTCTGCGCATATGACAACACAGTGTGATGTTCTGAATTTCACACCTCCACGAGGGATCCCTGGTACCTAGTGCAGGTATCAGATGCCCACGGAGAGGAGCATTTCCGCCACCCATGCACTGCTTTCCTAGTTTTATATTTTCATAAACCAGATCATCTGAAATGGGGGAGCACCTGTGTTCAATTTCCCCTGGAATGCCCAACTGGATTCTCATTTACTCCTCATGGCCGATGAGGTTTTCTGGATGACACCATCTGGGAAATGTCACTTTGATTAAAGTAAATATTCAGCAGAGTTAACACTGGGAGCCTGTTTGAGTTTCCCTAAGTAGCCACTTCTTACAGAAGCACAAAGGAGCTAGCCCTTTGGACCGGACACCTTGAGTGATGCATTCCATGGTTTGGTGTCTGCTGAACTGCAGTGTGTGGCCACCGAGCTCTAAAACATTTTCTGTGTTTTCCTTTTCTTTCCATTGGCCTTTTATTTTTTTTTCTAGTTTATTTTGACACTAAGAAGAAAATATATAAAAATTAAAAAAAAAAAAAAACTTCAGCTTCATGACTGCCAAGTTTTTCTTTCAAACTTAGAAAAGAAACCAGTTCTTGAAAACTGTGATGAATGGCGTCCTTTGTTTTATTTTTAGTTGGAGGGCACTGCTGTTGGAATGTGGCCAAAATGTGGCAGGAGGGGACATTGAACCAGAAGGAGGTCTAGTGATCTGGGTTGAGTCTCAAGATTTCATCTTGGCTGTGGCAAGGCTCTCTTGGCTTCTGTAGCGCCCCTCACAGGCCAGCCCCCCACCTCTCACTCATCCCCTGGGTTTCGGTGCTTGCTACTGAGGATGCCATCTATTTGTAAGAAAATGTTATTGCTATGACGTGGGGCTTTCAGTATTTAAGTTGTGGTTTGCTTCGCTTCCCCAGCTCCTGACTGCGGGATTGTGTTTGGTTGAGGGAGACAGTCAGTTGCTAATGTGTAAGAAACCCCGAGATTGTCAACATCATTCCTTCCATATTGTTGTCCTGTCAACAAGTGGTTTTGGGCAACCAACGGACAGAGAGTCTAAGTTCCTCGTTTTGTAAGTCACCCTCAGAGAAGCCCCCCATTTCTCCCTGCCACCCGCACACTGCAATTATGAGGAAGGGGTGGGTGGGAAGTGTCACATTTGACTTTAACAGAAGAGAGGGAAATGTCTCAGATACCTTGAAAGCAACTACATATTTTTTACAAAAAAAAAAAAAAAAATGGAAGGAAGAAAGAAAGAGAAAGAAAGAAAAAAGAAAAAAATGATCCTAGGAAACAGGTATCTGCTCACCCATCGGAACCTGTAGGGACTCCCTAGGGGCAGTTCTCTGTAGACCTTCCAGAGTTTGGCTAGAATAAATCATTCATTTTAAAAAAATAAATGGCTCTTTCCTCCACTTGACTAGGTGCTCTTGAAAGAAGAGTTGGTTTTATTTTATACGCTGAGGAGTCCAGTGCTGGCCTCCGAAAATCTTTTTTGAATAAATTAAGGTACAGATATAATTTTAAAACCTGAGTCAGGCCTGATGCAGGCCTCCGGGATGTTTCTCCAGGCCTGGAGGACTTAATCATTTATCAAGGGACTTGAGGTTTTGTTATATGAAGCTAGGTTACATGTCTGAAACACCGTTAAAGGAAAGAACCATTTGGAACTCCTCAGGAACAGAAAGTCTGGCTTGTTGTATCTGTGAAGCTGGGGGGAAAAGTAGTGGAGACATCAGAATTCCTCGTGAAGACAGACTTCCTCATGAAATGCCTTGGGTTTCAAGCACTTCACTTCCCATGAAGACATCTGTGGGGGCAAAGTGTTAGTCTGAGCTCCCCTTGCCTCTTCCTGTTATCTTAACTCCCAAATTCAGGCTGTCGTTTAAATGCCCCAATCCGCTTGTAAACTCTTCAAGTGAAAATTATGCCAGGTTCTGTGGCTACCAGATTGGAGTTTCTCTCCTGCTTCATTCAGTTAATTGAGCTGTGCTGGAAGCCTCAGTAATTTATTCTATGGAGCTTTCTGTGCAAACAATTCCAGGATGAGGGAGAGACTTCCTTGAATCTCTCAAACACCCTGAGATGCAGAATTGTGTTTTGGAAAACACCAGTGAGTCAATGTCCTCAAAGTGATCACCATGAGCCAGCCCCCATCACCAGCTTCTCATTAACTGAGCTCAGAGCGTCTCCTTTCATGCTTTTTACGTGTTTACAGTATCTCATTCTTTCCTTGGTTCTGGATTTCACACCATATGGTCACATCTTTAAGTCATTTTTCAGCTGCTCTATTAAATAGTAAAATGAGATGCAGAACAGATTTCTTTGATTTTAAAATAGCATTTTGGGTGTGTGACTTTTTTGGTAAATATAAAAAGAATTAAGGCACTCAAAAGTATGAAATTCAGGTATTCCTACCCAGACAGAATAATTGTTGCTTTCTACTTAGAATAAATGTATGTTTATCTCTAGAATTTTACCTGAAGTACGAATTGATTCATTTTCTTTGCATATGGAAATTTTTTTTTACTTAAATAAGGTTTTGCTTCCACTATTGCTAATGAGCATAGATTGAAAATGAAATCGAAAGTATATCCTCATAGCCATCCAATAGAAAAGGTTGCCTGGTGTGGGGGCACACACTACAAATCAGTGATTCTCCACTGCTGTAATCAAGTTGCGCTTTTTTTTTTAACCTCTGAGAGTACAAAATGTCGAGTTCACTCATGTCTGACTTCATTTTCTGGACTGTTAAGGTGGCCACTTCCTTGAGATCCTGCCTAGAGGGTAGTTTTAGAACTCACTGCTTAGTGAAGGCTAAGGCCATGGAGTCTGCACTTTTCACTCAGTTCGCGTTGTAAATGGTTGGAAGGGCATTTTGGCGAAGGCTTATTGGAATTTAAAAGATAGACAAAGGAGAGGACAGGAAGTGCTTAGCCAAAGGAAACTGCTGTCCCAGCACATTTTGTAATATGAGTGAATTTGACATTGATCCAGACTTGAGCAGCAGGAGCTGTGTCATCCACGATTAATCAGCTTATGAGTATATGGTCTGAACTCTTCAATTATCCATTAAAGTCTGGACATTGACTTGAAGAAATGACCGACCTGGGGTAAAACCAAGTGCACTCAATGTGCAGGTCAATAGTCTCCTAATTGCAATTCAATATAGCCAATTTTAAGTGGGACACGATATGTTTTAATTCCTTTTATGATTCTACTTGTTAGAGAAATATGCTTTAATTGACAGTGTACCACTGAATGGGCATATCATGGTGATTGTTAATGTTAAAGTTCATTATTTAACCATCCGGGTACAATAACAATTCAAAGCAAGAATTTGAAGTACTTCAGATAAGATCCTGCTTTCTCAGGAATTATCCAGGTATTACTGTTATTATAAATGTTATAACAAACTTCTGCAGATTTTAAATAATAGTAATTAGACAATAAACATGTTTTAATTTCCATTTAAAAATTTAAAATTATAATCATGTCTGCACGTTCTCTTCAGTTCTTTTGAGAACACAGACTTCTGGAAGGTACAAATAATCCATATTGGCTGTGTGAAGATAGTCTTCAAGGCCAAAATTAAGAGTACATTTTATTTTCCACATAGTAAGAGTCACAGCTCCTTAGCATTTATTAAGCACCTAAGAGATGCTGGTCTCCCAAAACTTAAAATTAGGATATCTGACACTCAAACAAATAAAAGAATATAAAGTCACACAAAGATGGTCACCTGACCTTGCGAGAAACATTTCTCAAAGGCTCTCTTGTCATTGCCAGTTGGAGCATCAGCATGAGGTGTTTGGAAGGGATGCCAGCCTTCTGATATTTCCAGATCACCGGGTGAGTCAGGAATAAGTTGTGCTTTTGAACAAAATGTATCCAATAAATAATCATTGAAGATGCACTATGTACCAGGTGATGGCTTCTGACAGACTGAGACATGCGTCTCCCAGGCACATGCCCTTTGTTGGTAGGAGACAGGCAATCAGAAATCAACAAGCAACACACTCAGGTGAGGCTGAACACTGTGAGAAGTGTGAGACAGGATAAGGAAGATGCTTCTTCAAAATAAACGGAACTAACTCCTTGATAAGGTGCCCTTTGTGTAGGGAAGTTGGTAATATCTGGAAGATGACAGGCCACCTAGGAGAGTGGAGACATTACCTTCAGCTATTCTTTATTCTGCTGTTATGTTTGGTCCAGCATCAGTGGGCAAATCACAACTTCCAGGATGATTCAGGATAAAGAACTCTTTAAACTAAATGCTGTACCAGGCCTTCTCACCAGCTGTAGCTACCATGTCTAATTCTTTGTGTGAGAAGCTGGGTAGACACTGTAGCAGTGAAGGTTAAGATTATAGCATTCCTTTTCTCTGACAGAACACAGGTACTCAGTTTCAGGTGAGCGACTTGCTTTGGTCCACAGGCTTATCCATTGTTACCTGTTCCTTTAACATTTTAGTTTCTACACTTTGAAATAACATTGCACAGGAGCCAAATCCAACTTCAAGGTGTCAAATGGCAGAGTCCACTACTGCTTCTCAGAGTGTGAGAGGGCAGCCGAAAGGCAGCAATATAGGAATCATTAAACCGTTCCCCCAAATGTGACAAATATTAATGTCCTTCAGTGAATGAAGAAGGCTTCCCTGTCTGCTAGGAGAAGTCAGAATAAGTAACAACCAGTTCTTAGTTGGATCCGCTGAGGGTTCCAAGGTCTCAGCCACACAGAAGCAGAGACATGGCTGTCTTAGGCTTGGTCTGAAGTCTGAGCTCCTGTGCTTTCTAATCCATGGCTTCTTTCTCCCTTCGGATCAGAAACATTTGCTTCAACCATAATAGCTGTTGACTTTTAAGTTTGAGAGCTTGGTCAGGAACTCTGTTTTCCTGTGTAAAATTGTCAGCCTACCATTAAGACTTCAAAACATCATCTACTTCTACAAGGAATACTAGAAATATAATAAAAATTTGCTTAATGTCTATACTCAAATATCTAGGAAGGGTGATATTCACTGTAATTCATTTGTAATTATTAATATTTCAGGGCATTAAATTTTCATTATTGGGGGCAGGGTCTGGAGAGATGGCTCAGAGGTTAAGAACACTGGCTGCTCTTCCAAAGGTCCTTAGTTCAATTCCCAGCAACCACATGGTGGCTCACAACCATCTGAAATGAGATCTGGTGCCCTCTTCTGGCCTGCAGGCATACATGCGGGCAGAATACCGTATTCATAATGTCTGCAGACTTTGTTGACTTCACCCGGGAGGCTTTATCCTCTTTGAGGAGTGTGTGTGTGTGTGTGTGGGGGGGGGGGGGTAATGGTGTGGGAGGGAAGCTGGGGGGTGAGTGGAAGGAGGGGGGGAGGAAGGGGAACTGTGGTTGGTATGTTTAAAAAAAGTAAAAATAAAGTTAAAGAAATTCAATGATGAAATTTAGGTTATTCTGTCCCTCTAAGACATATCAGAATCACCGGGTGGCTGACTCACTTGTGCATCCTGGCATGGATGGGAAAGTGATCTTCTGGGGTAATTGGAGATGCAGGGCTCGCTTACTTACTGTTACCTGTTTCTGTAAAACTGTGGTTCTAAAGCACTTTGAACTAACCCGGCAAAGGAAAAAGATAAAAGTAATAGGCTGGGAAAGAGGCGACAGCATAATGTCACAGGAATTTTCTCCTAGCAGATTCATTCACCTTACAGCTGGCCTTAGCCCTTGGCCTATGGTTTTAACTTCTTTAATGTCAGCATCACCTGCTCGGAGGGGAGGGGCAGATACCAGTCCAGTAGCCATTTGGACTTCCCTTCCCCGTGAGTGCATTATACATTGATTACAGTTTTGATCTACCTTCTTTACAAACATGAAAACAGCTATATTTAAAACTAGCTTGGCTTTTTCATTTGTCTTTGTGATCCAGTCGCAATGACCTTTGATGAATGAATAAGGTTTTACGGTTGAGTCAGAGAATGGAAATACAAACACAGTGAACCAAACACCATGTCACTGATTCCTTCCATGCTCCGCAGTTTTGTTCTGTATGTTTTATTTTTATTTTTTTTAAATCAATTGATGTGGGACTGTCTTTCTGTATGCTGTGAATATCAGTCTTTAAATAAAGGACTGTTTTGGCCATGGCAGGCACCATAGAAGTAGGTAGTTGGGGAATCAGAATAGTTAGGAGAAGGAGGGCGTAGTCAGATCAGAACGAGCCAGCTGTCCAAAGGAGCAGCATGTAAGGAACACAGGTGAGCCACATACACGTGGCAGATAGATTAATGAGAATAGTTGAGTTAAGATGTCAGAGCAAGCTAGCAAGGTGCCTGAGCCATAGGCCAAACAGCATGAAGTTAATATAAGGTTCTGAATCATTCTTTGGGGGAGCCTAATCAGCAGCGGGCAGCTAAGGGATCTGGGGCGGCAGGTCTGTGGGTCTGGACTTCTGGCCTGATGGGGCCAGAAACCTTATTGTAACAATCAATGGTGTGTGTTCACATATGATTTAACTTTCTTGCACTTGCTTTCTATATCAGACCTCCCAACCCACGCATTTTAAGATTCTCTGACACTATTAGAGGGTTTCCACTTGGGACTCCAGGAAGTATGCTTTGGAGTATTTATCCTTGACTCAATTCTAACTATATTCTTTACATTGTCAAACATTTTGTTATGGCTCTGGAGCACTGGTTCTCAACGTGGGGGTCATGGTCCCTTGGGGGGCAAATGACCTTTCCACAAGGGTCACCTAAGACCATTGGAAAATGCAGATATTTTACATTACAATTCATAACAATAGCAATTACAATTACAATTATTACAATTATGAAGGAACAATGAAAATAATTTTATGACTGGGGGGCGGGTCAGTACACCATGAGGAACTGTATTAAAAGGTCTCAGCATTAGGAAAGTTGAGATCCACTGTTCTAGTGGAGCTTTTGATACTTTGATACGAAGATACTTGTGGGTGGTTCGAGATGTCAGTTAAACACAAAGAGGTACAGGGATTTGTCTTCAAGACCTGTGCTGGCAGAGGAAGTCACCTGGGTCCTTATAGGCTTCTCCTAGGCCTATGCTTGTTACTACGTGATTTCAAAAGCAGTTGCTGGACATTGTTTTTGAGTGTCTGTTCTCCATATGTGTATGTATGTTTGCATGGTACACTACGCCATGCAAACATACATACACATATGTGCATATATACTTTTAAAAGGCAGCACATACATTTGCTTGTAGATGCCCATGATTTTGAGTTGCAGTATCACAAATCTATTTTTATACTATTAGTCCTTTGGAAACTACAGCATCAAAGTAAATAAAGATAGATGGCCTTCAGCGGTGTAATATTATATGGATTTAACGTAAATTCACATTATGTACAACGACACTATTAAATGTGTTAACATAGCACATAAAATGACCAGTTCTCTTTAAACTTTACTGTTTAGCATATTTCCTGTGATTGTCCATGTGGGACCCATGAGAGTCCTTCTGCAGAAATACTTTGCTGGTCTCCATAGCGACTGCTACTGCTTTATGGTGTGCCCCCTTCCCTTGGGTTGGAGTTCAGTTACATGTTTTTTTCAATCACAACCCAGTAACTGACATTAACATTTTCCTATTGTAAAAATTCTGTAAATTCATGCTGGTGAAGAACTTTATATAAACGAACAACTTGATATCTCACGTTTTAAAGTGAAATCTGATATTTTGTTATCACTTTGTGCCTCTCCATTCTTTCTCACTTTGCCTTCATCACCCCAGTGACTGTGGCTAACAGAATGGTGTCTATCATATCATTTCCCCATCCTTTTAGAAGTATATACAGACTATATATTTAGCTAGACAAAACAAAGCATGATTTTTATAGATCATCCTTACAATAATTTTATATGCATTAATTTCTACTTAACTTTTTAATGGATGCTTAATATTTCACATTGCGAACAGTTCATAATGTATTTAACAACTTTGGTTCTTTCCTCCCTCCCCTTCCACCCCAGGACTTTTTAAACCGACACTACACACATGCTTTCACTTACTGGTGTTGTTTTTTTTGTTTTTTGTTTTTTGTTTTTTTTTTTTTTTTACCACTGGAGGATGAATTCCAAGAAGCTGAGATTAGAGTCAAAGACTATTTGATGCATTTTACATTTTTGTAGAATTTCCAATATTGCTTCCAAAATTAACTATAATATATAACTTTTATCCTCAGCAGCATCTACAGGTATCTCTTGTCTATTTCTCTGCCACGGGAGGAATGTTTATGATTCTCCGGTTTTTGCTAGCCTGGTAGATGCAAAGTAAAAATGAATTGTTATTTTGGTTTCCATTTTCTCCACTGTAAGCAAATTTTCTGGTCGGTTAAACAATATGTTTGTTAGAAATGCACGTCTACTTGAACTTTCCCGTCCATTCATGCCTATTACATTGTCTTCTATTAGCAGCTTGGGATCCCCTTCATCACAAACATCATCTTCTTGTCAGTTTTCTGTCTGTTGTTTCTCTGTTGCTTCCCAAGTTCTGCTGCATTTTTTTTTACATCATCTTTAAAAATTATTTAATAGAAAATCATCCAATCTTTTTCCATATCCTCAAAAATAAAACACAAAACAAAAACAAATCCTTCTTGGAGTTGGCACCTTGCTATAAGTGACATTTCCATGAAGTAAAGTAGTTGAACCCAGAACCTGAGATTGTCCATTCCTTCTCCAGGTGTTGGTTTACATCATCTGCATAGTGTTGCTAATCTCCATTCACATGACTGCTATGTTGTCCTGGGAAATCTGAAGTATTTGTTGCTTGATAAGCACAATGTTTCCCATTTTGCATTTCTAAGTGCCACAGCAAAGAAAATATACTGATATTATGTATTTACTTTATGGACCTTTAAAACTTTTTTGTTAGCTCTTAAAATTTTTTATTATTTTATACACACACACATGCACATAGATACACATGGACACATATACACACACACACACATGCACACACGAATACATACATGCACACATGAATGAGATAGGGTCTCACTATGTATCAGCCCAGACTTGAACCTAAGATCCTCCTTCCTCCTCCTCTTAAGAGCTGGGATTTCATGCGCTGCCATCATGCTGGGCAAACACAAGTGTGAGGCGCTGAGTTCTTCTATTACCAGTAGAAAAGACACAGCTCTATATTTTCTTTTCCAGTGTTTATGTTTAACATTTTTCTTGAAAGTTTGGTCTGTTAGCGAACCATGAATTCATGGGGCATAAACTTCTAAGTTGCCAATTTTAAGTAAGACGTTTTTGACGTTTTGCTACTTAGGAAAGTGTATATTTCTGATTTTTTTTTTTTTTTTTAAGGAGTAGCCTGTGCTGTGGGGTATTTTCTTTTCTTACTTTCCTTCCTTCCTTCCTTCCTTCCTTCCTTCCTTCCTTCCTTCCTTCCTTCCTTCCTTCCTTCCTTCCTTCCTTCCCTCTCCCTTCTTCCCCCCCCCCCATTATAGGGCTGGTATTTATGGCATTTTTACAATTAGAGGTGAATACTGAGTATACATTTTCAACTCAAATATACTAATAAAAGGAATTGTGCTGATAGATTTATTAAGATACCTTCCACAAACTACCCTCTGTAATAAAACCCTTGGGCGTAACATATTTGACATTTGACTCAATTTGATTCTATTTTTGCTGATTTTAAAATTAGGACGTGTACCCATTTTCATAGTGATATGATCTGTAGTTTTTCATGAATGTCTTCTGAAAGTTTTAGCTAAAGGCGGTGTTTGCTGTATGGCATAGCTTCCAGAACTTTCTATCTTCTGTTGTACACCAAACTCGTCTAAGTACATTTACAATGGTGACAGTTTAATGACTGTAAAATGGCACTCTTTGTCCATACCCTAGCAAGGCCTCTTCTGTGGTTAGTCGCATGTTTAAAGTCACCCTTCCTGGGCTCGGTATTGGTGACTTACTTCTGGCAAGAGGAGGTCGTCTCTTTCCTCTGGCCTCTTACATTTATTTTCCTGGACTTTAATTTGTAGAATCCTTATAAACTGTCATCTTACTTATGAGTTTATTATACATGCCCCCTCTTTTTTTTAACCTTCCTTTACCTGTAGTCATCTTTTAAAAATATTTTTAAGTTTTAAAAAGCATGTTACAAATTCTTTTCAAAGAGTGGCCCTTTATAGTAAAGTCTGCCTTTTGGTGACTTACTCACCGTTTGTGTCCCTTTCTATTAAATCTGGCTTCCTGGTTTCTTTAGACCCATTCATTATTTCTTTTTATGAAAAGTTTAGAACGGGGGTTTACCTTTTAAGTTTTCATCCTTTTTTATAGTAGCAAATAACTTAAGACCATCAATTTTCTTCTGTAAAGAACTTGGGCACTTCGGAGTTTTATTATCTAAGCAGCTCCCTGTGTGTCTTGAGGTTGATTCAAAGCTCACACAAAGGGAGTTTTCCAGCTCCAACCTGATGAGACCATATTGGTCTCCCTTTACGAGTTGCCTTGCATTCTATTGTGCTGTGATATAACATTACTTCCTCTTCCCAGAGTCCCCTTCTCCCCCCACAGTTAGAACACAGATGTGCCAATCCCTGCCTCACACTCACAGTACAAACACCCCTGGGGTGGGTGAGCAGCCAGGACTGCTCCCTCAAAAGTCAGACAGTCAAAGAACCATCTCCTTTTCCACAGGAAAGGATAAATTGAAACACTAGTGTATCTGTTTGTGTTTTCTCAAGCCTGACCCTTAGACTCATGTTCACATTGCCTTTCATGGTCTGGCTGTTGTTCTGTAGCTCAGGGACTCAGCTTCTAGTGTGGAGCATAAATCCACGATGCTTACAGTTCTAAATTTGCATTTAGTGTGCATTGCCCTGCACCAAAGGGTACAAAGCAAAAGTCTGTCCTTAACCAAATAGAACTGTGTTGTTTCTATTTTCCATATGTTTCCTATTGTATTTAAATATAAGTGTATTAAGACTGGCTAAACATACACGCTCTGCTTCAGTTGAAGATCCTACCATCTTGGCTTGGAGTCCAAGACTTCAAATCATGGTTAATAATCATGATCTTCTCTAACATTAAGGACCTTGGAAATGTGGAATTTTCTTTAATGATGCTTCAATACTGTCAAGTTCTTTGTCCAAGCTCCCAACACCAGTTCCTTAAGACTCTCTCTCTCTCTCTCTCTCTCTCTCTCTCTCTCTCTCTCTCTCTCTCTCTCTCTCTCTGTGTGTGTGTGTGTGTGTGTGTGTGTTGATATGTCTTCCCAAATCTTTTTCCACCTTATTCTTGAGACAGGTCAATGAACCTAGAGCTCACCAATTTAGCCAGATTTGCTGACCAGTGAATTCCAGGGATCCACTCATGTCCTCCTCCTCCCTAGAACTAAGGTAGCACTTGTTATACAACCCTGGTTTTTACATAAATACTGGGGATTGGAACTTAGGTCTTCATTCTTGTATGGCAGGCACTTTACCAAACGAACCTTCTCCCAGCCCTCAGTATTTTTGTTTTGTTTTGTTTTTTGGTGTGTGTGTGTGGGGGGGGGCAGCTGAGTCATGCCCTCCCCCAATGACTGCCCCCACTTCCCGAATATCCACTTCCTAATCCCTAGAATCTGTGTGGCAGAAGGTGATTATAGTAGAAGATAGAATTAAAAACGCTAACCAGCTGACCAAAACTACTGAGATTAACCTTGGGTATCTGCATGGGCATTGTGAACAGATGGGTCCTTAAGTGCAGATGAAGGGACAGACCAAGAGGTCAGAGACATCAGTATGAAATTTAACCTTCTGTTTCTGGCTGGAAGATGGAGAAGAGGAAAAGTGTAGCTTTTAGATTCTGAACTGGAAAGGAAGCAAATTCAATCCTAGAACAACCACCAAGTATTAATATCCATCTTGGCCAATGCCTTAATTTAATCCAGTGAGACCCACTCAAGACTTCTGGAACCCTGAACTGTAAGGTATATTGTAGTAGTGGGGTTTCTTGGTCTCGGGCAGCCAGAGGTCCGAGACCCACAGACCTGCCACCCGAGACCATCTCGGGTGGCCAGAGGCCTGGACCCACAGATCTACCGCACCAGACCCCTTAGCCGCCCATCCGCTCACTGCTCAGGCCCCCAGAGATGACTCAGACGCTTCTATTAACTTCATGCTGTTTGGCCTATGGCTCAGGCACATTGCTAGCTAGCTCTTACATCTTAAATCAACCCATTTCTATTAATCTGTCTGCCATGTGGCCCGTGGCTCACCCGTGTTCCTTACATGTTGTTCCTTTGGGCTTCAGCTCGGTCTGCCTCTGACTCTGCCCTTCCCTTCCTACCTATTCTGATTCCTCCTCCTACTTCTTCTATGGTGCCTGCCATGGCCCAAAACAGCTCCTTTATTTAAAGATTGAGATTCACAGCATACAGAAAGGCGTTCCCACATCAGTATATAATCATTTGTGTTGCATAAAGGTCTAGTTTGCATCAACTGTCACAGCAGCCATAAAAAAAACTGAGACAGCATGCCAGTGAGGAATAGTGACTTTACAAGACTTATGAGGCTGGCGTGACTTAAAGACACATCTGGATTCAAAGACATTAAAATATTAAAAATAAGGGCTGGAGAGATGGCTCTGTGGATTAGAATGTTTGTAGTAAAGGCATAAGGACCTAAGTTGAGAAACCAGCACACACATAAGAAGCTAGGTGTGTCTGCACATAACCATAAACCTCACTACTGGGGTGAGAAAAGGCAGAGGCAGGAGAATTGCTGGAACTTTCTGACTGTATCTCAAAGAAGTAAGTAGTAGAGTGATGGAGTGGGACATCAACCTCCTCCCCTGGTCTCTGCACATGCTCGCATAGGCACACGCAGACAGCAAACACAGACGTGTGTACACCACAGCCACACATAGAACACATGAAAGGTGTGGAATGCATACCCTAAATTTTATTAAAATATGACAATTGTTCACCAAATAGGCATCACAGGAAGAAAGCCATCTTAGAAGTGATGACTGGACTGAAATAGCCTTGTGTTACTCAGGATCCAGTTAGGCATTGAGTTAGAGCTGAAATAACTGAGTTACTATCACATCAGGACCAAATAGGCAATGATGGGAGATTCCATTCCTTTAAAAGATGTGTACTGTTAGGTGAGAATCAATCTCTCTCTCTCTCTCTCTCTCTCTCTCTCTCTCTCTCTCTCTCTCTCTCTGTGTGTGTGTGTGTGTGTGTGTGTGTGTGTGTGTGTCTATACCTATCTCTACTTACCTACCTACCTACCTCAATCTATCTATCTATCTATCTATCTATCTATCTATCTATCTATCTATCTATCTATCTATCATCTATCTATCTATCATCTATTTATCCATCTATCATCTATCTATCATCCATCCATCTATCATCTATCTATCTATCTATCTATCTATCTATCTATCTATCTATCATCTATCAATCAACCATCCACCCATCCATCTATCTATCATCCATCTATCATCCATCCATCTATCTATCATCTATCTATCTTCCATCCATCCATCCATCTATTATCCATCTATCTATCTATATCTATCTATCATCTATCTGTCATCCATCCATCTATCTATCTATCTATCTATCTATCTATCTATCTATCTATCTATCTATCTATCTATCTAAGTGTAACTCAAGCAATGCAGCAATTAGGACCTTAGCTAAATGACGTCCCAGTTTGAAGTTCCCCTCCTTATGTGCTACGAAGAGGGTTGGATGCAGCCTGTTGTCCCAGACATGCTTTCACAGGCTTACCACAGCCTCACTGCAACCAATGCCATCACTTGGTGTTTTCTGCTACTGTGACAAAACACTTCCTGGCTGGGTTGCAGTATGGTCGGCAGCCGCCTGCTTCAGCGGCCATGCTCTCCTCACCACCATGGTCCCCGGGAACCATAAGCCCAGGTAAACTCATCCCCTTTAAGTTGTTCGTTGTCAGGTATTTTGGCCCAGCTGTGAGGAAGGTAACCAATACAATGACAGAGAGGTTACGGATGACAGCCCCACCAAAATCACAATACCTGTTCAGTATGTACAACTAGAGTTTTCACACTCAGAAGCCATTGGCTGAAGATAAAGCTGGATCTTAAGGAGGAAAAATCCTAGAAACCATGACGACTGTTGTCATAGTAATGATAGGTGATGGAAAGGGAAACCCTTGACACTTTGAAACTATGAATTATGGACTGGACATAGAGACAACAACTTGGTGTGTCAACACAACCTATTCTCAGAAAAAAGGATGCAATGGCCAGGTGGAAACGGAGTCTCGGCTCCACCACTTCCATAAACCTCTGTGAAGAGGCTCCACCTGATATGAGTTCTGCTCTACACCTCTTTCCGTTGGGAAGGAAACCAGCAGTGTCTCCGGAGCCTTAGGCTGAGCAGACTCATGTGGCTTCACCTGGGGGCTGTGCTGATTTTTCTGCTCTTTGACAAGCATTTGTGGCACCTCTACTCCACCCAACATCGACAGCATAAGGAAGAAGAGATTTATTTGTCTCACAGTTTAGAGGTCTCATTTCTTACAGACAGGAGAGTGTGCTACAGAAAAGCTCGTATCATGTCGGCTAGGGAGCTGGAAGCTGAGAAAGGCTCCATGTTTTCTCCTTCCCTCCCTGTTCCAGCCAATGGGAATGTGTTGCCCACATTTATGGCAGGTCTTCTTCGTAGACACATCTGGGGTGGCTCTATGGCATGCCAGATAACTTTTCTAGAATACATTGTGGAAAACAGGCCTGTGTTCAAGGGTTCAAGTCCAATCTCTGCACTCAAGAACTTAGCAACCTTTCAGAACTGGGCAGAAGTTTCTCTTGTAGTCTTTTAGGAAAGTACACATCCAAGTACTCCTTAGCAAAATGATTTCCTGTGGTGAGTTCCTTAGGATTTCTGTCTGTGGACAGAGGACACCTTGAGCCCCTAGAACACCACAGTCAGGGCACAGAACATCACTGTCCTGTCACGGAGCCTGCCATTACATGAAAATGTCCTTATTTGGGGAAACTGGAAAGCAGTGAACATGTTTATTTTCAGCCATGAAGTGGGAAAAAAAATTCTAAGAACTGGATACTTTCTGACAGTTTGAGGCATTTATTAGAAAATCTCTCTATATTTATTTTTGTAATCCCACACTTACTAGCCATTCCCTTTAGTGAAAGTTTGTCAAGATATTATATAGTACACTTTGAGCTACTCTGCTGGGAAAATTATGCCTCAACTTATAGGCTTCCTGAAGTCACTGCCCCACTGGGTCTCTGGAAGGAGTTAGTGTCTCCTAATGATTAAAGGGGCCTAGCATTCTCTCTGGTGTCCTTAGGCAGTTGAAATAAGGGATAGTGGGTTCTGATATTTGAAATTTACCTTAGGTCTTGCTTAATTCCAAAAAAGGATTACTACAAATCTACCTTGGGATCTTTCTGGGTATCTCATTGTGTGGAGGTAGCTTCCACCTGTTTCTACTAGGCCCCTGAGGTCTCTTTGCTTAAGTGGCTGTAGGTGTTCACCCTTTCAGATGCCCCACAAATAGGGAAGACTGGAATCACATAATATTAGGGAAGTCAGGCCTGGCACCTCTTTAGAACTGGAGATATCCCAGCTGTCTGCATCCCATTTGTGTGCCCTGCCTGGTGTGTTTGGCGATGGCTTCCCTGGAAGGGAAAAAAAAAAAAGTAGGATAAGTGGTAGATATACATAGTTAAATCTGCTTGGCTTTTAATTTCCATCTCTTATTATTTTTTTTTAACCTCTCAACTGTGTTTTTATTGTGTATATGTGTATGTGTGAGAACATGACCCAGTGAGTGATGTGGACATGGTTTTGTGTATACATGTGTGTGGAGTCCAGAGGATGATGCTGGTTGCTTTTTGCTCACTTGCTTTCATCTTTTTCTTTGAGATGGGGTTCTTACTAAATCTGGAGCTCACCAAAACAGCTGGCCAGTAAGCCCCAGGGATCCTCCTGTCTCTTTCCCTCTAGTGCTTGGATCACAGATGTGTGTCCCATACCCCAAACTCAGATTGGCATGCTTGGGTGACAAGTGCTTTATAGAATGACCCATTTCCCTGGTTTTTACTGTGTTTTGTTATCCATTAAACTGCATGTGATCAGTGTATCCCTTTGTGACTGAGTCTGACACATTCTGGCATTTGAAAGCCGACACCTGAGCTGCTCCATTTAGTCCTTTCATTACCAGATGGAGGTATCCAGTGTAGGAGCAACTGCACGGCCCCTCCTTTAGTACTGGAGGGAGATTCAAACCAACCTAGCGCTTCTGGTGGGTAAGAACCCTCACCAGGCCTTTAACACCTTAGGTACAATAAGCTAGTCTCTTTCTTAAGGTCTCCTACAGCATGTCTGGGGCTGTTGCAAAGCCATTATGATTTTACACTCCTCCCCAAGAAAGCCTCACAATGCGTGATTATTAATTTTATGTGCTACCTGGCTAGACCATAATATCTAGATATTTGACCAAATATTGTTCTAGATGTTCCTGGTATTGTTGTTGTTTTCTGAGATTCGTGTTTAAAACAATAGATGTCCTCCATGATGTGGGTGGGGCCGTGGAGGCTCCTAACAGACAAAGAGCATCCTCTCACTTCTCTTGAGGGACAGAGACGATTGCAGACTGACTTTAGATTTGAATAGAGCATGACTCTCCTCTGATCTCCAACCCTGAAGATGTTAGACTTTCCTGCCTTCTACACACATCTAATTCCTTCTTTTTCTCTGGAGAAGCCAAGTCAGTGAGCAGTAGGTGTATTCATCTTGTCTGCTGGAGCATCAGTCCCAACATCTGAAGCAAATATGGGTGCAGTTCACCTTGTGTATTCAAATCTGTAGCACCCTTAGTCTTAGAATACTTTCCTTCTGCCTTCCAAATTCCCTTGCTTCATTGGCTTCTTGGCTCTAGATAGTTTTGATAACATGTGGCTGAGAACTCATGTGGCTCATGATGTATTGGTGTCTATGCTTAAATGCCACACTTACATGGAAGACTTTAAGAGCTGTGGGACAAGATACATTATTAGGTAAAAGGCAGTGTGCTCGCCTTTTGTCCTAAGAGGGGTGGTGTTAGGATGAGGGTGTTGGCTGTGTGAGTGCAGGGGAATGTGGATAGCATTAAGGTGCACAATGTAAGGTGTTGCTTCTGTAACATCTATAGATCATGGCAAAAACGTGCTTCTTAGAGGTAAGAGACAGACATTGGTACCCTCAGTATTAGTAAGATGAAAGATGTGTCTCTGAAGTCTAGAGTGTTTGCGTAGAATCATTTTTCAGCTTTCTTACCTTATCTCAGGTTTCCAAAAGGCCATGACTACTTGCGGATCCTTCTACTGAGACTGCCTACTCTGCACCTTGGTTTCTTATCAGTTGGCAAAGATTCTCATTTCCCTGGTTGTGAGGAACAGATGAAGAAACATACTGAAGAGACTCTATTGAGCATCTTATGTAGTCTGAATAAGATTGGCCCTAGAAGTTCATGTATTTGAATGCTGTTTCCCTAGTTGATGGAATTATTTGGAAAGGATTGGGAGGTGTGGTTTTGTTGGAGGAGGTGTTTTACTGGGGTCAATCTTTGAGGTTATCTTTCTCTTTTCCGAACTCTTATTTATGGATAAGAATGTGAGCTCTCAGCTCATGCCAGTGGCATGCCTGCCTGGTGTTTCCGTACTCCATGTCATGCTGGTCATGGACACACACTCCTGAAACTGAAATCTTGTCTTATCACAGCAATTTAAAAGTCATTCAGACAGGATCCTAATAAGCCAAGTTCTTAAGGTGTGCTAATTTCACTTCTTTGTTCTTGTCTCTTTCTTTGTTTATTCCCCTTTTCATTTTTTTTTTCTGAAGCTTGGAAAAAAATTGATAGGGTAGGAATGGCAGGTGCAGGTGAATACATTGTACTTGGTGCTATGATTGGCAGTGACCTGAAACATGAGCAAAGTATCCAGAGGAGACACGGAAGATATGTTCCCATGAAGGTCATCAGCATCAACCGTTTCAAGATCACACTGGAAAGTATTCCATTGCTCTCTTTAGAAAGGAGCTATGAAGTGTCTTTGAAAAGAATGTGATCTAGGCTGAAATTTTCCCAGAATCAGTGTGAGAATTTCCAGAGACACCATGTGCAGATTTGAACAGTAGTTTTCATTGGGAAAAAAAAGGCAGCCCACAGGATTCAGATTTAGATTAGTGAACACCTGAATTTGAATAGATGAATTCAAAATGCCAAAAATGTGCTTAAGAGAAATTAATTCTACTCTTTCTACATTCATTTTCAGATTTAGGAAGGGCAGGGATGTGTTTAGAGAACACTGGCTGTGGTTACTCACCCAATTTCAGACTCAAGTCATTTATTCCCCAAATTGCTAACAGTCTGGATTATGGAAAAATTTGTTGCCTAGTTTCCACTAGAGAACTACCCTGGCTCTGGTGGAGTTGCCCTCATATGTTCATCCCTAGAAAATATAAGGGGACCAAGAGAAGCTCCCCTACTTCAACTTGGATCAACTCTGAAGGGAGCACCCACCCTTGACCATCTCAAGAACTCCATGGAGGCCATTTAAAGCCTCTCCTTAGCAATACTGTGTTCAACTTTTCTTTTTCCCGAATCTTAACTCGTTCTTCCTCTCCACAGATGGCATTCCTGTGTGTTCTCTCATGAACTTTCTCCAAGACAGGAATTGTAATCTCAGAATATATTTCTTAGGGAAATACCTCACATGGTATCAGGAGCCGTTTGAGAAAGCAGATAAAGAAATTCAGTTTTGGGGCTATATCATTCTCGGGCCAGCTGGCAGGAAGACATTGCGGGTGGGCTCATGTAGAGCTGAGCTCATCTATGTTCTGAGACATTATGTAGTAATAGAATAGTTAAAGCTTTATCAACTTTAATGGGATGCTAGCAGGGAATGCACTCAAATACCTTAAGGTTTGTGGAAACCAGAAGGAGGTATTGTTTATAAGAACAGAATGGCTGTTATGTGCAGTCTGTGAACTATTGAAAGGCTTTGCATGATGATTTTCCAGTGTTAGAGCTATCTGGACTCTCACAGCAACTCATTGGGAATTCACAGACTCTTTACTACCTGTGACAGAAGACAGAAAATCCTGAAGATCCCAATCTAGGTCATAACTCAAACAAGATTATTAGTGGCCCAGAAAAGATTGTATTCTCAGCCCCAGAGAGTCTGTCGTGTTATGACTAAGCCTTGGTTGCTTAAATATAGGGCCCTGAGCCTTGTAAAGGCCAAGGAATGAGAAAAATAGAGGGGAAGAAAGAAATCTTAAGATCTTAAAGAGAGGAAAGTGATGGACAAAGAGTCCTGTGGGATCTCATCACATAGCGCACTCTTACAATCCATTCGGAACTGACCTGATAATGATTCTGCTACATTTAAGAGATAGCATATTGATAAAGGCACCCTGGGGATGAGAACCTCAACAAGGCCACTGCATTTACACATGCTAGTACATTTCTAAAGACAGCTTCTAATATCGCTGAGGGTTATTATCTATACTGAGTGAAAAGCCAGAACTTCTGTGGTAGAAAAAAACCCAAAGGCTCAAAAATGAGGTACATAAAAATAGGTGTATTGCACAAAGCTTTCCCCCGTTGAGTGAGCTCCAAGTCCTGGGGACTTCCGTTGACCAAAGTGATAAGGGATGCACCAGAAAGGGATCCCCATGATGGAGAGGCTCAGCATCTGGGAGCTAGGGATGTGCTGCCCCAGAACTACTCCGTTCCTTTCTTCTAGAAGCGATGGGTGATGATTATGTTCCCGAGTCACAGAAGCCAGATGCTGGTGTTTAAATAATACAAGCATCACGATGGACAGGGGTGGTGACAACATTCATGAGACTGTGGCCCATATACATACACCCAAGGAGACGCATACACCCAAGGAGACAGTTATTGGGGAAAAAAAAAAAAAGTGACAAGGGAGCTCACAGCTCATGCAATACAAAAGAAGCAAAGAGTGCTTTTCTTGCCAGCATGAGAGAGTAGCTAATAAAAACAATTTAAACAGGGAAGAATTTATGCTAGCTCAGAGGATACAGTTGTGAAGGCATGGTGGTGGTAAGGGTTCATGACTGAGGCAGAGGGAAGGTCAGGTGGCTGACACCCTGCAGTAGCTGATTCAAGGAATTGGAGAGCTCAGGATGGAAGCCAGAGAGAGTGAAATCAGTCTATAATCCTCAAGGCCTACTCCTACAGACTGTTTCTGCCAGCTGGGCTCCATGTCTCAAAGTCCCACAACCTCCCCAAACAGCAGCAGGTGAGCAAGGGACTAAGTGTTCAGATATGCTCACCTATGAAGGACATTTAACAGTTAAAATAACCCCCAGTGCTTCGGTGTCTACTGTTAGTAAGACCAGCTTAATTCTCCTAAGTCGCTAAACCAAAAGAAAGACCAGGTCTCTGAGGGAAGGATCTAGATCACTATGTACATATTTTCAGCCATCACCCTCCAATATGTCTCCCCAAAGGACCTAAAGGTTATTGAATCAGATACTTATACCTGGTGATAGACAGTATTCCATTTCCTGTGCATACAGCAGGGTCCAGGCTCCTTGGAAGCCATGATATGTTGGAAACTAAAAGGCTATTGTCATGTTCTGTGGGGACTTATAGAGATGGTGGCATCTGGAGTCCTGGCCTAGGTTCAGCTGGTAATGGACCCACTGGGTCTATGGGTTTACCACACTTCAAGAGGTCCCTAGTCTTTAAATGTATAATTATAGTAAACATTCTCAGTGGTTTCTGAGTATTCCTCCTTCTGCCCCACTGATCCATCAGGTTGAAAGTTAAGAGTCATCACAGGAAGCAGCCAACTGGAAACATTTGAAACTGTCTCTAATCACACCCTCACCATCACAACTAAGTCTAGGAGATATAATAGGAATTTGTGTTGCTCTTAAGACTCAACTTGGGCACCGTAAGCCTTATGATATTCCCATTAAACAAATCAGTTTCTGGTCCCTTCAAAAGCCAATGGATCGCAGAGGTCTTGCCTCAGGATTATGTTAACTCCCTTCCTCTTTCATTACGTGACAGGACCTGGATCTATGTGAACGTCCTGAACATCATCACATTGACCCACCATCCAACTGATAACATTGTATCCATCAAGTTAGACAACCAAGACAGGGCTTCTGTAACTAGAGGTCCTGACAAAATACACAGGCCTCAGAGAACGGATGGAAATCTTATGGTGACTCAGGTGACTCAAAGCATGAATGTGGAGATGATTCGAATTCACTCGTGTGAACATAGGACACACTGGCTGGGACCAGGCTCTTTGATATTTACTGAGTGTTCATTATGTACTAGGCCATGGGAAGGCCACCTGCTGTGGGAAGTATGGCAGTTGAGAATGGAACTCTTGAAAGGAGGGAGCCTAGAATGCAGCTTCAATTGGTCTAATTCTATTTTAATTGTACAAGGGTTTTTTTTTTCTTTAAGATCTAATCAAACACTAATGTTCTGTAAGAAAGCAACCTTACTCTCTGACATGGGCTAGTGCAGGAATATCCTCCTGCCAGAGTTTATAGAGAACCTCTTCATTTAATGGGCTAAATGGCCATGCATAACACATTTAAATTATGACTTATACTTTTCTCATTTACTGTTTGGTTTTGCTTTTGTACCATAAGAAATTAATGAGGCTGAGAGCCTTAAACTGTGTTTTATGTATTTAAGATAATTATGATTAAAGGCCTTTTACACATGTGTATTTATCATGAATTCTTGTTCAAAGAACTATCTTTCATGGTTCAAGAAGCAAAATTAATTTAAATCGGCAGCTGATGCACAGCTCTCGACTCTGTGCGTCAACTGGACGCTGCTGGCATTTTTTATGTGGAGCCTCCTTTGATGTAATAAAGAATGTTGCCCTAAATGATGTGCCTCATAAAGGATGGGGAGGGACAGACATTGTCTGAAACCCACAGGCCCATGTTCTGGGTCAGGTCATGAGTTACAGTGCTCCATCATCTCCTGGTCTCTGTGATGCTGCAGTTGACACAGGATGACTGCACGCTGTAATCAGATGCTAATTTTTAACATCTATATTAGTAGAACTTAAGATGGGTAGTCCAGTAACGTGCCTGCCATTCTGTATCATAGCGAGGGACAAATTCACGGCCACTGCACCTTCAGATTTCCTGACTCGTGGCTTTAAAAGGACAAACAGTAGGCGGGCACCTTTGCTGCATGTGAGCGCTGCAATCTTCCATTTGTTCTGTATATCCAGAACTCCATTGTTCGGCTTTAATACGGCTGGGTTTCAGGTCAGAGTAAGAGCCATGGCTCTGTGCGGTCTTCCCGTGTGTCTCACCGGGGACTGGGCGCTCACTAGAGGACAGTGTGCATAATTAGGAATACTTCAGATACGGGTAATTGATCTCTTTTCTATTCAGTGTGTGGCTATGAGGGAAGCTACAGACAATGGACAGAATACTCTGTGGTAGCCTGAATTTATCTGAGACTATTGGAGTTAAGAGTTGGGGGTCTCTATTGTTCCAGTCTCGGGGATGAAAAGTAGGGTTCAGTCTCTGGATGGTTCATTAAAGTGCTATGTGCAGAAATAATTCACGGACTACTAAAAGCTCTGTGGCTCAGGAGAATTATATTTCATGAGGAGGAGCAAACATATGCCGTTGTTGAAAGGGAAAGGGTCTGGATACAATGAAATACATTTTTTGTTAAGATTTTGAATAAAAAAAAATGCACTAGAAGCAACAAAGAATGTCACTTGGAAAATTTTCCGGCTTTGGGCTCAGATATTTTCCTCTTACCTCACAGAGCCTTGTCTGCTTGCTGGTGGGTCAAGCCACATTTCCTCTGTAGATCTGTGATCCTATGACATGCTAAGATTTGGGGCAAGCATGCTCCCCATTTTTCTCTTCAAGGGAAGGAACTTAGGACCAAGAGAAAAATAATTGTAAACAAGGTATGTCGTTCAACATTCTAGCATTGCTGAGAGATAAGAAGAGACTGGACCAGGCCACAGGTGACCAAGGCCAAGGAACAGCAGAAATGGGAGAGAGCAGTGAAGACACCTTAGGCTGCAACTGAGGGCCGGGTTGAATGAAGTGCAAGCTCATCTCTAGGGATAGGTAGGGTTTGGACACTAGAGTTCCCTTTATAGAAAGCAGAAAGGGCGAGCACAGAGACATGCTGGCAGAAGCCAAAACAACCAGAAGGAGGGCTCTTTGAAGAGAGCTTTGAAAACTGGCAAGACAAATCATACACATTCAGCCATCGAGCAGTTTCCATGAAGCATGGTGTTATCCAGTGACTGCTCCAAGTGGAAGTATTCCCTCCTGGAGGAGACCGAGTGTGCAAGCTTATAAAACTCAAGGGAACTCGGAAAGATATGAAAATCAGTGGTTGCTCCATGGGTCTCTAGAAGCAGTAAGTGGACCCTGGGGTAGAGTCTGTCTTTGTCAGAGCTCCCTAGGGACACAACCTAAGTTGTCACTCATTCTGCAGTGGATGTTTTGATAATACAACTGTTCAAGAGTCAACCATTTTCCGATGTAACCTCAATAAACTCATTGGCTCCCTAAACTTGGGTAGACTCCTTTCTTTGGTCTGTCTTTGTTGCCTTATTTGGGGTCCATAGATGTTTGTTCACATTTCTCCAGAAAAAGTCATTCAATGTATGGCGACAGTAGATTATTGAGTGAGTCTGGAGTTTGTGAGAGAGCCCATAAAACACCCTCCAATTTCTGGCCACTGTGAAAGTGTCCACCAAGCCAATCTGATCTAACCTCCTCGTTTCTAAAGGACAAACCTACTCCACTCATTCCTTCTCACCCTCATCCCTGATTTTAGGAGCCAAGCAAGTACCAAACAAAGAATGTAAACATCTCAGCAAATAGCAGCTGGGCCAGGGAAGAGCCCCAGTACCACAATACCCCTCGTTGTCTACAGAAGTCTTGCCCATGTCTAGGCTAGTCCTACCACTTCAGAGTCCTGCTATTCCTGTTTAAATTGGCTTTCAAGACGGAGCCTCATATACTGTATCCTCCAGAGAGATGCCATTTCATGTTAATTGGGACAGATGTCATCCAAAGTTGTTCTTTAGGGGAATTAATGTTTTTCTGTCTTTTAGGTACCAATGGGTAAGATGAACTTGAAGTACACTATGCAAGTGACAAGTAGAAGAATTCAAGCAGAGGGGCTGCCAGTTGTCACCACCAAGGGAATCCTGAAGGCAAAAGATGACTCCAGGGGCTTCTGGGATCTAGGTTCCAGGACCAGCTGAAAACTGAAACTCACAGGTCAGGAATGGATACTCAAGGGAAATGCAGTACCTGGTGTGCAAAAGATCTGAGTTGCCAAGAATTATTTTGTTTAGGAAAACGTCATCACTTTACCTTGCAAACTTTGATCTCACAGCTTTTCACCTCTGACATGAGCATTGTCATCCTTGGCAAATGTAACTGTGTTGGGAGCTTGATCATGAAATCCTGTGGACAGAAAAACATTTTGATTGCAAAACACAGTAGCAAACCACAAAAACATTTTGTTTTCTCTCTGCTTCTGCATCCCAATAATCTCAAATATTTATATTTTTATAAAGTAAGGCTTTTGCTTATGTTTTCTCTCAAACATTTTAGGAAGTCATTATTGTCTAGACACTTAAAGAAGGTCAGAAAACATTGCTGGAAGTGAAAATTCTGTAGGGATTTTTATTCAATAATAAGAGCAATTAACTAGGACATATTATTGAACAATGGGAAGTACTCTCTTTACAATCTGCACACTCAGCAGACCCATCATCAAGCCAATACCCTGCTCAGGGCCATGCACACTGATAAGCACTATTCTGTGCATGGATACGTTTTCTTCTTTGGAAAATACGTGACACTCTAAGTAAAAAAGGCAATAGCTAATTATGTATTAAAGGTACAATTAATACATTATATTGTGATTTTCTGTGTGTTTAAATCAAATCGCAGCAATGAAGCCATGTGAGTTTAACAACTATCATGTTCATTCAAAGGATGCATATCTGAAAATGCATTCACTATGCACTTCAGTCTGCTGTAGGTCACGGCCAATCATATGGAAGGTTGGTGATTATATTCATAGATGGATATAGTAAGGTCATTGTGGGGATATGTTTCAAATTTAATAAAAACAAGTCTGGAATATCAGAGGTCAGAGCCGCCTCTTCCAGTCTTTGTTTTTTCTGAGATAGAGTTTTCTGTCTAACAACAGTCCTGGCTGTCCTGGAACTTGCTTTGAAGACCAGGCTGGCTTTGAACTCACAGAGATTCTCTAGCCTCTGTTTCCCAAGTGCTGGGACTAACAGTGTGTGCCACCACTGCCATACTTATTGACCTTCCAATTCAGTCTGAATTCAATTTATAATTTATCCTTCTACTTGAAAGTAAGGGAATTTTTATAAATGTTAATTCATGAAGGTTAAAAACTTTGTGCCTAACATGAAGTGCTGTTCATGTGTGTGTGTGTGTGTATTTGTGTGTGTGTATGTATGAGTGTGTGTGTGTGATGCAAAAGTTGTTCTGGTACATATTCTATTCTGATGCTCAACCTAACTTCATACTGAAGACAATGGCATCAACAGATCATAGGCTGTAACCTCTAACTCTGAATCAAGTAAATCTTCCTCTTTTAAGATGCTCTCAGGTAGTCATCACAGTGGCAGAGAACTAGCTAGCATGCAGCAAAGACAGGGTTAAATGTAACATTTTTTTCCTGAAAAAATATGTTTTAGTAGAATAAAGTTAGACTATAAAGACAACAGAAAATCTGTAAAGCTGTTAACAAGCTAAAGAAAAGATTCTACACATTCTTCCTCAGGGTCTAGCCTGGTGAGTCTGCCTGATCTTCTCTACACACCCTCTCCAAACCCCCAAGTCTAGCCTGGGTTCCATAGCCACTGCCTTGGTCCAATCTGGATTTGGGTCTGCATTATGGCAACCTCTAGACTTCCACCTTGCCTGTCCCCGAACCCACAGCCCCTTGAATGCAACATCACCTGTCTCCTAATCAGATATACCACACACTGCAGAATTAACCAGGATACTCAGTCCCTTCTGGCTGTATGACTTTATTCCATGTAAGCCATTTCCAGTCTCTAAACCCAACCCACCTACACAACCTCTCTTCTGTCCCAACCTGCTCTGTACATATCAGACAAAGAACTACCAAAAGAAGTCACCCACAACTCATTACAAAAACACAAATAATATGTAAGATCAAGTCAGTATTTCTCCTCTGAAACCTACAGTTCTATAGAAATGTTTGCCAATGAGAATTAGACACAGAAATTAAAAGAACATTTATAAGTTTCACCAAAGAATTCTAGGAGTTAAAAGAAGATGCAAAGAAACAATGAAATTAAGGGGGATAACTTAAAGGGAATAAATACCTGATCATTGCCCAAGAAAATACAAATACAGGGGCTGGTTTTAAGAGCACTGGCTGTTATTCCAGAGGACCTGGGTTCAATTCCCAGCACCCATGTGGCAGCTCACAGCTGTTTGTAACTCCAGCTCCAGGGTATCTGACACTCTCATATAGGCAAACCTCCAATGCACAGGAAATAATAATAAAGAAGTTATTTAAAGTTGTAAAAAAAATACAAATATAAGATTGAAGGGACTGATGAAGACAGCCCAGGATCTGAGAACTGTGGGAGATTGTGTTGTTTCATTGTAAATATTTGTCCCACCCACTGGTTTAATAAAAAGCGCTGATTGGCCAAAGGCAGGCAGGAAGTGTGGGCGGGGCTACCAGACTAAGAAAACTCTGAGAACAGGAAGCACAGAGGAGAACGCCAGAGAGAAGCCGGAAGAAGCCGAGGACAACTATGCTGCTCTAAGAAAAGGTACCGAGCCACATGGCTGAGCAAGAAACATGGGTTAGATGAAGGGTAGAGAGCTAGCAAGTGATATGCCTGGGCCTAAGGCTGATCAGCCTAAAACTATTATAAGCATCTGTGTGTCTCTGCCGGTCTGTGGGTCTGCGGGCCTAAACCTAGAGGCAAGGCCCAAGAGTCCCGGCCAGAAACCTCATACTACAGAGAACAGAATTCTGTAAAGAGATAAGAGCATTGGAGAAGCGTCATGCGTAAAAGAAAATAGAACTGAAAAATCCATTATCCCAACTGGAAAATTCAAAGAAAGACTTACAAGTATAATGGATTGAGCAGAAGATGGAGTATCAGGACTTAAAGATAAAGTAGAGGATGTAGACCTAATAAACAAGGAACATAATAAAGAATTAAACACATAAAAGCAACATACAGAAAATATGGGAATCATCAAAAAACTAAAGAACAAATTATTGCCATAGGTGAGGGAGAAGAATCCCAAGTCAATGGCAGAGACCAGATCTTCAACAAGATCATAGGAGAAAATGTGTCCAAACTGAGGAAAGATAGAAGCATACGATGCAAAAAGCACACAGAACACCAAATAGCCAAGACTAGGAAAGAAAATTCCATGGCACATCATAGTTAAAACACTAAATGCAAAGAACAAAGAAAGTATATTGGAAGCTTCAAGAGGAAAAAAAAAAAGATGTAAGTCACATAAAAGGGAAACCCATAAGAGTAACAATTGACTTCTCAATGGAAACTTCGGAAGACAGAAGAACCTAGAGCAACGTATAGCAAGTTCCAAAGGACCACGAGGGCTAACCTACACTAATATGCCAAGCACAACTATTCTCCACCACTGAAAGAGAAGAAAAAATATTTTCCACTAAATAAACAGCCTAAAAAAATTATAGCCAACAAACCAAAAAAAAAAAAAAAAAAATTACATGCAACAATATTATGTGCTGAACAGGGGAATGAAAACAGCCAAGAGACTGTGAGCTGTGGGAAGAAATGTGAAGCCATTACCACTAAAATTAAAAAAGCAGCATTGACAGCATAAACATCAAAACTCAACAACACAATGAATACATATATTTCAATGATAACTTTAAATATTAATGGTTTCAATTCTCCAATCAAAAGACACAGGCTGTACAAGAAATAAAATCCACCTACATGTGGATTACAATAAACACGTCTCAACTCTGAAGATAAGGACTGCCTTAGAGTAAAGGGAAAGATCAAAGCACAGCAAAATGGAACCAGGAAGCAAGCAGCCAGCACTGTTGTAATATCTGACAAAACAGACTTCACACTAAAGCTAATCAGGAGAGATAGAGAGAGACATTTCATTATAATCAAAGCAACAGCTAACCAAGAATACATTGCATCAAACTCAATTAAAAAAATGTATTGCTGGGTTGAAAGACAGATTAACACCAACTTGTTAATAGTGTGTTATTTTAATGCCCCACTTTCTACAATAGACAGGTCATCGGAACAAAAATTAAATAGGGAAACATCAGAGTTAGATGATGTACATCAGATGGAATTAACAGAAGATTTTACACAAATATCAAAAGACACACACTCCATTCCACAGTACAATGAAGACTCTCCAAAACGGACACACCCTAGGACTCAAATAAATATTTACAAACTCAAAACGATTGTCTTTACAAATTTAAAATGATTAAAATAACTCCGTGTATCTTATCTGACCACAATGCAGTAAAGTTTAAAATCAACTGCAGCAAATCTCTAGTAAATACACAAACTCATGGAGACTAAACAGCTCGTTACTGAGTGACGAATGGGTCAAAGGCGAAATCAAGAAAGAAATAAAAAAAATAATTCCTGGAACTAATTTAAAATGAAAACACAGCACACCAAAACCTCCATGAGTCAGAGACAACAGTCCTCCAAGAGAAACCCTTAGCTTTAAGTGCCTACATTAAGAAAATCAGAAAGAACACAAATACACGAGAGAATGATTTAATGCAAAAATTTGCAAGGACATGAGCAAACCAAATCTAAGGCTAGTCAGCGTGACGAAATTATTAAAATCAGAGCAGAAGATAATGAAATTGAAACAAAGGAAACAGTATGAAGAACCAAGTGGAAAAACGGGTTCTTTAAGAAGATAAACAAAATTGACCTAACTAACCAACAGCAGCAAGAGAAGACCCAAATTAGCAGAACGATTCAAATACGGAAATGTTACGACAGACACCGAAGGAATTCCGACTGTGAAGGAATTACTTTAAAAACTGTACTTTATTATATTGGAAAGCCTAAAAGAAAGAAAGAAATTTCTAGAGTCAGCCAAACCACAAAAAATTAAACCAAGAAGTCAACAACTTAAAAAGACCCATGACAAATGGAGAGATTAAAATAGTAATGAGCCTTCCAACATTTAAAAAAATAATGTCAAGGATCAGATGGATGTAGAGCAGGATTCTATCAAATTTTCAAAGAGGATTTATAGGCAACACCTCCTAACTATTAAAAAAATAAAAACAGAAGGAGCATTCCCATCTCCTTTGATGAAGCAAGCATCGCCGTAATGCCCAAACCGGGAGAAGACACAGCAAAGGAGAAAACAGTGTGAGTGTGGTGGACACAGACTCAAAAATGCCCAATATAATACTTGCAAACAGAATACAGATACACATAAAATGATTATGCATCATAAACAAGTTGGCCTTATCCCTGAGATTCAGGGATGTTTCAACATACGCAAGTCAGAAAACGTATAGAAATGGAAAACAAATACATCAATGCATCAGAATACAAGATCAACTTGTATAAGTAAAATAGCCTTTTTATACAGCAATAACAAACATAGACAGAAATAAATGACACACTCCCATTCACAGTAGCCACAAAAAATAAAATATCTACAAATAAATCTAACTAAGGAGGTGAAGGACCTTTACAAAAAGCTTTCACTTCTTAAGAAAGACCCTAGGAAGTAGAAAGACATCCCATGCTCATGGATCTGTAGAATTAATATTGTGAAAAATGACTATTTACCAATCTATTTTCAGATTCAATGCACCTCCAATCAAAATCCCTATCTCATTCTTAACTGAAATAGTAAAAACTACCTTAAAATTAATGTGAAATCACAAAAGACTCCAGATAGTCAAAAGAATCCTGAGCAAAAAAGCATAATGTGTGGTGATATGTTACATATTTAATAAAAACTAGTCTGAGATATTAGAAGGATCTACCCACAGTCAATCCAGGAGGCTCAAAGAGTGCTAACTCATTTCTTTAATCCCAGCACAGGGAAAGACCAGGAGTCATGACCTAGCCTTTAATCCCAGCAGATCTGAGTTTGAGGCCAGTTTAGTTTACAAAGGGGGTTCCAAGCTCCCAGGCAGGTAGTGGTGGTGTCACGCCTTTAATCCCATAACTCCAGAGACAGAGATCTTTCTGTGTTTCTGTGAGTTCAAGGCTAACTACCAAATAGTAGTAGCCCACACCTTTAATCTTAACCTGGTTGTGAAACAACTGGGCAAAGAAGGTATTTAAGGCAGGCATAGGATAACAGATGAAGCAGTGGAAGCCATGAGGAGTGAGGCTGAGGAAGCTGGAAGACAGCTGGGTGAGATTTGATGTGGTGTTTCCTCTCTTTGATATTTCAGCCTTTCCCCGATATATGGCTCTGAGTTTCCTTTATTACACAGAATTATGAAATGACAAGGCTGGAGGGATTACCATTCCAGATCTTAAGCTTTATTACTGAGCCACAGTAATAAGCAATGTGGTACTGCCATATAAACTGACAGATCGACAAATGGAACAAAATTGAAGATACAGACATGAGTACATAATCTCAGCCATTTAATATTTGACAAGTTGCCAAAAACATGAGCTGGATGAGAGAAACAAATAGTCCTGAGAAAACCGGATGTCCACAGGCAGAATGAAATTATGCCTGTATCTGTCATCTTTTACAAAACTAATTCCAAATGGATCAAAAATCTAGCCATGAAACCTGAGTCTACCAAAGGAAAATATAGGCAGTATAATACCAAATATAGGTGTGGGGGAAGGACTTTCTGAATAGGACTCCATTTTCTCAGAAATTAAGGTGAACAATTGACAAGCAAAACTTCAAAAAACTAAAATTTGGGCACAGCTAAAAGAACAATACGCTTCATAAGAGGAAGCCTTCACAATGGGAAAGAAATCTGCCACCTATTGTAGTAGGAGGTTTCTGGCCTATACTTTCGGGCCTAACCTCAAGGTTTAGACCCGCAGACCCCCAGACACGCAGAGACACACAGATGTTTACAATAGTTTTCAGCTGATCGGCCTAAGGCTCAGGCATATAACTTGCTAGCTCTTTACCCTTAAACTAACCCATGTCTCTTATCTTGTTCAGCCGTGTGGCTCAGTACCTTTTCTCACAGCAGCATGGTTGTCCTCTGGCTTCTCTCTGGCATTCTGCTCTGTGCTTCCTGTTCTCAGAATTTTCTTAGACTGGTAGCCCCGCCCACACTTCCTGCCTGCCTTTGGCCAATCAGTGCTTTTTATTAAACCAGTGGGTGGGACAATTATCTACAATGTAACAACATAATCTCCCATAATCTATACATCAAATGGAAGATTAATGCCCATAATATATAAAAACAACAACAATAGTCAGAAATATAGATGACTCATTTAAGAAGTGGGCCTGGAGTCTGAAGAAAGAGTTCTCAAAGAATAAAAAATGAGTAAGAAATATCTCAAAAAATAAAATAAATAAACCTTCACTAGCTGTTAGAGAAACACAAATCAAAACAACTTTGAGATTTCCTCTTACTCCAGCCAGAGTGTCAAAAATCAGCAAAATGAGCAACAAGTTCTGGAGCAGATATTGGGAAAGGGGAACCCTCATTCAGCAAACTGGTTCAGCCATTCTGGAGGAGGACTATGGAGAATTCTCATCAAAGCCAAAACTACATTTACCATATGATCCAGCTGTACCACTCCTTGGCGTACGACCAAAGGATGACATTCTACTCCACAGGTACCTGCTCAGCCATGGTCATCGCTGCTCTATTCACAATAGCAAGGAAATGGAAGCAACCTAAATGTCCTTTAACTGATGAACGGATAGTGAAAATGTGATAGATGGATATATGATACATTTATGTTCATATTTATTTAGCTGCAAATAAAGTGAAATCGTATACTTTGCAGGTCAATGGATGGAGTTAGAGAGTATTATATAGAGTGAGGTAGCCCAGACCCAGAAAAACAAAGGTCACATTATCTCTCATTGGAGGCTCCTAACTCTAAGTCTTCATGTGTGGGTATATAGTCTGTAGTAACTATAGAAATTAGGAAAGTAAAGGGGGATCATTTACAGTTGGGGGATCCGTAGAGAGGAGGAAAAAGTGTACTAGTGATCTGAAGGGGAAATGAGAAGAGGTGATCTTAGCAGGGATAAGAAAAATACAGAAGAAGGGAAGGGACAATATAACAGTGGGTATTTTAAGAAGTCTTAAGGAATCACACTATTAACTATTCACCTAGAACTGCCCAGGCTACCTATAGTTGGTATATGAATACATATAAGTTTAAATTAATTTTTCTCATGTGGGCTGACCGTGCTCCCTCCAAGAGCCAAAGACAATAAAATAAAATCCCCAACATCAGTCATGTGAAGCTCTCTGTTGAGCTGCTGGTCAGGGTTGTCCAAGAGACACCCGGGACATTATAAGCTGTTGCTATTTCTGCTGGTCCCTCTCAGAGGTGGAAGGTAAGTCCTATTGCTGGAGATAGTATGCACTTCAGACACAGAGCCCAGAGGCTCCTAAACTGGAACTGACCTGAGCATCTCTGAGAGGACCAATTCTCATGATCTCAGAGGGCACCATACAAGTTAGCAAACGAGGCAACCAATAGTCCTGCCCAGCCATGACCAACTGAGGGTACGGTAGTGACATACATACCCTGGCAGTAATCATCAGCTCTCTAACTGTCCTTCAGACCTGATCAACAAGAGAAAAATCATGCTTGTTTATTGGAAACCTAGACAGTTACTCAGGGTTAGTAATGTGGATCTTGTAGGTCAATCTACAACTGCCAGTTTACTAAGGCAATGTAATTTCTAACAACATTCTAAATACTTATATTCTTAAATTGGCTATTAGATAAGTGTAGTTCCTACCTCTCATTAGGGAAACTTACTTAGCAACAGATGGAGACTATTACAACCAATCGAAACACAGAGTTGTGAATCCTGGTCCCAAATGATACATCTACAACGCAAATCCTGCACCTGAGGCTCAAGAACCACATGCAAACCAAGGTGTGCTCAGAGCAGGAAAAACAGACTCTCCGGGGAAGAGCACAGCAAGTAGGCAGCCAATACCAAATGGTCAGCCCTGAAAGCACACATATATGTAATGTTACAGGGACTGAGCAGGATGCATGAGTATGTGTGTGTAAAAATATTATGTATGTACATACATACAATATATATGCATATAAAATGGAAAAGGTCCATGAATTTGGAAGAGAGAAAAGCAGTATATAAGGACAAGTTTGGAGGATGCAAAAGAAAGGAGAAATTAAATAATTATAGTTTGGACAATATTTCAAGTTGCCTTCAAGATACTGTTTTGAGCGATGGAAGGTTTTGTGTATGTGTGTTGGATATCTATATCTTTTTCTTTTAGGAAATCCTATATTATGAAGTAGTTTCATCAATAATGAAGTAAAATAATTTTCAATTAATTGGAATGCTAGATGCTACAAAATTTTGTCAGTCAACTCTGTACACAGAGGTAAACACTGTTTCTTAAACAAAAGGTAACTTTTTAGTATACCTGTAAAATTCCATTATATTCTATTGTCAAGAAAGATCAAGAACTTTGTATAGCTGTATAAAAAGCAACTCTTTTTTTTAAAAAAATTAAATATTTAAAGTCAACTATATAAAAATTGAAAGTTAGAGAGTGAAGGCAGTTTTGATTCGATGGTAAGAGAGGCTTCTCTGTGGGGTGGCAGTGAGCTGTAACATCACAAAGTGGAAAACAGCTGTATTTAGCACTCCATGAGATATACAAAGTCCTGAAGAAGGGGATCAGTGAGCCAGTGTGGTCAGACTTTAGTGTGTGATGATATCAGTGCTGGGATTTGGCTCACGCAGCAAACAGTGTGCACATCATGTTTTCATCATTTGTCTGTCTCTCGAGCACCATGAGGTTAGTGTTGGGCATCTTTAGTGTATTTGTATTCCGCTGGAAGCACTGCGCTCTGGAACCCACTGCTTTATCTTTATCAGGTGGCTGACCACATTGCATTTCCTGGAGAGGGATACTAGTTTATCCAGCATCTTAGAATGAGCCAAATGGTCAGGCTCCAGCAGGGTTGGGGTGGAGTTCTGAGCATGCTGAGAAGCAAGTTAGGCTGTGCAGGATCTGATGCAGTCTGGCCAGAGTTACTTAAGGATGACTTGGAACATCATTAACCTCTGACTTTATTTCAGTACTTATGGATATCTCCATGCATCTTATGACTTTGTGCAGCACTCAGCTAGGGTTCTAACTAGAAACTGAGTGCATGATTGAAGCAATAGAAGAAGTATGTAGTAAAGAGCCTAGTACATGGATGTGAGGGTGGTCTAGCTGTGACGTCTATCACCCCAGTGTCACCAGGGTTGATTGGCTGATTTGGCTGGCCAGGTGAGTGTCCCCCTTCCTCTCTTTCCGCTCCATTTGCATCTCTCCCAAAAGCTGAGCACTGGACCGCCTTCCCCAATAGAGGATGGCTGGTCTTCAGTCAAGGGTACCCGAGAAGCTGCACTCCCCTGCTAGAACCTCCAAACAAGCTCTCAAGAATATAGGGGCGGGCTTGATAGGAGTGGGCTTGGTAAAACACAGCAAGCAAAGAAGGCAACACTCAGGGACCATGGTCACACAGCCTGAGATGAGGATGATCAAGTGGCCTTCATCAATAAGGCAGCAAAGTGTTGGGGGGAGGGGTTGCTCTTTTACTTTTTTGGTCTTTAGGGGGCCTGTCACCCAGCTCCCAAATAAATCACACATGGAGGCCCATTCTTAATTATAAATGATGGGCCTTAGCTTGGCTTGTTTCTAGCTAGCTCTCCTTAACTTGCATTGTCCTATCTACCTTTTGCCTCTAGGACTTTCCTTTTTTTTGCTTCTTTATACCTTACTTTTACTGTTGCTTGGTGGCTTTCTGGGTACCTGGATGGCTGTCCCCTGGAGCCCTCCTCCTGCTCTGGTTACTTCCTCCTCCTTTCCTCCCAGATTTCTCCTTCTGTATATTCTCTCTGCCTGCCAGCCCCGCTTGTCCTCTCTCCTCCCCCTTGGCCATTCAGCATTTTATAGACCATGATGTGTTTTAGACGGGGACAGTAGCACAGCTTCACAGAGTTAAACAAATGTAACATAAACAAAAGTAACACACCTTAAAATAATGTTCTACAACAGCAAAGAGGGAGATTAGGAATGAGGCCCCATCTCTCTTTCTTCGTCACATCTTTGCTATGATTATTTCTCATCCTTTTCACCAGAGACGCTCAACTCTTTTGGAAGGCAGGGTTGCTGCAGAGGTCAGCAGCCAGGGTTCAGAGCAGGACAGACAATGAAAAAGAAAATAGATTTAGGAGGACATGTGGTAAATAATCGGCACTCTGCCATGTCCTTTAAAAAAAAAAAAATTGAGGCTAGATCTCGGTATTCACTTTGTAGCCCAGGCTGGCACAGAACTCAAGCTTCCCCTTCCTCCTCTTTCCAGGCTCTGAGATCACAGACACGCATTACCGTGTCTGTGGTCATTCTGTTCCTTTTGCTTTTGAAAAGGGTGTGTCCTTGTGTCCCAGCCTGACCTCAAGCTCTCTTGGTAGTCAACGATGACTGTGAACTTCTGATCCTTTAGCCACCATATCCTGAAAGCTGGGATTCCAGGAAGGTGTATCTGTACATTATGCCCAGGTCATGCAGTGCTGGGGATTAAACCCAAGGCTTCACACCGGGCAGGTAAATACCCAACCAACAAAACCCCCAGTCTTGTTTTTAAAATTAGCAGAAAGTTGTTTCATAGCAACTTCCCCTAAGTTCTGTTTTAAATTCATCTTAAAGAAACAGTGGAAAGCAGTTAACTTTGCCTTTCAAAATTAATGTCCTTGTAAAATCAAGCTGACTCATCCATTTGCATCCAAGGTGCTAAAGGCATTTGTGTCCTGTTCCCACTCAGGAAGGAGACCTGGCCAGAGACACAGAAAAATTGGTTTCTACTCACAGACTTATAATGCCAGCTCTCTGGCCCAGCACTGTGCCTGAATGCCACATTTAGTCAGCAGAGTAGGGTGGTCTCCAACGGGGACAGTTGCAGTAAAGGTTGCTTCACCCTGGGCTGTTTATTGGGAAATTGTTAAAAATTCTTAACTAATATTCTTGTAACTACCTCTTTGGAATTGAAGTTTTATTTTAAATGTATTTGTGTCTTGGTTTTAAAAAAATCTGTTTAGACACATGCATGATGCAGACTATACAGGCAATACATAGCACTGAAAATTCCCTGAATGTTTGACAAATCCCTATTTTTCCTGTTAGAATCGAGAAGAAACACTATCCCTACAGCTTGTGGCCCAGGCACTATCTTACTATCTAGAAGCTGACTGTGTGCATGGCCACGAGAGCATTGTGTTTTCCTAGGACATGGGTATTTGTATTATCTACATTTGTACACAACATTTCCAAAAACAGGGACCCTGCAAACTCACTTAAGTCTAAATGCTGGAAATTTTCCTGGAACTTTTTAAATTTTTTTTTTTTTTTTGAATCAGGCATCTAAACTTTACTTTAAAAATACAAGTGGCTTTTAAAAGCCACAGTGATATTTAAAGACAGGGAACGCCCCTGTAAGCCATTTGTATTAAGATGGCATGTGGAAATGATTTACTGACTAGTTCTTTCAAGGTGCAAATATGCATGTTCCTATTTATTTCTTTGGACAGGTTAAAGAATCTTGACTTTCATACTCAGAAGGCTGTAGCTGGCCTAGCATCACGATAAAGCTGAATAAAAGCACTTTGGGTTAACTGGTCAGGTCCTGTTTGCCAGGTCAGGGAGTTGGTAAATAGGGAGGGAGGTTGGCATTTGTCAGGGTGACCCAGTAGAGGTGACCTAAAGCCTAAACCTCCCAGCCACCAGATAATTCTCCTTCCTAAAATTAAAAGAGAAAGAAGAACATGTTCATAAATAATACTTGTATGAGTCCTTGTTGCCAAACATAGCAAATGACAGAGAAAAGGACACAGACCTGATTACCACTCTGACTCCAGTGTTTCTCCAGAATTAGTCCTGGTATCACTGCTGTTATGCTGCAGACTTCCTACAGACATCTGTACACAGTCATATATAAAGAGTAAGACGTAGAATGTGAACATATATGAAAATAGATGCTGTTGTTCTAATGGTTTTCTTGCTTCTTTGAAACAGGGTCTCCAGTAGCCAAGCCTGGTCCCATAATCACTATGTAGCCTAGGATGACTTTGAACTCTTCATCTCCTCCCCCCCCACCCTCCTGAGTGCTAGGATTACAAGTGTGTGCCATCACAGAAGGCTTATAGGTGCTGGAGATAGGACCCTGGCTCTGTGCATGCCAGGCAGATGCTCTGTCACCTGAGGTACACACCCCCAGCCCATGTTCTGTAGCTTCTTTAGGAAAACAAAACCATATTACACTGTCCTTGTATTTTATTAAGTCTTCATGAATCTACCCAATTTTTAAAACACGATGGTTAATTTTTTAGAGTATGAATAAACCATCCTAGATGCTTAGGTTGCTCCCTCTTCCTCATCCATTATATATACACAGCACTGTATTGCACCGCTTCCTGCTTCCTGAGGTTTGTGAGCACCAGAGTGGTTCATTAGAATAGACCACGTGGTCTGTTCTCACCACATGTTTGAGTTCAGTATTCAGGGGTGGAACATTTCTTACAAGTTTAGGAGGGTGTCCCAAGGATCCTGTTTCAAGTAGCAGTGCTAGGACATCACTGCAAGGTCTCTGTGCAGCTCTGTGACTGGTCTTTTGGGGTGGGGGTGGGGTGGGGAATGCTGGTTGCTGGTGCAGCAGGTGCCAATGACTTGCTGGGTTACAGAGCGTGAGAGCGTGTGTGCTTTAATTTATAGATGCTAAGAAATTCTTCTTCCACAGAGCAGGTGTATACACGGACGTGATGGTGCTTGAACCTCCAGTGTGGCTGATGAGAATGACCTCTTGCCTCTCTCCACTCGCTAATGAGATTCTCCATCACTTCGTAACTGTACAGGCCTTCTATGAACTGCAGGTTCACATCCCAAGCTCATTTTTAAGATGGATGATTCATTTGGTCTTTGTTCTTGTTGATTTTATAACAGCTTAAATACATGTTTTAGATATTAATCTCTTGCTCTTTTATATATATATAAATTATATATATGTCATATATATGTCATATATATATATGACAATGCTTCTCTTTGCTCTTTCCTTTATATAGCACAATTATTAACTTACTGTTAATTTTCTAATGCTAACTGAATGGTACTGGTCTCTTGGAAGGCCATAACAATTCCAGAATAAGACATCATCTTCCTTTTGGACCCCCAGCTCAGATGCTATACCCACACTGCTGAATGCTGGCTAGTAGTTGACATATTATGGAGACCTTGTAAAGGTGACTAGGTGGGAGGTCCCCTCCCCAATCCCTTTAACCAAATGATATTCCATTTCACCCTAAATTAATGTAAGGGAAGAAGATTCGCCAATATAATTAAAATAAAGCAAACTCTATCTAGTCAACATGGAGTTTCTGTAAGCTCCTGACTAAAAGTCCTCCTCACCACTTTGACATAGGATTATTCTCTTTTTGACATATTACAAACGTTAAAGAAAATTTAATGCCCATCTGGACGGTTCGTTTTTGCCAATTGCTACCACCACCAGCTGCAAAACTACACTGCTACAAGCCATCCAGCTGCCACACACTCCCGGTGCCAAGGGAGAGCAAGCTGCCAATGTTGCTTCAAGTGGCTGGTCTGGGCTGGAGCCAGGACGAAGAGAGGATGTGCTTGTTTCAAAGCACAGTAGTCAAGGCTTGGATTTTCAGTGGTATTATCTGTATTTGCCTTTTTTTTTTTTTTTCCCCTCCTGGTCATCTCCTGTGGGAGGCTGCTGAGGACACCATCCCTTTCCTGGAAATGGCGGCAAAACATGTTGATCCTTCCTCCTCTGCCTTTTATGTTCTTGCTGGCATTCTCTGTGTTCACATGCTGCCTGCACACAGTCATTAGCAGGAAGTGCCTAGAGCTGTAGAAAATGGTGCCATCTCTCCAAGACTGGCTTTCCCCAGCCCTGACTCCCTCTCCTCATCCCCAATGGCACACTTCTCCTTTGATTTTTTTTCAAGTTTGTTTAGCATTGTTTTCTTACAACATATCAGGGAGAAAATGCCTCTGTTGTGGGGTGACTTCCTAGAAGCGCTTGAACATTGAGTCCTTGAGTCCAGAGTGTTTCCCCTGAGTTGGGGGGGGGGGGATTCTTCCTCTAAGAAACAAAGATTTTCCAGATGAGGTGAGGAATTCTCCATTGACCTCTGGGTGGGTTGTACTGGCTCATGGGGTGTTCCTGTGATGGGAAGGTTGGTCATTGATCTCTGTGCTGAAGACAGAAGCCCCATGACTCAACTTAGCCAATACGCCGTGGGTAGGGTGACATGTTTGCATTCGGCACTTGGAGCTTTGAAAGCCAGTTTGAGATTGGAAATCTTTTCTCTCCTTTGGTCAGAAGAACAGTAGAGTCTAAATGGACACAATCACAGCCTAGGTCCTAAAATGAGGAAGACACTGCTGACCGTCATTGCCAGACCTTTGAGATTAACTGTCGTCACAGCCTAGCTAAACACAAGTAGACAGGATCAGTGAGCTTTCATTTCTAAGTTTCTACAAACCATAGAGAATGGACTAAACCAGGAAAGTTTTTTTTTTAGACGAGGTAGAGTTGCCTGCCTGCGTATGAGCGCACGGTCTTATGCTGGGAAGCACTGTGGGAATCCCAGATCCCTCTGGTTAAGCTGCTTCTCTTCCCAGATGAGGAAATTGAAGCCCAAAACCAAAGCACACTCCACAAGGACGTGGCCTAGACTAGAGGAGGATGACCCCAAACCCATTCTCTTTGAGCTTTCTGCTCAGAACTTCAACTTAAAACCACTGAAGGAGATGCAGAGACCCACAACCAAACATTAGGTGAATCTCTGGGAATCCTGCAGAAGAGGGCAATAAGGATTATAGCAGCCAGAGGTATTAATACATCACAAGAATACCCACAGAACCAACTAAACTGGGCTCATAGGAGCTCACAGAGACCGAACCCACAACCAGGGAGCCTGCGTGGGACTGACCTGGGCCCTCCGCTTCTATGTGACAGTTGTGTAGTTTGGTCTTCTTGTGGGACTCCTAACAGTGGGAATGGGCTGTCTCTGACTCTGGTGCCTGCTTTAGGGACCCTGTTCCTCATACTGGGCTGCTTCATCCAGCCTTACTAACAAAGGAGATGCCTAGTCTCACTGTAACTTGATATATCATGGCCGGCTGATATCCATGGAAGACACACCTGTATCTGAAAAGACACAGAGGAAGAGGGGTGGATGGGGCGGGAGGTAATGGAGGGACTAGGAAGTGGGGAGGAAGAGGAAGAGGGGAGGAAGAAGAAACTTTGATTAGGATGTAAAAGCAAGACAAAAATTAAACAACCCCCAAAAGAAAACTTTTAAATAACAATTTTCTATTGTTTTATGTAAAACCTTCAGCCTATTGAAATTTCACCCATAACCTCCATAGTGTCTCCCATTATTTGTACTGTGCCCCCTACGTCAAGGATGCTTCATATTTCCACATGAAACACAGAGGGAAGAAAATGTACTTGAAAATACAAACGAAAAATGGATTTTCTTCTCATGTTGCTCCCCATGCCCACACCCAGCACCTCACAGTGGAGAGTTGGCTCTGCGGCACCACTTTTAATCCACTGGTGACTAATTTTATTTAGAACATGGAAAGTTATCCGCATGCTACCTTTGAGAAAATTATCACAAAATTTTGTCTCCTGTAAAGCTAAGACTCAGGTCTTATTCTCTCCAAAGCTCTCCAGATTGCTTTAATCTGATTGTGTACTCAATTCTCACCTTTCATTGACAAATGGGAAAATGGAAACACAGAAATGTTAAATATCTTCTCCCAGTTAGAGAAGGTGGGCATGCTCAGTCTAGGATGTGAACCTGGGTGGTCTAGCTGCTCTGTTATTAGAATGATTGTAGTAATCATAAAAAAAAAAAACATACTAACAGAGACCAGGCATGGTGACGCATGTTTTAATCCCAGCACTCAAGAGGAAGGATATGGTGGATCTCTGTGAACTACAGGCCAGCCTGGTCTACATAATGAGCCCCTGTCTCAAACAAATAAAGAAAAACAGCCTAACACGAACAGCCTCCACTGCTCACTTACAGTACTGAGGAACAGCTTCACCTCAATCCACCACAACTCATTTACTTTGCAACTGTTAATGAAACATGCTTGACGTCACAAAGTGACTACCCAAAGTCACATAAATAGTGAAGATAGACCAAGTGCATCTGACATCAAAGTGCATTCTCTCTCCATTTGGCCATGTTGCCTTGAGAGCCACTGAGGAAGGGGGAAGGACTGCTTTTCATTGACCAAATCCCCATTGCTTTCTGCATCATGGGCCAGATAGCAGAATAGCAACGTCTCAGCCACTAACAACTGTAGGGGATTATGTTGTTACATTGTAAATAATTGTTCCACCTACTGGTTTAATAAAAACACTGATTGGCCAAAGGCAGACAGGAAGTGTGAGTGGGGCTACCAGACTAAGGAAATTCTGGGAACAGGAAGAACAGAGCAGAGATGCCACAGACACCCCAGAGAAGCAGATGCAGAGGACAGCTATGTTGCTTTGAGAAAAGGTACCGAGCCACATGGCTGAACAGGATAAGAGTCATGGGTTAGATTAAGAGCAAGAGCTAACAAGTTATATGCCTGGGCCCCAGTCAATCAGTGTACAATTAATACAAGCGTCTGTGTGTTTCAGTGGGACTATGGGACTGTGAGTCTGTGGGTCTCGGCCACGATACTAGGCCAGAAAGTATGGGCCAGAAACATCATACAACAAACAACCTAGACTCTGACAGAACAGATGGACATTCGCTCTGGAAGAAAGTGACCAGGCAGAAACAGCATTGGCTCTGTGGCAGCTCCTTTGGCCTTAGCCTCTAAGAGGCTGGTCCTCACAGCCTTTCCTCATCTCCCTTTGTAGATGTGAGGCGGTGGTGCCGTGGGACAGGTGCCACGGGCTGCAGAACTGCAGTGTTAGTTGTGGGGCGGATAGTAAAACTCGGGTCCTTTTCTCGGCAATCACACCCCTTGTGATGGATTTCACAGCTTTCCATTCTCTGGCGATGTCTTTTGCAGAGATTTCCAAAGCCTGATTGGGATTTTCTACTCCCAAATGTGTTGAAACTGTTATTAAAAAGAAACATTAGATAGCGTTTGGGATTGTGTGCATGCTTTAAATTTTAAGGGAATGGTGCCAAGCCTGTTACAACAGAAGAGAGCAGGCTTTGTAAGTCGCTGAGTCTGCTGCAGATTCTCAATCTGTGACCAGGGTGATTGGGAAAAATCTGCTTATTCCAGGACTCAAAATGTGGGAGAATGATAACTCTGTGGCTCTGGGGGTTCCCAAGCTTCCCACCTGGCCGAAAGGAATATTTACATTGTGTTTGTTTGTCTGTTTGTTCCTCACACTGTAACTTGATATCAGCCCTTCTGGTCTGGTGTACAGCTTCCCGGGGTCAAAAACCTGGGCCTCTTCTATCTTTAGCCCCTAGCCTCGAAACTCCACCTTTGTCCCTTTATCCAACCTCACTTGTCACTGGCCCTGAAAGCCCTTTATAGGCAGGCCTGCAGACATGGAGGCTGGGAGGGGCGTATACTTCCCTGGGGGTGTAGTCTGAGAGCCTGTGTGTTCGCTCTGTCCTCCAGCACTTGGCCACGAGGCTACATCTCAACTGCAAAGATGGGAGGGCTAGATTCTGTCCTGGGTTATCAGCTTTGCATCACTGCGGCAAAATACCTGAGACCGTCAGCTCAGGAAAGGAAAAGCTTGCTTGGACCTCACAGTTTCTGAGGTTTTAGGGAGGGTGACTGGGCCTTGTGCATTGGACCTATGATGTCACAACACAGCATGATGGGGACACATGTAGGAGACGTTCAGCCTTGGAGTCCAGGAAGCAGAGGGTGAAAGGGAGTCAGGGAAAGGCCTAGGTCCCCAGTATTCCTCTAAGGACACTTCCAATGACCTAGCTTATTTTCATAGTCTCTCTTAATGCTACTATCACTTTCCCATAAGGCCAAAGTCTGAACACAGAGTTCTTTGCATGGAGAGTGCAGGGAACATTCTTCTTGATCTAAACTGTAGCAGAAAGACAACCTAGGAGTTGGTTTCAGGTTCTATCATACCTCGGTTCCCCCTTCAGCCTTCTCTCTCTACCCCACGGGATGATCCTGAGGCCTGAGCTGCAGCCTAACCCCTGCCTTTATTACTCACAGCAATCAGATCCTGTACTGTCTCTTTATACAGCTAAAGCCTTTTCATACCCTCTTACACAGAGCTATACAGTCTTGGAGAAGAGTTACATGTGGGAAAATGTGGTCCTACCACCAATAATAATTAATAAATTGTGGAAATCCTGAAGCTAGTTTTCTTGATAGATGGAGCAAAATCCTATTTCAGTTAATGGGACGCATTTTAAAATACCTCTCCTTCATCCTGAATCCCACCCTCGAGATCTAGCCTAGAGCTGCTTTTCGGCTTCAAATGGTCTTTCTTCTCCATTCTCTCTACATTTGTGTTACATATTCAGCTGAATGTGTCTCCTTATGGTGAGTGAGTGTTTTTCTTCTAGAAAGACAATGCACTGGGGTACCTACAGGTGTCCTTTCTCCAACCTGAGAAGAGGAAGGTGCCAGGATCCAACTCTGGCCTTACCCTCCCAAATCTGTTCCCCACACAGACCTAGTTGAAATAATGTGTAAAAAACAAATCAGAATGTTATTCTTTTGATAAAATACTTCATTGATTTCTCACTGTGCTTGGAGAAAACGTAGCATCAATCTGTTGGCCTGCCTGGCTCTGCCCCAGGCTCCTGCACCCAGGCTATTGGGATGTCATCCCTTCCACTTGCCTGAAAGGCCCCACCAAGGAAGCTCCCTCTGAAGCTCCCTCCAAGCAGGATGCACTTTCATGACAGCTTATCTAAAATGAGCCCTTTCAGTGACGTTCTTCCCGACATAACCATAGTATCCAGGGTTGTTTCCTCCCTCCCCCTGTGCACAGCAGACAGGAGCCCAGATTTTAATTCTGGAGTTTTTCACTAGAATGCATGCTCCAGAAGAACAAGACCCCATTTCTTCCCACTGTACACCTATATCGTAAGCCCTCTTAGAGGACATGTACTATTGAACTGTTCAGGAGAGAGAGAGAGAGAGAGAGAGAGAGAGAGAGAGAGAGAGAGAGAGAGAGAGAGAGAGAGAGAGAGAGAGAGGGAGGGAGGGAGGGAGGGAGGGAGGGAGGGAGGGAGGGAGGGAGGGAGAGATTTTTTTTAAAGCACAGAACTCATAGTGAAGTTGGTACATTAGTTACTTTTCTATTGAGATAAAACCCCCATGACTAAGACAGCTTAGGGAACAAAGAGTTTATTGGGTCTTATGGTTTCAGAAGGTGAGTCTATGACTGTCATGGTGGAGGACATGACATGAAGGAGGCAGGCATAAGGCTGGAGCAGGAGCTGAGAGCTCACACCCTTATCTGCAAGTACAAGGCAGAAAGAGGGAGCTAACTGGGAGTAGCATAGGCTTTTGAGATCGCCTCCAGTGACACACCTCTTCTGACAAGTCCACACCTCCAAATTCTTCCCAAACAGTTCCACCAACTGGGGACCAGGTTCACACAGAGGAGCCTATGGGGGCCATTCTCATTCAAATATACTCGGGTGGGATCCATTTGTGATTGTGATTTCACTTCTGCTTCCTTCTCATCCATCTCCTCTCCTCTGCTTCCTTCTTTGCCAGCCTTGGACACATCACTCAGCTGCCAAGGAACAAGCCAACCGGTGCTGCTTTATAAAGTGAGAGAATTAAGCACCCCCCTTTCTCCAGGCTTGTAAGTCAGGGGTCACCACACTAAACCCTCACTTTCCTGGAGTAGAGTGATGGGTATGGTCAACACTGCCATTGGCATATGTGTTAGAGATGCCCAGTGAGAGAACAGACTTGTGCATGTGTATGTGTGAGTGAGTTCACTGTCAGTTTCTTGTCCTAGTCAGGCCTTGCTTTGGATAAAGCCTCCCTCATTAGAAAAGATACTCTGCTTCACTCAAAGTTCATTGACTTCAGTGTAAATAAATTTCACCCCAAATCCATCTTCACCGTAATGTGTAAAGAGGACTCCTTGCCATGTATCTGGGCATCACGGCCCAGCTAAGCATCACTGTGTATAAACACTCATTCCTCTGTGGGAAGAAACAGTTCCAGTTTCCAGTGTGTATTCTATTGTAACAGAGAATGGTCCCAAACAAAGAAATGTGGCTGGGGAAGCTGGAGGGGGATGAGGGAGGGGGGAAGTCCTTCAGCTCCAAGGTGGGGTTAGTGCTGTAGGGATATGCGGTTTGTGGTGGGAGAGGCTGAGAGGTGACTGGTGACAGGATCACTAAAGAGTAGGTAGGATGCTGGAGAGAAAATGAGGAGAGGCTAGGCCTCGGGCTCAGCCTGGAGAATGGGGAGTCCCACACTTCTCTGGGCCTCCATGCTGCTCCCCATTGCTCTCTGCCTGTCTGTGGACAGTTCGACTGCCTCCCCTCCTCCATATTTAGTGATCCATCCATGGCTCCCTGCCACTAGGTTTATTTGAAGCAATAGATAAATGTCAGCACTTAGAAGCTACAGAACCTCCTAAACAGGCCCCCTAGACTAATAAACATTAAAAAAAAAATCCTGATGTAGGCAGCCTGATGGGCTCATTGGTGAGAGAGAGATAAAGTTTCCCTCCAGGACATTTATAATTTACATAATAAAAAGCTTTTCACCTTCCAGTCAAGGGAGCAAAATTAATTACTGTGGCCCTTTTACCTCACAGAACATTTTTTGCTTAAACTGGCAGGAACAATTTGTGAACTCTTAAACAAGGTCTGAGAGCAGAGCGGGGTGTGGATAGATGGTGGGGAGAAGGGAAGGCAGCCCCTGGCTTCTACAGCATTCTAGAAGGGTCAGATGGGGCTGGGATGAGCTCTGCATTCAGTTTAAATATCTGTAGGCTGACCTGTCCTTCCAGCCCACTCAGCTTGAAACACCTCCCTAATGATAATGGGCTCACGCAGTCTGAGGCCCTGTAATCAGCCCCCTAACCCCCACGACAGATGTTGAATGGACGGTCACCAGAAGGGTTGTTTCAACCATATCCTTCCTTCATGTCTTGTCCCCTTCTCTTCTGGGCACCATTTCAAATAACAAATAGGGAATCGGATGTTCCTGTACCCCTGGCTTTGAAGATATATGGGCAGCTTCAAAGTCCGGTGATTAGGGAACTGTATTTGTTACCCCTATAGTCGTATAGTCTCTTGTTCTAAATACATGGAGCTCTTTGGAAAGCTGTGGGCATTAGCCTAATACTGTTAATTCTCACCACTCTCCTGTGAGGGAAGCAGGTGGCTTGCATTATTTCGGCTATTTTGCAGATGGAGGGGGGCGGTTTAAGTGTGGTATCCACTCTGCATGGATGAGCTGGGAGGCCTGCAAGGTTATACAGGCCCCTGAGAGTTGGGAAATTTCGCTCAACTGAGGGTCTCTGGGAAAGCCAGGGGAGGGCATGAATGTGAGGGTGGGAAGCCCAGAACCCCACGCTTAGTAAAGGAGGGACCATCACTGCTTTTATATGTCTTGTTAGCTGTTAGTACTTACAATATTCCTACAGGGTAGTAAAAGGAAGTGCTGAGGTTGGCATGGCGAATATGTCAGCCCCTTTAAGCCCGTTTCCTTATCTTGGGTAAACAGAATATTCCCAGGCAAGTACAATCGTTTTTTATCCCAAGATGCAGAATCTTGAGAGGCAAAGTGTGGCCAACATTGACTGTGGAAGTTGCCCACACCAAAGTTGTCAGGGTCCCTTCTGCCTCTCCTTTGGCCTCTGCCATCCTTATTTGATTGACACTGGTCAGTTCTTCCTGGATTCTGGTGTCCTCAATGTTGCATAGCGCCCCTACTTTCCACTAGCACCCCTACTTTTCACTCTCTAGACGGTGATGGAGCCAAGGTTTGCTTAGAACCAGTTTTGTGGGTAAAAGGAGTAACATTCATAAAAGGATAAAAGGCCTTTATGATTACCCTGGGAACTCAACTGTTCCCACCTGACTTCTGGTGTACAGAGTGACATGTGGAAGTTACCCACCTAGTTATGGAAGAGTTGGTGTGTCTGGGATGTGCTTGGACTAGAAACAAGGGAGAGCGAAGGATGGTTTAACTGTGGCTCTAAGCTGCAAACTCTCTGTTGCTGCTTCTAAGAGACTAATGAAATGGTCATTTTTGTCCTGAAAGGTACAAAACCTGTGGGCTGTGTGAGAGGTCTGCTGGTGTGTGTGTGTGTGTCCATCTTCCTCATAAGTAAAGTGGGGCGTACAAGCAGGCACCACCTAGAATTTGTGAAAATCAAATAAATTAGCTCCTAGAAAGAACTTCACTGTCTAGTGTTGGTGAACAGTGTCCAACCCTTATTCATAAGGGTTGGAATATTGTCTGTTTTCAAGGGGAGAGTTTACTTCAGGCATGACCTGATTAAACAAGTGGCTCTGACTCCCCTAAAATTAATGTTGAAACTTAATCTGCATTATGAGAAATGAAGAGACAGGATTAGCAGGACCTTAGACAACTAGGGATTTGCCTTCCTCATGGATGGATTAATGGGTTAGTGGGCTAAGGCTTATCTGCTATGGAAGCCAGCTAGGCTAGATCTCTTAACATTTGAAGATGTGTTGTCTCTGGACTCTGCCACTTGGGTATGTGTGGTCCCTTAACTGTTGACAAGAACCCCATACCTGGAATATGGCAACAGAAAACGAACTATCTGCTCCCTATCAAGGGAGAAAAATTAATTACCATAGCACTTTTACCGCACAGAATATTGTTTGCTTAAAATGGCAGGAACAATTCGTGAACTGTTAAATAAGGAAAAGAGTGAGGTGGGCGTGTGGATAGATGCTGAGAAGGAGAAGGAAAGGTGGCCCCTGGTTTCTACAAGGTTCTGGAATGACTGGACAGGCCTGGGCTGAGCTCTGCCTTCAGTAAAAGTACCTGTGGCCTGATGTGCAGGGTAGAGTAACCAGCTGAGGTGTGCCACGGTCCAGTATCCTGGCAGCTTCCTGGCCAAACGGAATTGGTAGTTAGGAAGATGCTGCAACCCTTGGCAAAATGACCCCTTAGACCCGACTCCCACAATCCCCCTTGTTCCTGTTTTCACTCTCACGCACCTACTCATTGGAACACCATCAAATCAGCTCCAGAGAGTCTTCCCTCACACAGCAGGAAGGCCTTGGCTGAGGAGAACGAGGTGACACGGAAGGTCACCATGAGGAGAGCCAACTTTGTCTCATGTGAGGAAGGAACCTCTTCAGTTAGGAGAAACTGAGCTGAGTCTTCCTGAAGAAGTGGGTGTTAGCACTTCTTCAGATGGAGGAGAGTCTGGGTGGATGAGGACCTGGCTAACTTCTGTGTGATAATGACCGAAAAGGACCACCAGGCTCAGCTTCTGTAAGCTCCCCTGTGTGCTGAGAAGTAAATCCTGTAGGTTAGAGGGCCCCGGAGGCACCAGAGAGAAGAGGTGCTGAGCAGAAAGAGAATGGACTGTAACATGGATCCAGATCATCTACTCTTCATGTTGGTCCCACACACCAGGTCAAGCTGGCGGATGGTCGTTGTAGATGTGGTAGAGCACATGTCTCCCTGAGGGTGTCTGATAAATTCCTTTCCCTTCAGGGAGCCCTTTACCTATTTTCCTTGGTGATGGGAACTGTGCAGGTTTTCAGCAGATAGGCGAAGGTCTGGATACACTTGATCTGTAAAGGCTGACCTTGGCTAACATGTCACTCCCCAGGCAGCGTTTAGTATTTAGTGTTCCTCTGGGCCCCTTAGACAAGGATGTGAGAAAACTCTGTCTGATTTCCCTGAGGTGTGTGTACAGGGAAGGAAGCAGGAAGCTGCCAAAGCTCTGAGGTGCCAGTGTCTCCCTTAGGGGATCTTTTGATATCAACTCAGAAAAACACATGTTCAGTTGGGTAGCAGGTTCTGTCTAGGCAATAATGGTGAGTGCAGCGCTAACTAATGTAAGTTCATTAAAAATATTCCTTTCACACACACGCGCGCATGCACACACACACACACACACACACAACACACAACACACAACACACACACACAACACACACACACACACACACACACACACACACACACACACACACACACACACACACACACTTTCGATAGCCTTTGTAAGGATGACCACACACAGGGTGGAGTGATTGACCTTTCTTTCCCTGTTTTAAGCATATTTTAAATATTTTCAGATGGTTTAAACTGAATCAATTTTTTTTTTTTAAAAAAAAGACTTTTTTCCTGACCCAATTTTTTTCTTTCTTTTTCAAATTCTTGCTCACATTTCAAGAGTTACTTGTTCAGTTTTACGAGTTAAATAGTTGTGGATAAGGACAGTTTAAGAAAACCGGGACACCGAGAAAGCAAAGCCAAGACTAAGGAAGGATGGGGCCAGGAGTGGAGGGGGGACCATATTAATTAGCAATCTAAGAATTAAATTCAACATGAAATGGACGTTCTCGGGTCAAGAGGGGTCTTGGGAAAGGGGAGGAGAGACTGAGTGTGGTCGTGTTGAAGTTCTTTTCTGTATAAATTTCAAATCGAATTTGGCTTTTAGGTTTCTGGCAGCGGAGATGCTGCGCAGAGCTGGAAAATGGAGGCTCGTCTCCGTTTTTAGCTCGCAGCCCTCTGCCTAGGCAACTCCTCGCCCTCCCGCTGCGGAGTAAATGCAAATCGCAGCGGAGGAGAGAGAGCTGGCCTCCGGGGAAAGGGGGTCTTGGATGGCTTCCAAGGTCTGGAACACAGAGGAGAGACATATTTCTTTGTCACACACAGTAGATTCTCCCTGAGGGTTTGGGCGATGGGAAGAAACCCGATTGGGGGTGGCGGGGAGCGCGGTGGTGGAAATCATTAGAATGTTCTTCTCTCGGATGAAAAAGCTAAACAAAAACAAACCACCGTGAGTGTGAACACAGGCAAGCTGGAGGCCTAGAGGCTTCTCTCACAACACTTTCCATACAACATGGTTATCACCGCAGAGCTGCGAGGTCCTGGACCCCACATGTGTGTGTGACCTGACTGGGGAAACTGTGAAGCAAGCCCGAAATTGTTAGTAAGATTCTGTGTCTAGGAAAATTTAAAAGACATTTTCTCAAGCAGGGATCCTCGGAATATTTAAATCCAGTCCACCTGTTTCTGATTCATCTACACTTAATTCATCAAGTGTCGTTCTAGAAGAATCATTTGACATCCAAGGAGCTTTATAAAGGAAGTCTAATATATATAATGTATACTCATATAAAATCGTATTTGAAATGATATTGCCGGTGTTGATAACAGCCAAAAAAGAAAAGCCTAGCAAAATGTCCGTCTGAATCTGAACTCAGAACCCAGAGGTGTGAGCAGTGGGAAGGGAGAGGGGAGGCAGTGAGAAGCTTCGTAATAACAGAAGAAATATTCTCTAGTCCTCACTTATACACCAGGGGAGAGGTTCTCCTTATTTGCTTTCTGGGGAAAAGTTAACACAGGACACCCATTGGAGGTCTCTGCCACCATCTGCTTGCGATCCTCAGTGGAGTTTTTACCCACTGTCTCATTCTCGAATATTCTGAAGTGTTCACTTCAAGCAAGTCTTCATTAGAACCTGAGCCGTGTGCACAGAGGATATAATACATTTCAAAACCAGCTTGATGCTTAGTGGACAAACTCCAGTGATTTTCCAGTAACAACATAAATCATCCCCCCCCCCCCAAATAGTTAGTTTTCATGCGGCTTCACCTGGCCTCACTTGGTACAGATGCTGTTCTCTTCAGAGGTCTTCGGACATGAGTTTGGAGCTTCATGATGGGCCCAAACGCTGGTCTTTGATTTGTCCTTCCTTGGCGAAAGACCCTATTCGAAAATGCCCCTTCCCTCTCCTACTGATCCGTCACCCCCACTATAGTTCTGGAAGGGGTGAGCTTCCAAGATGACAAAGATATCAGACACCCAAGAGAATGCAAGACAGGGGGCAATGGGCCCGGATTGGGGCGTCTCTCTTGCTTTAACTGACACCTTGTAACCCTGCTGCTTTGGGTAGAAGGAAAAAAACTCAGAAACGAGATGGTCAAGGCGATTTCTGGGTTTGTTAACTTTAAAGGACCCCATGTAGGTTCACATTCCCGACTGTTGACTCTCATTTATGTTACTATGTATGTTTTAGACAAAAATACAAGTTGGCTTTTAGATGTTTTCAGAAAACAGTGTTTTAAACTCAGGATAGCAATTTGATTGAGACTTTCTATAGTCAAAAATAAAATAATTACAGGGTGAATTCAGTGCTCTGGCTTTTGAATGCACGCTTGTAGCTCCTACCCAAGGTCCCTTGATCAGCGTGCAATATGCATTTCACTGTCATGACCTTGGCTGATTTTCGTCTGAACCGGTGCAATTGAGTTATAAGAAACCAGCCAAGAAAGGTCCCTGAAGAGAAGGAATGGAGAATTGTGTTGCGTTTCAACTGCCAGGACAGGGCTTAAGTAGAAGCTTAGATTCTGATGCCTTTGTGCTTTGCATTGATTGTGTCTCTGTTCGCCAGACTCTTAGAAACCCAGCTCCCAGCTCCCAGCTCCTTGCCTTGCCTTGGTATGTGGGGATACTGCCGCAAGTTCCGGTGATCTCATGCATGCCTCTCTTGGTAACATGGAAAACTGGTGACATTATTCACTTAAAGAAACGGGGAAGATTAGAACATGGTTAGGACAGAAACCTGTCATTGAGTAAGAAATGACTCACTGTAAAATCGAAAGAGCAATGGTACAATGAGATAAACAGAAATACGGCTTGATTAAAAGTTATTTAATTATAGAGTGTAACTTCTATGAAGATGGAGACTCTTGGTGTTTTTGTTTTTGGAACAGTGCCTGGCACATAATAAGCCAATAAATATTCATTGAATGAATGAGGGGGGGGATGATAAAACTAGGCACAGCCATGATGTGACAGTTTGTCAGGCAAAGTGGTAGACTGATGTGTGGGGAAATGGAGGCAAGTAGGCCTCCACAGCATGCTGAAAAATCTGGAGCCTGGATCTTGGGTGGCCACATTGTAACAACGTGTCTAGGAAGGGGCTAGGGAGAGATGATTGTGAAGCCACCAGTACTTCTCAGAAGCAGGTATGGAAAAAGATTGTTTCTTGTGCCTCAGTCTGTACACAAAGATCAGAGGCTGAGGCACCATTGGCAGCTCATGGATGGCCAAGCCTTTGTGTCTAAAATGGTGGGCCTAATGACGAAATAAGGTAAGTGAGGTATATTTAGAGTTCCCCACTTGGCTTTTAAATGATGGAATTACTGAAGGATGATGGGAGTATGTTGGGAGGCATCGGCACACTGACTTTATGGTGTGTGCATTAGCCCTGGGAGTTTCAGCAGTAGATATTCATTCTCTTTCCTTGCTAGAAGCTGGAAGTCCAGGAGCAAGATGTTGGCAGGTTTGGTTTCTCTTGGGGACTCTTCCTGGCTTGCAGATAGGACCTTCTGACTATGTCTCAACATGACCTTCTCTTGTCTGTTGGGAGAGGCTGGGCCAGAGCCATGGCACTGGTATTTCTTTCTTTTTGTTGTAAAAGCTCTGTGCTTTAGCCTGTAACTCACTTAACATAAACTACTTCACTAGAGGCCCCTATCTCCACCAGGGCTAGGGCTTCGAAGCATGATTTCTGGGGGACACAATTCAGTCCCCAGTGGGATTACTTGGTACATTCTCAGGCAGTAGTTTTCCCAATACAACCATGGCTGTTGAAAATGGACTTTTTTCTTGTGTGAAGGCTTGACTATGAGCTCTGGTGATTTAAAGCAGCATTTTAGCTATAGAATTGTGGCACTGGTCATACCACAAGACACACACACACAAGCTTGAGGCCTGCTTTGTAGTTGAAAAGCCTAGCAACAGGCATGTTGGGTAGGAAGAGAAGAAGAAGCCTATTTCTTTGTCCAGCAATCTTTAAAGGCAAGCTTTAGCTGCTCTTGGACTCTCGGGTACTGATGCAAAGCACAGAATGTGCAATTATTTACCAATCACAAAGGCATTTCTGGGAGGGATTTTTATCCCATTCAATATTGAAAGTATTGTGCCAGAAATGTAGGGTTACAAGGACCCTGGGAAATCTATACTCCAGAATTTTCAGCATGCTGTGGAGGCCTACTTGCCTCCATTTCCCCACACATCAGTCTACCACTTTGCCTGATAAACTGTCACATCATGGCTGTGCCTAGTTTTATTTTATTAACACGACCCTATAGAACCAGGGAAGTTAAAGATAGCTTAATGCCTTGAGGCCAGTGAGAGGCAGGAGAAGCACCAGGTCCCACACAGCACCTGACTGTGCAAGCCTTTGGAGCCTTCTGATGGGCTGACTGCTATTTGGTGTCCAGGAGAGCTCACTCCACACTCACATTTGCTTTTGGTCTTCAGTGAATTAACTGAATGATAAATGTTCAGTGTCTTATGTCCTTTTATCTGTTCATAGAGGAGAAAATCATGACATCCTGTCTCACAGTAATCAAGCCAACCTTCCTGAAAAGGGTATACTGAATTTTACAGGGCATCTAAGAGTCTGGTGGGCTTCTGGTACTTGGTTTCCTTGGAATCTTTTGAGGGCCTCTGGGGTCAGATCTGGACTTAGTTTTGTTCCTAACCGTGACCTTCAGCAGCCCACTTCAGCTTTCCCCAGTAGATACCACAGGGCTGGGTACAGAGACCTGCTGGCTTTGTGGAGGTCACTGTGGTTATTATCACCATGTGTGTTACACTCCCCACTACTGTTACAAACAGCTGGTGTTGACATCCCCTTAACTCTCTGTGACAGACAGCAGAAGGTTGGCTCAGAGATTAGCCTCCAGCTGGCCCCGAAGGTAGACCCTGATGCCTGCTTCATTTTTACAGAATAAACAGCACTCCAATCATCTTCTAATACTCTCATTTCCCACCAAGATCCTGATGTTTGGTTCTATCTGCTTATCCTTCATTGCTCCATAAATGATTTTTTCCCCTACCTTGGAGTACTGGAGGAAAACTTGAACTGTGACCCTTCTGCCGGAGTTTCTCCTATAGATTTTTAGTAGACACACAAGCATTTCATAATGTAGGAACCAAGAAAATCTTTGAGTATAAATCCAAGCTCAGCATCAATTTGAGTGACCTTGCGCAAGTGACTAAACTTTTTTTGTGCGTCCTTTCTGTGAGCTGGAGATAATGGCATCTTGTGAATTATACAGTCACCATAGCCGTCAGTGAACACCCCTACTCAAAGCAGTGAGCACTCTGGAGATTGTCAGCGTACTATCAAGACAAAAATCAAATAACGTTGGTAGGACTGCCTTGAAAAGAGAGAACAGAACCCTCTTGGTACTGACCCAGGAATGCAGCAGGCATCAAGGTGAGCTCTGAGGACAGAGGTACAGAAAGAGTTGACTGCACCTGTTCGACGTCACTCTGCGGCATGTGGAATATCAGTTTTCAGGCTGTGCCTAGCCTAATGTGACTCCACTTCATAAAGCAACAAATCTGACCCCAGTTATTCTCTTTTGAGTATAAGTGCCAAGAAACAATGACGCTACATCTTGTTTGTGCGCGTAAACAGCCACCATCTGCCAACACCAGGAGGCACAAACTGATAAATAATTTATTTGTGCCAATAAATCATGACACCTGAAAATATACCAAATCATATCGGAAACACGTGGCATATGAGCCCATGAATCACGCCAGATGGAAACTCCTCACCTGAGATCATGAAAAAGGGGACACCCCAGGACCAAAGTGGAGCAGCCATGCCCACCAGTCACCTGACCAGATCCTTAGCCATGGCCAGAAATGTGCCAGAGTCAAGGACCCTTGTTCTGTTCTCGGCAACAGCTTGTGTGTGGTTTCTCCCGCCCATGACACTGGGTCCACTTCAGGCTGGTCCTCAAAAGCTGTCAGCCTGACCTGCTGTGTCTGCCCTTGACAGCTGTGTCTGAACCGCTGGCACCTGCTGATCGCAGGACTTCTGCAGATTTCCTGTGAAAGTGCTTCCCTCTGTCAGAACTCTTCAGCAGCCTCCTTAGCCTCTCTGTCATCCTTTAACCCTTGTGCCTGTAAATCTTGCCAAGGGTTGATGTGTGATCTGAGTTAACTTTAGTAATTAAGATTGGAATAAAAGAGCTGGCGTTTGCCGGTGGCCAGCTATCAAGAAAAATTGGGACCACTTTGGTAAATTATAGACAATGAAAGTGATAGAGCTTGTGAATTTATTGGTTAGCCGATGGATTCTGACATTGTGGAAAGACACCAGCATGCCCATCTATGTTTCTGACATAACACACTCAGGACATTTGATTTATAGAAGTGATTCCTTACCCATGGGAGATACAGTCTAGGACAGTCTTGTCATTGGCAGAGGCCTAATGCATGTATGTTTATAATAATACTCAATTTATAAGTTAGGCATGATGAGAGATATTGACAATAATAACAACTATTTAAAAAAGGACAACCATAGCAGATTAGTGCAATAGAAGCCTGCGAATGTGCTTTCTTCCCCTATATCTCTTTGTATACGTCTTTCTGTGTGTGGTCTGCTTTGTGATGACCTGAGATGATGTGATCCCTGAATGACAAGATGAAATGAGGGCACAGTTATTGAGATATACTGCCACACTACTTTGTAAAGGTTACTGAAACAAAAGCACAGGATACCACAACAAGCGATCTAGTAACTAAAAAGCTACTAGATAACAAACGAGAGAGTAATCTATACAGTGTGGATACAGGACGGAGGCATGGCTGTCCCTCCAGATGGAATGGAGCAGACGGGGCAGAACAGCACACAAAACTTACAATTTGAAACATAGACATTATTTCTCGGAGTTTAATCAATACTTTTAAACCACAATTGACCTGTCAGTGACACCTCAGATAAATGGGGGGGGGAATTTTGATTATAAAATAAAATGCTGTTGGTCAGATGACTTTCTTTCTACAGGGAGTTTATCAATAAATAGGCGTGTTTGATTACTCAGTGTGATTCTCTCGCTTCCCCAACCCTTCTTCCCTTCCTTCCTCCTGCCCCTCTTCCATCATTTCTTCTTCCCTTTCTCCCCTGTGTGGCTTTGGAAAACAAATCTGGCTCAAACTCATCACCTACCAACCAAGTCCCGGGGTCACAGGTGTGTGTCAACATTCTGGGTTCTAAGTTTGGTGGTTGAGGAAAATGGGTGGAGAGAATGGAAAGAATACCCTGATGTTAATTCATAGATGTATGAGATGGGGTGAGCACAGTATCTGCCGTACCCATTAACGTCTTGAACATAAGGCAGTTATTTCTTTATAATTCCAAAATTTCCAGCTTGTAAAAAAAAGAGATTGTCTCAAAAAACCATCTTGGTAAGAGGCTGTAGAAGTGCTCTGTGTTATGAAGAACAGTTACTGGATGATCTGGAAGGCGACACAGTGGCACCTGATGGCATTCATCCAGCTGAAGTTGGCAACCCTGCCTTCCGGGAGCACCACAAAGGTTTTGGCTCAGTGCGCATGTGCACAGCTGAAATTTGACAATCAAGGGCACCACTCACCTTTATCTCCTCAGGACTGTCACCTCCCTGCCAGGAGAATCATGGTGAGTTTTCAGGATCCACTTAAGTACCTCCTCTCAAATTTGTCTAAGGAGGCTTCCTGGATGCTCAGCTAATGCCAAGATCCGAAGGTGAACAGAGAGTCCCTGGTTTCCAAACAGAAATGGGATGGTGGGATGGTATCTCATGGGCGCCCTTGTGGGGTTCTGACACCCTCTTAGAACATCCAGGCTTCCCTGGCTTGGAAACTCCCAATGTTGCTCAGACTAAGGGGATAAGGGATGGGTGACCCCAGTTATTCTCTTCTGAGTATAAGTGTCAAGAAACAATGACTTAGAGCTCCCGAAAGCTCATGCTTGGCTCAGGGTTTCTCTCAGTGCTGTGCCAACTACAGCCAACTAGAACTTGCTAAAACCTTCCCCCGTTTCCTCTTCCATGCATCTTGCTCATCAGAGCTCCTAGGGCACCACAGCGATTTTTAAAATCTGGTCCTTTCACTTAAACAGAGTTTTGCCTCTGGTTCATTAAAGTCACTTAACAACAATGATAAAAGGAAACGATTTGTCTTGTCTTCCAGTAGTAATTGTTTGCAACCATAATTTTTCCGAACTGACAACTAAGTTTAAAAAATAAAATTACTCCACCCCCCCCCCCCCCCACATCCACATTCCCTCCTTACAAAGGTGGTTGATTTTCATTTTGCAGCCAAGTTCGTCTGGCAGTAATGCGTCCTGTGGACAGCAGGGGGCAGTGTTCATCTTTGAATAACATGAGCCCGGCAGGCACTTTCCCAGAGTGGCCAAGCACCCTTGGTGTCCAAGGAGCGAGGCCCCCAGAGCAAACATCAAACACAGATTTCCTGAATACGGATCTTATGGTCTAGATTTGCATTGATTTGTAACATTAAAACAAAAGCACTCCCATAAAACGAAATGACAGGGACTTTAAGGCAGCTGGCAGCGTTATCTTCATCCTGAATAGTGTTGACATCGCTCAGGGCTGTTGGGATGGTCACCCAGAAACTGGAAAGCAGCCTGGGGTTATCAGAGCCCCTAACCTGGGAGTGTTTCCGTTTGATCTTGTTCCCTACTCACCCTGAAGGGCAGATGGAAGAGGCCTCTTCATCCTTTATTCCGAGAGCTGGAGCGGGCAGTCCACCATGTGACCACTTGAACTATGGACCAAAGGTTAGAATTGCAGCACATCTGTCAGTCACCTTTTGATCAGCCCAGTAGTAGACACTGAGCCTAATAGAATAAAGAATTGGGGGGGGCGGGGCTTGAGGGACGGGTTACAGGTCTCTCTACAGCTTCAGTGCCAGGTGGAACGTTCCTGAACGGGGCAGGGTGCCGAAACCTGGAATCTTCTGCAAATATATACAGTCCCCACTTTATTCATTGGGAAATGAGGTTGAGGTCTACCTATTTTTCCAAATCTTGGGGTTGTTTTTTCCTTTCAGGACGCATTCCCAGGGGTTCCCCCCCCCCACCCCACACTGTGCTTCATGTGAATGACAGTTTCTTGCACTGAATGACACATTTTATGACGCTTTAACACAATTTAATTGAAATCTGGACTTGGTGCGTTGACAAAGGCGGTGCCATCTTGTAGTCTTTAAAACAGTCAAGTAGGCCTTAAGCAGGAGGGAACGGCTGAGGGAGGGGAGGGCAAGAGGGGAGCAGGGGAGAGGGAGGAGAGCTGGGGAGGGCGGAGGGGGGATTTAGCAGATATTTTCTTCCTTTGCCTTCCTCCGTTGCCACCCTTTTGACTTGAATTTGCTCCACACAGGATCAGCTGTGTGAGCTTGAGTCTGACTTCTCTCAGAGCTAAGGCTTTTTAAAGCCCTGAGATTGCACACAGTTACTCACCTGACCTTGAGCTGTGTTTCCCAATTCCCTGTTCGGCATAAAGGCATATGTGCATGTTTAATGAGTAAGAGCCCAGCCCGTAAGGTTTGAAGAAGAAAAGGCAGCACCCTAGATTTATATATTCCATTAAACATGATCTTCATGGGCTAATTAGTTAGGAATTTCACCCTTGCTTGTAATATAAACCATTTTATGCTCAATAATAATAAAATCTATGTAAACCAGGCTCTTTATTAATAAACATTATGTGCTTCTGGCTTTCAAATAAAATAATGCTCCTAGTGCGCTCCCTCTCATCCTGCCTACACTAATCACCCAGTAAAAATTAAGCAACTAAAACTGGTTTTTATCTCATGCTATAGAAACACAATACAGGGCATCAACAGCCCCGGGACCAGGCATGAACTAGAGAGAGCTGAGCTGGGCCAGAGATCCAAATTGTTATATCAATGTGTTGTATTGAGAAATTTGTGGGGCTCTGAGGGGTGGAGAAGTTTTTTTTTGTTTTGTTTTGTTTTGTTTTTGTAATAATCAACTATACTAATGAAGCCAAGTGAAGGAGATGACCCCAACTGCCTCATGCCCATCGGCTCCCTATGGCCCCTAAAAATCCAAGGAAGCCATGGACACTGCTGAGGTGGTGTGCCAAGAGGCCCCTGTGGGCATCTGAGGTAGCTTCTGTGTGGACAGGAACACCAGCATAGGTTAAGTACCTGGACCTCACTGACCTACGAGGCTGGCTGGCCAGCAAGCTTCCCAAAGGCTGAGATCACAGGTGTGTGTACCTCCACATTTAGCTTTTATGTGCACACTGAAGATCTGACCTGAGTTACTTGGGTTTATACGGCACACACCACTTAGCTAACTGAACAATTCCACCAACCCTGACTATCTTCTTTCCTATTCATTTATCTTTAAACCAGGGTTTCACATAGTCCAGGCCGGCTTCAATCTTGCTGTGGGGATGAGGATGTTCTATAACTTCTTGTTTCTATCAGTGCTAGGATGGTCGGTGTGTGTAACCACACCTTGTTTATGGGATGCTGAGGGTTGAACCCATGTGTTGTGCAAACTATATCCCCGGCCCTTCTGAGGGCCCTTCATGATAACAGGAAGTGTTAGTAGAATATGAACTACAGCCATAGTGGAAGTTAGGTGGGGCCAGCTAAGTGTTTTGCAGGGATTACTGAAAAGGAAAAGGTGGGATCCCTCATTCAAATTTAAGATTTTTGTGACAATAATATCAGAGCAGGGAGCCAAGTGCCGACCCCATGAGACCGTGCAGGGTGTGAGCCCAGGAACCAGCCCTGGCCCCAGAAGGCACAGTGGCTCTTAGACTGCCACACTGAACCTTTTTTCTGTCTGTTTTGCCTCACTAACAGACTGCTTGTTTTAATCAACAAGAGAAGCTCTGCTCATCTTGGAACCGATGAGCGTTTTCAAAGAGGATGCTTCCGATAGACAGGCTTCCTGTCGAAATTGCCTCTATCTAATATGGTATCTGTACTTGAAGAATGCCAGAAAAAGATGCATTTTTAATTGACAAATGGAAACATCTTCACTAGGAGACATATTACTTCAAATGTAAAAGCACCCAAGAGCCTGAAGGACTCTGGTCATGAAGGCTGCCTACTGCACCTCTTTGTTGGATAATAATTCAAAGGCTAACACGTTGTTTCCTGAAGCAGTGCTTATATGTATTAGCCCCCTAACCCAAGGGCCCACCTTTATGGCAGGTAGGATTAAGTCCATAGTAGAGACTGAAGGCAGATAGCAGCTAGATGGGTCACTCAGAAGTCACACATAGCTAGTGGCAGAGAAGGGGTCTGGCTCCAGGGAGAGTTTGCCTTGTTTACCATCTCTCAACCCTCAAGCAAGAAGGGGACACAGAATCAAGTGGTTTTGGAAATTGAGCTAATGCCCTTCCAACACCAGATGTCATTCAGATGGCAGCCAAACCTCTCAGCTGGTCTGCTCTGGTTTCCCAGACCCACTCTCTATACTCAGTTCTTCATGGTACATGAAGAACAAGATGGAGCTTCTAGGGTGACCACTTTGGACTGAATTAACTCTTCAATCAGGTGACCATTCCAATGAGTCAAATAGCTAATTGACCTGGCCGTAAATAGGGCTTGATTGATTGGTCCTCTGAACTCAGTGATGGGCCGCTCAGTCTTTTGGACAGGGAAGAATTGCTCCTAGATGGAAATGGTTCCAGCATTGACACCAAATGACAAACTGAGTTCCTGCTGTCAGACTCAGCACCAGTGGGACACTAGGGAGGGCATCTGCCACTCCTCTAGCAGCCCGCTCCTGTGATGCTGGCTAAATGGTCTGAAACTTAGCAAAGAGCAAATGGTCCTATACCTTTAAGGGGAGCTCCTGAGAGTGTTTGGTCAAAGTTCTGCTCAGGAAGTCAAGGTTAACCTCCACATTTGTGAGTCCTAAAGTGAGCCAGCAAGTCAGGAGTCCCCCAAGAATTCTGGAAGAACCAGCTGGAGGTCAGAGTGCAATGAGGTATTTGCTTAAGGCTGACTAAAGCCGTAAATGATCTGAGGAGACTGGAAACCTGAAGGCTGAAACCCCCAGGAATGTTCTCAAGTGAGGAGCGGATGGTCACTTTGCCCCATAAAGATCTGAAGGATGAGCCCACTCACCTGCATGTGTCTCTTTATTGCTGTTAAATATTTACTGATAAATGTTTAAGCGCTCAAGGGCAGGGGAAGCTTTGCTTATCAGAAATCCCCTTTTAAAAGGCAGTTAACTCTGGGCCTGGCAGACCAATGAAAATATTTTCTGTCCCATTCACTTCTCAACAGCTGAAAAGCTAATTGGGTTGGCAGGGGCCATTCTAAAGACTTTTCTGAGGACATTCTGAATGAATTCAAGTTTGTGAAAGGGGAGGTTGTCAAGGGCAAGCATCCATGACCACATAGCAGATTGTCCATGCTGGTATCTCTCTGAGAGTAAAATAGGTAGGAGCTATTTTGGGTCTTCTTTATTCATTCATAAATATTCAATAGTTATTTATTGAATGTCCTTTCTTTGCCTGGCGTTGTGTGAGGTATAACAGTAGAGCCCAAACTCTGCCAGAAAAGGCCTCTGCCTTCCAATGCATCTAGTGCAGTGGGAGACACAAAGCAATGCCATCTAGATGATCAAGTGTCACCAGCACATGTGGAAAGGCTGTGCCAAGCTCTGTGAAAGCAATTTTCACCTGAAGGGCAGGTGCACACTCTTCCTGCCCACCACTAAAGCTATGTCTAGGGAAAAATCAAGGAAGCATGAAATAATATCCTATAGTAATGCAAGCTATAAAATTTAACTAGTTATATGCATGTTAAAAAAAAGAGAGTGGTGTTCACCATCATATAAATTAGACCAACAGTTTACTCTGTACAATATTTCTATGTATGGCGAATCTCATAAAGTTGAACATTTAGTGTCTTTTGCTAATGGTGCTCTTGGGCCAAAGTGCAGTGTGAGCAAATCTGGGAAGAGTCTCTAGTGTCTCCCCAGAATTTTGTCAATTGAGTAGGTCAAAAAATTGTGTTATTAGCCATTCTGTCCATTGTCCTGTAAGCAGCAAGCCTTTTGTAGAGTTCTGAACTGTAGGATAATCTCATGTTTGGAGTTGATTTCTCCAAGGCATTATTAGTTTGGAAAGTTAGTTTTGTTCACTGGACCGTTAAAGGAACCTAAGAACATTCTAGTCTTCTGTAGCTTCCACTTAAGATTCACATACTGAGACCTGAGTACGGTCAGTTCTTAAATAAATGACCACATTGAGCTGATGCTGGCTTTCTATATCTCTGTGGGTCTTTCTAGGTTTGGGGAATTTTTGCAACAGGTTTCCCAGGCTTTTGCTGACATCTTTCATCCCTGTATATGTTTCAAGAGAAATCGTACCTATGTTTCACTTTCATTTATTTTCAGCTTCTTGTGTCAGATCCTTTTACCGGATCCTCCGGCAAATGCTACTTTCTGTATCTCCCAAAGTCCGAGCACAAATGGAATCCAAACTTTAGAATTCTGCATCTTCAGGACTCAGCCTTTCTGGGTGCTGACAACACCATTTCACAGCTTCTGATGATGGCGTGTCGTCCAAATTTGTGAGGCCCAGAATGAAAATGAGAAGAGCAATTGGGCTTACAGATGCAATTTTATTTTAAATATCAACTGTGAAGGAAGATTTTTCTGACAAGTAGGTATATGCGAAAATATTGATACACTCTAGGTATCCTACCTACAATAATTATTAGTAACTGACTCAAAGTAGTGATTGAATCAAGTTGAAACTGATTCATCTAAAATTTCATTTGAAATCCAAAGAGTTAACATAAAATTCTTGGAAGTTCCCTGCCCCCCAGTCCCCTCTCCCTGCTTCCCCATCAAATGGTGCTGTGACTTTCTGGGAGTACAGGGTTTGTGTTTTACAAACAGCACTGGTTACTCCATCTCCTGAAAAGCAATTGCAGCTTGCACCTGCTGTGTCGATTGGTTCCCAAGACCCCATGGCCCAGAGTGGGAAATCCAGCTTTCCAGACCCACTATCAACCCTGTTCATGTTCATGTGACTTGGGTATAAGTTAAATCTAACATCTTATCTCATGTAAAATTGGAGAATCAGGCTTACCCTGCTCAAATAAAGATGTAGTTCATGAATAAAATGAAGT